>VMBQ01000366.1:323674-369319 GCA_007657795.1 Dreissena rostriformis | reverse complement strand
CGGTTTAATAAACCATTGCCCGAGCACACTGCTTAACATATAACTCTGCATAAAAAAAAAAAAGCCGAAAACGGCCATAAAATGGACAGCCCGATTTTACTGGGCTGTACCATTGATATAAATAGAAAACTTTGCAGTGTTGATGCGGTGCTTCAATAAAAATCTATTGGTTTAAAAATATCTATACTTTAAGTATTCAAAGCGTTAAAAACGCAGTACTCGATAAAATTTATATTTACTGTCTTGCCTAAAGCTGTAAGAAAGCGGCATTATTATTGGTTGGCCGTATTTAAAAGCATGGCTCTGATTGGTTATCTCTGTCACGTCCGCGCAAAAGCAAGTAGGTCAATCCGTTTTTGGATGAAAATCTCACAAAAAGAACGACCTTGAGATGCTCGCGCACGGACGTGAAAGAGATACCGCTCTGTGAAAAGGGGTTTTAAAGCATTTATGAAAAGGAATATTACTACTTGAATCTATCTAAATTTAATATGATTGGTATTTGTTATTTAAACTATTATGATGAAGTTACACTATTATTATTATTTTTATTATTGTTACTATTGTTATTATTCTTATTATTATTATATGTATTTTGTATGTGTTGAAAAGAGAGAGAAGGAGGAGAAAAGCCCAATTTTTATAAGTATTGATGGTAAAAACACATACTATTATATGCGGTATCATCATTACTAGACCCATTGTTCAGTATTTACTGCAATGGGTTGTTGGAGTCTTTTTACTTTGTGATCTGTGTTTTAAATGTTAAAATCCCAATAGGATTATTTTGTTTGAGACTCGGGCTGGGGCTTATATCATGCTGGTTGCCCTTAAAACAAATGATGTATTGACTTTAATGATCCTCTTGGGAGATCTCTATATTGGAAATTTCCCGGTGCACTCAATACACATTTACTTCAACCAAACAATAATGTTAAAGCGACTTATTCACGGTTTGGCAAAATGGCAATAATCAAAGAAATGGTCATAGATTCAAAACAGCATCTATGTATCTTATTAAAACAAGCAACATAGCACTCCTGATTTGCTTTTTTGTATCGGTTCGCTTATGAATTATTCATAATCCGAATTGGTTACATACAACGTGTGAAACGCTTGTATCGATAATTTAGAAAATACTTGTATTACTCGAAGCAACATACCCTCTTAACTTCAAAAGCCTGAGTGTTGCAGTGGAAGCGCATTAGATTTTGCCCCTATAAATCTCGGTTTCAAATCCCGTGGAGTTATTGATCGAGTAATTGAACGCAGTTCTCGTGTACGATTGGACTTATTTTACCTATATTTACACGTATATAATACAATATATACGAATATGCAAAACATGTTAATTTTGTCTAGATCTGTAAGTTGATGAGCTGTTTGAAAGATATAATTGCAGCTATTATAAATTTAATATATTATGTATTAATAAATAATTATATAGTAAAAATACGGTTCTTTTTTAAACAAAATAAAACTTTCAATTATTACCAAAACTTGATGATAAATTTCAAACGTTGTGAATTTTAATTTCACCACTAGAACATGATTTATCATTCAAAGAATATGTAATAATGTACACGCTCCAAAGGTTGTCTTACATATGTGTATGATAAAGTTATTTGACATAGATACATGTACATAGAACGGATAACACTAGTATGTGCTCAAAATATTTAAAGACAAAGAGTCATATAGCGTTTTAATTTTGCAATTACCGTAACCAATGTACCAAGTTATCTTTATAATAGTTGAACAAAAATTCATAACGCATTAATTGTCTGACACTTATGATGTGGAAAAAAAGGTTAATAATAATAATATGTCTAACAAATGTCTTAAACTAGTCTAGACAGGTCTATAATCGCAGGAGGCTGCATTTTGTTGGATGATATGACTAATTACGGAAAATGGTCTAGGAATGAGACATGCATAAATAATGTATACATGCAGACTCGCATACATACTTAATTGACAGGATAGTTTGTAATTTAGTGATCTTCGGAAATGCTACATGTAAACACGGTTTTGCGAAGGAATCGATGTTTTTACGCATGTGTCCTTTTAGTTCATGTCGTTTAGTGCATGTCAAAATATTTCTTAATTTCGCGCGGCTATCTTTATACATGCGATTTACATGCGATTTCGGTCCTTAGTTACGTAGAATACATGTATTATAACAGGGGACAACTCACGTGATGGTGCTTCTAAGAACGAAACATATACAAATAATGTCTGCATACAGGCAAGCATAACACATACTAAATTAAGTAATATTTGTTTTCATACGTTGAACGGATTTGATCGACGAACAGATTCACGAATCGACAATTATCCAAATGTTTGTAAACTATTTCAAGCAAATTTGACATAACAGAAATAATCATGATATTTAATTTTGAAAATTAGCAAGCATTTTCAATTCTTAACGATGTAATAATTTAAAAAGTTTCTGTCGTTTTGTTTAAATTGCTGACAAAACGTTGATCGTTCACGTGAGGTTTTGTGGTTAAGATGTAAGTCAATGGATCAAGAGCTACCACGTTCGAATCTCGACGGGACCAATTTTTTCTGTTCTTTTTTGTTTTCATAACTTGAATTGGTGTCATCCGCACAGTCGTGCTATAGGAGATAATGGAGCAATGATAAATCAGTCTCATATTCTGTCTGTAGTGATTGCTGATGGACATTGATTGGCTATGGTGTTAACGTTTTGTGTTTGAGAACTTGCTATTAAAGTTACAGTCACTACATGAAACGTGCGAAGTTTTGTATGAATATATAATGCCCTGAAGATAAATGGCATTGTGTTGCACGTGCAATCGAATTTCACTAGCTAAAACGAAAATAATGGACATAAAGACATACGAAACGTGAGTATTGTGTTATCGTGTTTCTCTTATATTTATGGTTCTTTAATGTTGTGTAGGCAGAAACATAAATCGCTTCTGAAAATTGACTGGAAGAAATCAAACGTATTTAATTTATGACCGAAATCCTGTAACAATATAACAAAGAAAAGGTATCACTCTATCACAATTCCATGTTTCCAGAGCACTAATCGACACATTTATATTGCAATATATAACAAATACGATATTTACCCTAGTTGATTGTTTCGTTTCATAATTAATAACTATAAACGATATATACAGTCTATTTTTTATAAATTAATACAATATAAAATATCGAAACTACTTATTCATAGCTTGTTTAGGCCGTTCAATTGAGGAGCTTAAAATGGACGATATAATTTTGATCTTCCATGTCGTATATCGCGATTTCGGTTAATCTGGAAACCACTTGTCATGTCATGATTTTCCAAATACTCCGCATATTGTGATGCACACGAATCATGTTTACAACTTTTCCATAAATGAAAAAAAAAGTATGTAAAGTTTAATGGCGCTAAAATAACTTGGCATGACGTTATTCACACACATTGAGGTGTAAATAAATTTGACCACAAATGCACCTTCTTAACGTTTTATATCATCGTGCCGAACATGTTACAAAAGTTGAAATAATTATGATATTAACATGTTACACATTGTTTTGATAATTTGATAAACAATATTTTCAAATCATGACCTCACCAAAGCGCGGTCGAAGATAACGTAATAGTAAAGAGTGCACCTAAGTGTGTTGCTTTTAATCCATTGTTTTTGCTAGTTAATATGGTTAATATCACTCTGGGGGAGCACAATATAAAACGTTCGTTCTAATCAATGGGGAAAGTGCATGTCGTTTAAGTGCACTGATGCCTATTAATGTCTTTAGTGAAGAGCTACTTCCGTTTACAATTTGTTTATGCGCATCATTTTCTCGCGTTAAATGATGCTTTTCATCACACGAGAAACTATTGTAATATAAGGTAAAAGAATATTTCCATTTTTAGATTAACGTTTTCTTCAGAAAACACTAGGAAAATACGCAATCAATGTTGTTTTAATTTATTTTTACGTAATAATGACGTTAGAACGATAGAAGATATCTGGGATCTCGTTTGGATCGATATTTTAGGTAATATCATGCGTGTCCATGTAAATTGTTCTTAAATCGGAAATGACTCACAGCTCGAAGTAATACATGTGTTTATTATCTAAAATGACTGGTGCATCGCCGATCAATTCGTTTACAGCGATAACATCCATAGATCAACAAACAATCGCAATCAGAATCAAATATAGTCGAATGTCGCGTTAAACTTTTGTCAGAATTCTATAGCAAAATTTCCAAAGCTACAACAATTAAATGTAATAGATACATATTGCGAAAGTACTGGAATGGAAGTCAATTTAAATAAAACCGAAAGCATCGTGTTTCGTAATGGTGGTGTCTTACAAAATATAGAACGTTGGTATTTTAGAGGACAACAAGTCAAAACAACATATAATTACATGTGCATGGGGCTCATGTTTACCCCTTCCTTATCATAGTCAGTAGCTCTAAATAAGCACAATAAAACATCCCCTCGAAATGATGATAAACTTTCCAAAATAGTTCTCAAATGAATTGCTTTACAACCAATGTTATACAGGATTGCTCTATCTTTTCTAGTTTCTTGAAACTCTCAAAAATGTATTAATTTTGCTCACTGTTTTACCATATAATATGTATTTTACTATGTTCAATACGCATTGTGCATTTAAAGTCAGTCAGAAAGTGGCATCCAATTATACCTCCGACAGATACAAAAGCTGGACGAGATTATTGTGAAATCGATGTCACTGAGTAAAAATTGCGCCGCTTCTTGGAATGTCTGGGCTTATGATGTGAAACATGTTTCAAAGAGGATACTTTTGAACAACAAATGTTGAGAGTTTATTGAGCTTTAAGTGTGTTGATCATTCTAACAACTGTTCGCCGAAAAACAATATCTTAATAGATGCATAACACTGGATTTTTTGGATAATTACGCACTTGTCTTTAACATTCGACGTGTTTTTTTTTTTTAACTTAGTAATGCATCCTATGTTTTGAAGAAACTGTCAGGTTTTATAAGATTAAAAAAAGTATAAGTGTAATGACTATATTCAATTTGGCACTTGGAACACGGATTAGGTTTCTTTGATATATAAAATTTTCATTTACATGTTCAACACATGTCAACATCGTTTATGTTTGATTTGGGAATACACTTACTACACATCACAGAAAACAATGCACTTAAATTGTAAACTGCAAAAAACTGTTTATGAAGATTTTCACAACGAACATAATAGCTGCAATAATGTTTCTATAGTTAACAGCAAACCGTGTTTTACAATTAAGAGAAGCAGTAATCGTGAACACGTATTTGAATGATGTCGTTTAAGAAAGAGACTCATAAGAGTCATGTGAATGTTCACTTTGGTGATATTTGTATGCTATTTGCTAAAATGTAAGTTATTAATTCATGTTTTTATAAGTTCTGTATTTCCATAAAACATACAAAAGTGAAACTGTCTTCGGAGAAAACTAATGTCAGTGTATACCTAGATGAACTATGTAAAAACATATTTATATCCTCCACAAATGCACTGACATGGCCAATCGTCTCCACCTCTGCATGATCGCAATGAAATATATAATCGGATATATGACTAAATGAAGCATATGAACTCTACAAAGCACTGGATATCCTCTGGAATTCATTTGAATAAACTAACCTTTACACACTGGCATGGCGTATACGCGTGAAGAGGTTGACTGGTCACTGGCTTCTTTCAAGAATGGATGTAATTTCCAAAGGTATGCGTAACAATTACAGAAATACTTACTTTAATCATCATGTCTGGAAATGCTTCCTAACTTTCGAGTATCTAGTACGAAAATAATTTTGCTCATCTGTCTGAATGTGAATATAAATGAGTCTCGATCTGTGAAAAGGGGGTTTAATGCATGTGCGTAAAGTGTTGTCCCAAATTAGCCTGTGCAGTCCGCGCAGGCTAATCAGGGACGACGCTTTCACCAAAACTGGATTTTTAATAAGAAGATATTTTCTTTAAACGAAACATATCATAAAAGCGGAAAGTGTCGTCCCTGATTAGCCTGTGTAGACTTCACAGGCTAATTTGGGACAACACTTTACGCACATGCATTAAACCCCCTTTTCGAAGAGCGAGGCTCAAATACATTTAAACTAATTTTGCTCACAAACATAATATACACTAGCAATATGTTAGCCATGTCAGCTTTAGAAAATGTTTAGTCTCTGCAATATTCGCACCCATAAATACACATGGGAAATTACATATGGGAAATTACATGTTTTGGAATAAAACTCAGTCAAAATGGTTATAAGGAATGGACCAAACAAAGAAGACATATTGTATAAACTTCTCTGTATCTCAGACATCGATTGTATTATACTAGTCAGTAAACATGTCGTATTACCCTTCTCGCATGATGAGTACCTTTATATGGTTTTTATTATTTATGTTTACAATATAACATGTCGGAATAAAAGTTGATTGGTTGTCTTCTTCTGTTATCGACCTATGACTTTGCATCAAATTTCTCTTATCTCCATTCTTTTTAATATAGAAACGTGTAAATTTTATACACATTTCTTCATCAGGACTAATTTCATATGCGAAGAGGAATTATGATTTTTATTTGTCTTATAATGACAACATATCGTATTTACTAGACTCTACTTGAATAATATCCTTCATATGCTTAAGCGCGACCGAATACTTAATCAATGAAACATGTTTATTATGATGCGCTTTATAAATTGTGATATTGACTACTTACTGATATTTGACGGAGGAACATCAGATAATCGACTAGTACTGCATACGTTTAAAGGTTGCGAATAGATTTGACCGTGTTAGTCTCATCCATATGTCTGCTTTTTGCTGAATAATCAGCATGTGACCATGTTCACGTGGATTCTAGATTCTTAATTATAGTATTTTTTTTTCGACGACCGGTGCTCATAAGCAAGAAATATATTTTTAGGGTATTTGAATAAATTCATCAGATTTTAGACAAAATAATAACATTTGTGTACATTAATTTATGAAACGTGTTAATTGTGTATAGTGTGGTTCAATCGTTCGATGATAACCGATCACTGTCATTCTGTCTCTGTGCAAGATATTGATGATAAATAGTTGCGCTGAAGTTAAGTCTTCGGGAATCGTATGGTAAAGATCAAACAAAACATCAACCTTTTTACGAACCATCAACGTACAAATGGATGTCGTTTGGCGTTGATCAAAGAGATTGGTCATACATTATGTTGTGAGTATTGAAATTATATTGTTCTTCTTTAGGCACTTTTTTGTGATTGTTCGCATTTTTTAAATATATTTTATGACCACCTCTTCTCCTCTGTAATGAATGTCAGAAACAATATTGTGTAAGTAGCGAAAACATTGTAGCATGTAAATGGCTCTAATGGGCTAGTTTGTATATATGATCTTTCACACAAGTGAGATATTTAAAATTGATAAATATTTGTATTGTGTTAGTTTGATGATGCGTGCCCATGCTACACATTTACTATTTTAAAAGCTATGCCTTCTTCAATATTTCAATTATAAAACATGAATGAATTAGGCCATTCTTTTTGACAGTAACATATAAACATATCTTTTTATAAGCATGCATTCATGTTCACAAAAACGCTAATACCGTATAAGCGATTGGCATTTTTTAGAACTGTAACGGTGATGTATTGAAATGATACGTTTATAGCTTATAAACATAAACGTATATGTAGAGATAGAAAAGTCGAGGAACTCGATGATTCCAATGATTCATATCGCCACAATAGGAGGCATTTTTCGACGGGAACTATGTACATTAGGTAAAAGGCAGTCAGCCCCAAATCTTGATTTCGTTACAAGAACATATCTTTTTTTGAGGGAATGTTAGGAAACGTTTTTTTTTGTGATTGAACGATAATGATTCTTTTCAAGTATTTAGAGAATGCACGATTAAAATGTCTCTACGATATATGCTAGAAAGATTGGCCTTACAGGGGTTGCGAAATCCAATATTGTGCGAGAAGTCAACAAAACACACACAGTCATTTATGTTATTTAGGTTTTTGGTATTAACGTCGTTAATACAAAGTCGAAACATTAAATGTCTGGATATGAAAGTCATTTTGCCATGAACTTATGTTTCGCAATATCAATACAACGCATACAATTACAACACGCGATCATGAATAGTTATGACAATAAAACAAATCGTTTCGCTACTGTTGATGCATGACCCTAGAATGATTGCATATTTCTTAAGATAAAAATATCTGACAGGTAGTTGCGTAGAAACATGTAAACAATCGCGTGACCACTTTGGTATCAAAGTTAATCAAGTGTTACGCAACATAAGTGATTAAATTGAAGGTTGTTTGTTCAGAAAATAAGTGGAGGGCATTCAATTACATCGGTTTAGTGTCACAACTGTACGAAACAATTAAATATAGGCATAGGAGTATACACAATCAGAATATAGGAAATCACTGAAGTATCATTATACACCGATACCAGGAACAACATTTCATTAATTGAAACAAATCGAAGACAAAACATAAAAAAAATGCGATAAGCAAATAGAAACTTCAGGTGAAACACCAGGATTGAATTGATATTAGCAGACCAAAAGTTCTGTATGTAAGGTATTTTACTGATTCCCCCAAAATGACTCAATCACAAATTAAATCCACACGACCTATACGTGTAATTATGAATGAATATCGTCTTTGAATGTAAATTCAATCGACACAGCACACAAACAAAGAAAGAAAAACACGTTCAAAACATATAACACAATATGTGATCAATTTCTTGTAAGGGTTAATGTAAATAATTAATGATTTGAACGGTTATCTGGGCCAAACCTCACAGTTATTCAAGGAATACTTAAAACACATATAATACATTCCAAAGCCTTCTAATGTATGATACAATTATTAAAATATGAACATATATGAACTGGATCTCTTCTTCTAAAAACGACACAGTATCATAGTTAAGGTTTCATATCATAGGCAGGTAAAACACGCTGAACTGTTGTTCGTTAAACTCAGATTGCACAGATTGATCGTTTATGGCAAGCAATATGTTTTATGATATAGTATGCATCTTGCACCTAGTCTTAACAAAAGAGAAATATAACACGATGAATATAAATCAGATGTATACGTTTTAAAACAAGCATTTATTTGACACCATGCTAGCGATACTATTCGCTTCATGTTGTAAATAAAAAGGATGATTCTTAAGGGTGTTTTCATATCATTAACGGATGTTTAGTTTGCATGATATTCTGTATATATATTGTCAACAATCAGCAATAATGTTTGTTTCCATTTTTGTAGTCATGGCAAAGGACGTGCCGGTGTCCAAATAGAGTGAATATTACCGGGTGTCATGTATGATGGTCATTATCTAAACGTTATTGGAAAGAAATATTACAAGTGCTGTTATTGAAATATCTAAATTTTTCATCGATAGCGGAAAATAGGGCAAACGTATGTTTTTCTGTTTTGTAAATTTTAAATTTGTCGATTCACTGATATGTATGAATGATGAAAGTCTCGGCTAACGATGACAATATATTAGCAACATGCAAGTGCTTTCAAAGCGCAATTGCGGTGATTGATCAAGCAATTTATAAAATATTGAAATTTATTGGAGAAATAAATCATGTCATTTCACACTAGTTCGGCTAGGGACTACTATTTAAGTTTTTTAATTTGATTAAATTGTAATTTCTTGTCACATTCATTATATTAAAACGATGTGAAGACAAATATCAGTTAATGTGTATTGTGCCGTTTAATCTCACACATACTTATTACGTTATATATAAAAAATCCCTCCTAAAAAAGTTACTTTCAAATACTCTTAAAATGCAATACGTTTTATTATAGTAATTTTTTTATTTATATCGAGTAAAATGGGTTATATGGAGAAAAACCTTTCTAGACTAAGCGGATTAATTACTTTAAGCACTAAGGTGATACCAACATTCAAGCTTTTTCGGTGCTATATTTTGCGTTGTTTTTGTTTTGTCTCTTTTTCTGATTACAAATCAGCGAAATTCGTGTAAGAATATTGATGGTTTGTTTGAAAAAAAAAGCATTTTGTATCTCTCCAGGTCTTTCAGGTTTTAAGTGCCCTTATGGGAAACTAGTATGTTACAGACATGCTTCGTTGAGATGCCAATATCCCGAACCTGAGATTAAAACAAAAATAAGTAGGAAATATAACAAATATTTTTATATAGTTTATATTTTGATTTATGTTGTCATCACATATGACATTTCTGCCTTATATCAAATAGGACATTGCCACGAATATCTGTCATTACCTTTGAATCATCGCAAGACGTATCGGAAACCATTTGTCATTTAAACGTATCTAAATGGTACCTATAATGGAAGGCAAGGCAACAGTGGAGGAATGCGAAGGGCCAATTAATAGCATAGCATGCTTTTTGGTATGTTTATCGCCTTTTTATATATAATTATTATCAGAAATCAATGCTAATCGTTGTTCAGTATATTTTATAATACCCATATTGTGTAGATGTATGCGGCTGTTAACTAAAATAATGCAAGTTCTTTCAAGCTTGTGGACATGACAATGCATTCTACAAACAAAACAGTTTAACAGAGCCCATTACTTTATATTTATGTATTACAATACCATCTAGTCTCACGTTATGTTTGTATGTCCAACAAAGTTGTTTTGTAGTTTAATTTATTGTTTCTTTGAAAATTCAAGGTGTATAGGCCCTAACATAGAAGATTGCTAATTATACGCGATGTTCGATCGCATGGATGGTTAATAATGTAAAGATATCTTTGTTTGTTACTCTTAACTTATTGAACAATAATAATCATATGGCTTAGGGTAAACGTTAGAAATAACTGCAGTTTACGTACTTTTCACCAGCGCAGCCATATGAAAAAAATTATGATGCATCGGAAAATACGTATGCGTTCGTCTTATATCGGACAGTTTTAATCCCACATAACGATGATCAAATGGAAGCATATCTTGCAATTTTTTTCCTTGCATTGCTAAAAAAGCAAATAATCGAGTGTTGACTGTTAACAACGGAAAATGTTTGATATTCAGGTGTTTCCAATGCTTAGCTGTTTTCGCAAATATGAAGACGATCACTGTTATATGAATAAGTTATGCTAGTTAGATACAAATTTTATTTTACCTCTATAACAAGAATATGAATTAGTTTTCAACAATAAAAAGTAATCATTGGATTATAATTATCTATTGAATATTTTTTGTTTTTAAGTAACACAAATAGTGTACAGACACCTAAAAATATAACCCCGATTTCACCATTAAGGTATTCAAACTTAAAATTGTCTGATATTATCCGGAGGTGACGCCCCTCCAAAGCCCACCCAAAAAGGCCGACATTTTCTGGGGGAAACGCTGCTTGTTATATGCATACATTTCCATACATTACTGCTTGTGTCTGCCTACTGCAAAACACACGCTTTTCATGAATATATTCGCAGTATTATAAAAAAATTGTGTATACACTGTATCGACAAGATAACGCCAGTGAATGGAAACAGGTAAACAGAAATTTTCTCAGCCAGCTGTACATATCAGTTTATCACTGACTTGTATACATTCCTCTGTACAAGTATTAAACACTTTTGTAGTGTTTCTTATGAAGCTGGGAAGTTTTGAGTTTCATGTTGTTTATTTTATGATCTTTTATGTCATACTATTCATTTAATTTAATATTTATGTTATATGATGTTGCCATTTATTATTAATTTAAATATCGATTTCTTTCAAAGTGGATGTGATATTTATTTGCGTAAACTTATGTGTTAAATAAAAACATACTGTTTGTGCTTAAGCGACATATTATTTTGCCCGAGGACCACTGTCATTATTAAATTGATAACCCTTTGGAAAACAATTATTCCGTAATTTAAAATGTACAATGAACTTTAAAAATGTTATGTAAACACATCCCCTTAGTTTGGAATAAATCAGTGTTTTTTTTTACTTGCAAGGTCATGTTTCCATTCTGCACAGATTGCAATATTTATTTATATGTTGAATACTCTTCAGTATATAAGTACTCTTTACTTCTCAAGGATTTGAACCAAATTAACCCTAATGCAATTTGAAAAAAACAGAGATTTTGTTGTCTTAATCTCCTGTACTGATTGCCCATGTTTTATTATAAAATATCAGTCAATTTGTGTTTTCCCCATACGTAATTGTAATTAAGTTAATAAAGGATTCATTTCACAACTTCTGCCTGACTTATTTCAAGGATTATTTTGCAACTATAAGCATAAGTTAACAAGAGCTTTACTTTAAATAATGGTATGTGAAGGGTCTATTATTTACATAACCCAGAATTTAACCATTATTTTATGAATTTGTGTATAATTCATCTCAAACCCAGTGAATATTGTTTTTGTAACCATGCTTATATTGTGTTTGTAAAACTTACGAAAATATTCGTATTGATATGGTGTTTGTATATTAACATAATATTTCTTTATGTGTCCTTGAATATGAATACATGTTTTGTGTCAGACAGTTTAAGAACGAGGAAGGGAAACCAAGGCGACACAGTTGTTCACATATTTAAATTTAATGGTTAATTATTATTATCTCTGATTAACTTCAAAAATGGTTTCAATTCATTTTTTTTTTGTATTCCAATTAAAAGATTGTGTACTTGTGGCCATTTTTTTACTCTTGATTGTATGTGTTAAAACTATATTCTATAAACAGGTTCTTGACCTGCAGATGGTAAATTCTTCATGCATGTGTGATTATGTGGTGTTAAGTGATTATTTATTACCGTTGCTGAAAAGCATGGCCAATTGTTAATAATACCTCCTAACCCCATTCAACAGTTGTAAACAACTAGTTATGTAGTGTATCGGGGAGATGCTTCTCTCATGTTTACCTGTTTCGCTGGCGCGGGAACATTGTCGATACAGAGTATACTGTTTAGCTCATATGAGCACATAGTGCTCATGGAGCTTTTAGTATACTGGGTTTTCCCTCGTCCGTCAGTCTGTGCGTTATTCTATGTATAACATCGTTTTTGTATGTTTCTGTCTTAATTATGAAAATTAGCGAAAGAAAATGAATAAAACTAACAAGAAAAACACCCATTACATTTTGCTGAATTCGAAAAGGTTGAAATACATTTGTTTTTATCAAAGGGGGTGTTATTTCGTCAATACGGGTTTGATGATGAGATCTAAAGGTAAACAGCATTCTTTCATTAATAGGTGAATATTATTGGAAATAAAAATGTGTCATCTTAAGGTGACTCTACACCGCACAAACCAAACCACAAGGTCAAATGTAAGGTCACAACCGAGCGTTTTGCCCTAGCATATCTTTTTCCAACAAAGATTGATTATCAATAATTGGAAAGAAGTAATAAGCATGTTGGAGCATGTTGAGACGATGTGTTGCAAGCTCAAAGTAGGTCAAAGGTAACGGTTACAGTTTAAGGTTAGTCTTGAGCATTTCAGTCATCGATGGATTTTAAGATAATATGGCAGAATTATTAACCAAGGTGAGACGGAGTGCTTAGTAGGAAGAATATTTTCCCTATACTCTTATGTCAAGGTTATAATTAAAGGTCAATGATAAAATTAAATAAATATATGCGTTTCGACTGTGTCCGCATCATTTCCTGAAAATAGGTCAAATATTGATGGATTAATTGTGTTCCCGATTTTTCTCTGTGATCAGATTTTTAACCCGTTGCCGTGCAATAATCATCCCCATCGTCAGTGTCGTGAAAATCAAGGGAATGATAGAAGAAACGAATGAGGTCGGTCGCAAAATGCATGTGGGATATGTACCAATTATTTGTAATACCGTCAGTTAAGAGGGTATGGTATATACTATATGAATTAGCTAACGGAAAAAACTGATCGTTCATCCTTTCTGTCTTTGTTCCGAGGCTGTTTAAGTTTATTGTTTATTTCACCGTGCGTTACTTATGTAAAATTGCAATATGAGTCAACTGAACTCTTGATTGACACAAATCGACTGATTAATTGTTAGCGGTATTACCAAATTGCTGGATTTTAACTCCAGCACTGCATTTATAGATGCGTGAACTTTCTTTGTTCAGCTCTATTAATTAAAAGCAGTAGTATGGTCATGGTATCCTCTCATCCTAGGTATGTGTGACCCCACGATTGTGCGTTAAATCCAAAAGCGATCAGAACGATATACTTATATGTTAATTGGATTAGATGGATTAACCGTTTGTTGCTTTTACTATGCTATCGAAACGCACAAACACGTCATTAAAGTAAGATACATTTTTAGCTGAGACCTTTGCTGCCATGTGTTATTGTTATTGGCCACTTTGAAATAAATTTGATCTTATATCTAAAGCAGCAAATAATGACACCCATGAAAGGTATGCTTCTGTACTGACCACCTGTTTAAACAAGCATTCAGAATTTACTATTCTTCGAGGAATAGCTGCTGTACAGAAGAACCTTTTTCTGCAGCTGACGTTAATGAATCTCGCGTCGAGTTTAACTTGATTTTCTGGTGTATTATTGATTGAAGCCGATTAATCATCAAGGGAAAAACATGTATATGCACAAGTAATTTAATTAGCATTACTGTCCGAGACTATCCTGGTGGATCAATAAACAGCGCTTTAATAAGATATTATAAATGTATTTGTATTTACGTACAGCCGTCCATATGCATGAAGCGCAAACTCACTAAAGCTAGACTTAAGACTCACCGATTCATTGATAAATGGTAACAAAGTTTGCTCTCTCGTCATGAACGTGTGACTGATTGTTATAGTATCCGGTATTGAAAAGAGATAATCTGATAAAAACAAATATTACTTAGACGTCCATTTTGAACTGGACTACTAGTGGTAGCTACTCAAAAGTTGATCTGTGATCTGATGTAACGTCAAGCAGAGGAAATCCCATCTTTGTACTAGCAAGGCTATATCGGAATGGAGGTCAAGGAATGCATCTGGTATGTTGCGATTTGCAATATTTGACGTTATTAATAAATAAGTTGAATGTAAATGTTAAGTTCAACATGAAAGCAAGACCTATACTATATACGTTTAGGGAAAATGCAACCAAATGCATGTAGTCAATGAATAGCATGTGTTCCGATTGTGCACATTCGAATGTTGTTGTGATTGTCGTATTATTTAAACATTTCATAATTATTTGCAACAAACAAAACATTTCTATATATAACGACTATTTTTAAAATTATATAACATTGTAAAACATTACATATTGGCTAAGTCGCATGGCCAAACATGAAACAAATGTCAATGTTTTCGTAAACGTGTTTTGTAATTCTACCATTAATTGGTGGGATACAGTAGCAATAAGATCAAACTTATATGACTAACAATACATAAGGTTTTCATTTACAAATAACCCATTGCGCTAAATATTATTTCTTAAAAACATATGAATAAGTTTTAAAGGTTCCGTACATAACATAGAATATCGTTATCATTATACTGATTTATAATAATTGTTTGTTCACTGTAATCGAACTGATTCATGTTCTCCCATGAAGATATAATACAGTCTTATCATATCTACATGACTATGATTATAATTAATATATTAAAATAAGCGTTCGTTTATAAACATAGCCCAATATGCATGTTTGAATTGTCTGAAACTTATATGGGCATATCTTCGTAATTATAAAGGCCATTTCTTGGTAATGCATCAATCGAAATGTGTGGGTTTTGAGTTGGTAATTAAAGCAATCACCAACTGGTTGTGTATTTAATGTTGAAAGTGATGACAAAGGTCACAATTGAGGAAATGGTTTAGCATGGAACGCTTTTAATGTGGCCAGTATATAGAGTAGCTATTACAAACAATCAACGTCTTGGTAGAAATGTGATGTAAAAGCATATAATTGCCAACCGCGTGAGGATATGAAATGACCACTGGGTGTTTTGTACTAGATGGCAGCAGTCGATCATTTTGTGGAACACATTGATCAAAGTTAAGTGTTGATTCATCATAGGATACGTGTCTATACTTTATACATTTATCCATGGTTAGTCTCGTTACTCAACTTTTGAATATATATTTAATATTCAGGCGAATATGCAACGGTAATACAACACTACAATCTACGCAGATTAACATTACACTGTGTTCGGAAATGCGTCGGCTTTAATATGCGATACGTGTGTTCTTTTCCGAGTTCCATATTCATTGATACGTGCATTAGTCAAATAGAACATGAAATTTGTTTAATGAATTAATATTTATTACCATTTGCGTTAAAACAATCCACGCAGGGTAATATTACATGTGTGCAGTTATGTTTCCGCTTTATTTGTGTTCTATTCCAAAGCCCCGATTGATGGGCAAGTGCATATGTCAAATTAGGCATGCACTGTGTTTAATAAATAGTCAGTTATTACTATCTGCGTTCAATATATTGGAACGTGAAGGATATTAAGTTTTTTTGACGACAAGTAGTTACTCTCACATTTACATCAATCGTGTAACCTCGTGTAAATAATAAAAACGATACCATTTAAGTTATCTTTCGATATACTAACGCCCCATATGATCAATAAAAGGGAAAGTATAGCTATTTTCCCGAAAATGGCTTTTTAACCTTTTGCATGTTTTGTTTTTATGTTTATTATAGCATAGTAAATGCTCGAAGAAATATGTTAACTCATAGTTTTCTATATTCCACGAAAATACATCGCATTTGAATAAACCACTTCACCACCATTTGCTAAAAAATGATACAGGTCCTGATAAGGCACGAAACACGCAATCTAACTATTGCATATAAAGTGTCTGTTCTACAACAAAGTCGTGTCTAATCATGTTGACCAGTGGTGTAATTATCTGTGAAAACAAGAATCTAGTGTATATCAAAAGGGTATGCATGTGCACTTTAGGTACATTAGGTCATTGCAAGTTGTCAATCGTATCTAATTGTTTTACTTGCAGCGATACATGCATTTATTAATTGCAAATGCCATAAGTGTTTCTTGCATTTTATATACTTTTCTAAATAAATATAACCTATACATCAAGCGTTAGGTCTCAGATAGTAATGTAACCGAATGTGACCAAATAAAGTAACCAAAATATACGATTTGGCTGAATTGTAATATCTGCTTGTCCCATACGTTATATCGTGTACGTTAAGATGTTTTGTCCCGATTTCATTCTGTTACGTAACTTCCCGCATTCATAGGACAGGACATGTCTTCAGTTCAAAACAGTTATGTTTGTCTGCCAATGACCTTAAAGAAGTTGTATGTTGTTCTATGCGACTCTTAGTATTCAAAAACCTATACCTTATGAGCTTTAAATTACGCTTTAAATTCCTATATTGACAAATGTATTGGTACCAACTGAATTACTTCAATAAATTGAGTTTTAAAAAAGTTTTTGATTTAAACATAGATACCAACAATATGTGTATAACCTGAGTTCATTTCGACTAAACAGTTTTGTTGTTAAACATATGCACGGTAGAGTTACTGAATTTTGTGACGTTTTCTATATAAAACAAAAATGTCACAGCAAAATGTGTTATACTCTATAACCACTAGAAAACAATATCATGGCATGTATGTTTATTGCTATATTGATCTTCAGATGAACTAACACCTTATTGGTTTAAACAATATTTATTTAGCTATTCATATACAACATGTAAACAATATAATATAATACAAACAAACAAGCTACTTTGGACGAAATATGCTTTACATACGGACATTATTTTGTTTATGTATTCGGTTCTGGGGACGCACATAATTTTTATATATAATTCTCATCATATAAAATCGTTTATGCAATTATTTAGTGTATATTTAGTGTAAGGTATGAAACTGGCCTGACAATATTGAAAATGCATCGCTTTGCCATAATAGGCTTATTATAATGTCATAGAACAACTTAGTGTAATACCGTCATTCGCCTTATTTGGGCGAAACCAATTGCCCAGGGAAACTTGGATTAAGTAGAAAATTGCAGACCTTTTTTTACAGTAGCGTTAAATACACATGAAATATGTGACCAAGTGCGGAAATGTATCTAAAAGCAATTTTGGTAAAATATGCAATATTATAAAAATATTAGTAAGACATACTTGTTTGAATGTTGTCCCCTTATCATTTGTCGTTATCCTCTATACAAATTTCGAATATGCACGATAAGCTTTTTTTTCATTAAACTTTTGTTTAAATGACTTTTTATTTGGTATTGTCATCGTAATAATACTATTTGGAAAAAAAAACTCACACTTGCGAATGAGAGACATTGTCAACGTGTTCATATAAGAGAAATTCATGAAGACAATTTTTCTTTATGATAGTCATGTTGAGTAATGCAAGCATATTTATATCTATACATATCTCAAGCTTCCCTGTCAAAATCTGTACGATGCTAATGCTTTATTCTTTACAGGAACCATATTATTTGTCTGATCATGTTAAATAATAGTTTTTGCATCATCGTTGATAATTATCCAAATAATTATTTTCATTTCTGATACATTTATTGATCGATATACAACGAAAAATACATAATATTCAGTTTTTTTTTCTGACAAACTTATATAAGCAACGTTACAATGAAAGGAGATATGATGTGTTTAGAAGTGTACACGGTTTAATTAAAAGTCTCGTGTGATGACGCATGACATTGTCTCGTCGAAATGGAAAACAATTTTGCATTAAGGTAGGTCATTAACCAATACAATAACGGAAAAATATCGGAAACGTATTTTCCGAAAAACGGATCTCAATTTTTCATCAATAACGAATGGCAGGATGAAAGTCGTTAAACATGAAACCCACTATCGGGCAATACACTTTTGTGTTTTTATTTTGGTTTGTTTGATAAAATCATGTACATGTAAATTCATGTTCATGTAATAGATACTATAAAGATAGTTCGTATGCATGATAACGTAATGAACTTATGAGCGCCTTGACATGCGTTACACAAATTATGAGTTATGTGCTTTTGTTTGGACTAACGTTTAATTGGTTACTTCTGCATCTTGATTATAATTGAACGATGTGATATAATTTTGGATTTGTAAAAAACCATTGATGATAAGGATTCAACACTTTATTTTCGCTGTCCTACTTCGCCTTTTTGTGGTAATGACGACGCGGTTAGTAATTGTCAGCATATTGCACTCTAGACGATAGGTTTTAACCTATTGTACAGTGCGTAATACACATTTGCCAATGTACACTCCCGAAACAACACCAGGGAACAAGCAGCAATAAAGATCTTTATTTATGGCAAGTGATCAGTGACCTAATCAATACATTATACACACAACGCAACACAAACAATGTCTATATGAATAAACCCAATTTATTGTCATAATCACATAATAACATGGAATACACTTAACCAAAATAACAGAACATAAATTATATATGGACGCATTTCATGCTGATTCGCATAAGTATTTACAATGTCCGTATAATTCCAAAGAGCATGATCGAATGTTTTAAACGGTTTACATTATGTTCGCGAAGCATTTGTTAACAAACTGCATATTGTTGTACACGCAACATGACTATTAACGCCATTAGCTCAATACATAGCATCGTCGGGACCCACGATATATTTTCTATTGTCAACACATTTTGTACCGTGGAAGAATTTCATGACAACATTTCGTGTTTATATATATTGATGAGCCAACTAATAACCAAGGTAAGTATACCTTGTTCATGTTCAGACACTCTTTAAATGAAGTCTGGGAAGAAAAAAATATTGTTTTTACAATTCATATGTCATTGACAAAAGCGAACGGATAATGATAAAATTACAATGGAAAACCGTCTGCATTGTTACAGATTTCAAAACAAATCGTTTGATTATTTGAATTTTCCTACATAATTGGACATAAAAACCAATACGGTGTCTAATGATATTTTCATGCCTACAACATTTTGCTAGCCTAGTGCACCACGGTCAATCAAGAAGCCATGCGTTTTTGATTGAACTTTGATTAAGACGATGTATCAAACGTTGCCATTCCACTTCGGTTATTGTTAGACTAATTCATAACAGTCAAATATCATACAATCGATACGTATCACATTCGTCTTTAAATGGGATATTTTCTCGTCATAATGGGCAGTACATTGCCTTGCATTTCTGACATAAACAGGAATACCTCGCATGATATATCGGGCATACTGTCTGTCGTTTACGGATCACATGTTGCATATGAACGCGATGTGCATCACATCATTTTGTTTATCGGCGCAGCTGTCTAAGAATTATATTCCCGGTTAATTAAACGGAATTTGTCTATACATCTATATGGATTTAAAACTTGAAACGGCATTAGGAGCAAAAATATTAAAAAGTTAATTTGGATTTATGAGCCAAAGTAATGGAAGCTGTATTCCTGTTTGAAAAGTCAGTTTTATGGGCCTTTTATCATTCTAGAAATAAAATGATATCAAATGAAATACATTCCTGTCATTAAGCACGACTGTTTGATGATTATTTATAATTGTGTGGATATATAACTGATAAAACAGTATTTGTTGTTATTTATTTCATTCATTGTATTATACTTCTAATTATAACCACTATAGGTGTTTTTTTTACTTGGCAATCAGTTTAACTGTACATGTCCTAATGACAAAATGATTTTACATGTATTGCAATTAACTCACTTAACAGACACGACCAGACCCAGTTATACACGGTTATTGTTAGTTTTACCCACTGAACCGACCCGGAGGAAATGTTTGACTAATTTGAGTCCTAGTTTCTAGGGGTGTTGGAAGAATCAATTGTCCGATATGTTGTTTGTGAACAAATTACCGAACAATCTGGTGTCCGCAAGTCACGTTACTTGTCATCATGATTGTATTACTAAAGGAGACAACTGATATATTAACGCCATTTCCATTTTAAAAGACATTTCTTGTTTGTGTTATACACACTTCGCATTTAGTGTTAACATATGCGCACAATAATGATGACATGTGTAGCTAAAGTGGTAAGATAACGAAAATATGTCATTGTGTTTTCCTCTTCAATATTTATGATGGGTCGTACATTCGTTAAATAATGTTTGTCATGACAAAGGGAATGTTGTTAACATGCCCGTGCTTTTCTTTATTACCTGAGACGCTGTTATATCATTTGCGTTGCCCGATTCAACTATAAAGTGATACTTACGTTCGGAAAGAAATGAAAGTGTCACCAATCATTTATTATTCAACTAAAAAACTGTTTGAGACTCGGGCTAGGGCTAATATCATGCTGGTTGCCCTTAAAACGAATGATGTATTGTCTTTAATAGTCCTCTTGGGAGATCTCTGTATGGGAAAATTCCCGGTGCACTCAATACAAGTTTACTTCACCAACAAATACTGGTAAAGCGACTTATTCACGGTTTGGCAAAATGGCAATAATCAAAGAAATGGTCATATATTCAAAACAGAATCTATGTATCTTATTAAAACACGCATAGCACTCCTGATTTGCATTTTGTTATTGGTTCGCTTATAAACTATTCATTATCCAAATTGGTACTCATACAACGTGTGTAACGCTTTATACCGATAATTTAGAAAATACTCGTATTACACGAAGTAACATAGAGCTTAACATACCATCTTTACTTCAAAATCCTGAGTGTTGCACTGGTAGCGCATTAGATATATCCCCTATAAATATCGGTTTCAAATCCCATGGAGTAATTGATTAAGTAATTGAACGAAGTTCTCGTGCACGTTTTGACCAATATTTACACTTATATGATACAATATATACGAATTTGCAAAACATGAAAATACAAATATTCTTACTAGATCTGTAAAGTTAATGAGCTGCTTGAAAGATATAATTGAACCTGTTATAAATTTAATATATGATGTATTAAAAATAAAATTATATAGTAAAAATACGGTTCTTTTTTTAACCAAAATGAAGTTCCAATATAACCAAAGCTTGATGATAAATTTCAAACGTTGTAAATGTTCATTTCAGCACTATAACATGATTTATCATTCAAAGAATATGTAGCTAATGTACACGCTCAAAATGTTGCCTTATATATGTGTATGATAAAGATATTTGACATTGTTACATAGAAAGGATAACACGGTTAAGTATGTGCTCAAAATATTTAAAGACAAAGAGTCACAAAGAATAACAAATATGTTTAAATAAAGTTTAATAAAACACTTACACATGTATTGCATTTGGAGAATGTTGAAGACTATCTATGTGTACTACGTACTATACTTAATGCATAATGTTTTGGTGCAAATTGCTGCAAATGCCCAGTAATCGTAATTCTAGAAATTGTTACGTAATGCTTGTATCATTTGACGATATTGGAAGAGACTTTTTGGTCACTAAAATATAAATTATTCTGTTTACATACGGATTTGGATATGCCTGGATCAATCAAGAAAAAGGCGATAACACCTTATTTATTAATTTATATAAACAACATAGTATTGACTGTCATACGTAAAATTGGCACGACTCATGTCACATAGTCGTTAGAAGACAATAAATTACACGACAACAGTAAAGTTGTCATTGCGATTTATTTTTGCAGCTTAAACTCTTACACAACGTTTTCCAATTTTCGTAAAATACAAGATTACAGCAAGACCCTTAACAACAAATTGTGACCTTTCTGTAAAGTGGTATAGTGTGTACTGTCGAGTGTGTCTTTGCTAACAAAAAACATGCTCATATATACTAAGAGCTCCCTGATCATCAACCAGACATTTATATATTTCATTTTTTGTTGGTCAATATAACTCCGCCTTAGCACTTACTTATTGTTGAAAGGCTGATTCGCTATTTTTGCTGATTAACGCACATATTAAGAATTGTCATAGATTGCATTAGTGTATGTTTTGGTGTTGATCATCGTATGATTCTAGAGGCTAGGACATTGCACTCTGATCATAAACCAACCCGGCGTCCATTATGTATACTAATTATGTTGGTACTATTTGGTATAGAAGCCTTTAAGGAGGATGCTTGCTTGCCTGACGTACAAGTCATATTATTGCAATATATATATATAAATAAATAAATAAATATATACACATATATATATATATATATATATATATATCTATATATATATATAATATGCAACATTTACATCTTCGAAAATTTAAGCGTGATAAATTGTTCATCACATATCATGCTATTCTATTTTAGCATTAGTATAAACATATAGTTCTCTCACGTCAAGTTACCTAGTTCCCCGAATTAGATTACTTGTCTAAAATGAGCAGACTATACAAGCTTAGAAGTTGGTCAACTTTACAAATTTAATGCGCCTCAACCTAACGTTTTGCTCTTGGGTTAGTTTGTCAAGCTTGTAAAATTGTACCACACTTACAACGTTGGCTTATCATGATACAATCTTTTTAATTGTATCCACGACGGTGGTCAATCCGATAATTTCCAAACACACTAATCTTTTCACTTTAAATAGATTGTGTAACGGAAGTACGCGTAAATATATCGGATAGTAATATCGTTATGGGCTTGAATCTGAAAGGTTACACAACACCAACACAATCGCAAAATACACATGTATCAATAACAATACCAACGTTGTAAAAATGTTATATGATACGTACTATGTACTATGTGTGTGTCAATAACAAATATTGTTTTGTAAAATGTTTAAAATGTATGTACATATATAAGTAAATAACTTTTATTGATTAATGCATCGGATACATGTACATGTGCCTGAAATCAAACACTATGTCATGCCTATGAGTTTGTCTATATTTTTGGCTTACTCGTGAGGAATATACTATTTACACCCCCCCTCCCCCACCAAATAAAACTAAAAACAAACAACAACCTTTCCATTTCATTAAACCAGAATTTACATTATTCTCCGAAAGAACCCATAACTCTGGTTTAAGACAAATAAACGCTAGATTTATTTTTTATTTTCTGCTCAATCAAAACTACATGTTGATGTATCTTTAACTTACCATATGTATGTGCAAACATTAAACATGACTTAACATGCCTCACCATTAACCGTTAATATATTTTTTGTCATGTGTTACATGTGGTATGATGTGCATATTGCCCCTTTTCCTGAATGAAGTATATATCTATTTATAAACATTATGCATGCATATTTGCACTCCGGCAACTAATCATTCTAGCGTCAGTTACATGTCACATCGTTGATAACATATGTGCCTGCATATTTGCATTAATGATGCCCCAAATATTCGTTACGTTACACTCAATTCAAAATGCAAGTCGATTTTGAAGTAATGAAGGAAATAGGTTGATTGATTATTCGTTTTAGAAGTGAATAACTATTTGATTGCTGTTTTATTTATATAATTGGCATAGTTATTTATGAACAATTTGCTAGAACATTTCTAGAAAAGTAAACATGTAAACATTTCCAAATGGTTGTACGCCGGGTATAAATTTTGATCACGTATACCATAGATGCTTTCATGAATTAACAGTTGTTATGTTGCAATTCTCCTAGTATCGCATGCGGTTTACCTAAACACCGGTTTACGTGCATGTGCTAACGTCTTTTGTGTAATAGTTACAAACAATGAAGTTAAGATATTCTATAAGATGTCAATGTATCTGTACAGACAATGAATAGGACACAGTCAAGAAACAATTTATTCACTGATGTATATCGAATATGAACAATTCATGAGTTAACTGCAGAAGGAAAACGAAAATTGTATGTGACACAACTAATTCAAACGAGAAAACAACACGTTGCCTCTGGGAACAGTGCGTTTTGCAAAGATGCGTACTTCACAATTAATAATACACACTCCCTCGATATGATTATAATCTTTCCTAAATAGTTCCCAAATGAATTGCTTTAAAACCAATGTTATACAGGATTGTTATATCGTTTGTCTTTTCTTGAAACTCTCAAAAAAGTATTACTTTTGATGACTTTTATACCATATAATATGTTTTTAATATATTCAATACGCATTGTGTGTTTAAAGTCAGTTAGAAAGAGACATCCAATTATACCTCCAACAGATAAAACAGCTGGACAACATTATTGTTAAATCGATGTCACTGAGTAATAATTGCGCTTCTGGGAATTTCAACTCAGCAGACTAGGCTTATAATGTGAAACATGTTTCAGAGATGATTTTTTTGAACAACAATTGTTGAGAGTTTATTGAGCTTTAAGTGTGTTGATCATTCTTACAACTGTTCGCCGCAAAACAAATAACTTAATAGATGCATTACGCTGGAATATTTGGATAATTACTCACTTGTCTTTAACATTCAACGAGTTTTCGTTTTCTTTTAATTAGTAATGCATCCTATGTTTTGAAGAAACTGTCAGGTTTTATTAGATTAAAAAGCGTAAGTGTAATGACTATATGCAATTTTGAACTTGGAACATGGATTAGTTCAATCAATTGTATGTAGTTAATTGATGCATGCAAGTTGTCTCTGATATATAAAGTATTCATTACACGTTCAACACATGTCTATACATGTATCGTTTATGTTTGAAATGGAAATACAGTTACTACGCATCACAGAAAACAATTCTTTTAAATTGTAAACTGCAAACAACTGTTGTGAAGATTTTCACAACGAACATTACAGCTGCAATATTTTTTTCTATAGTTAACAGCAACCGCGTTTTACAATTAAGAGAAGAGTAAACGTGAACACGTATTTGACTGATGTCGTTTAAGAAAGAGACTCATAAGAGTCATGTGAATGTTCACTTTGGTGATATTTGTATGCTATTTGCTAAAATGTAAGTTATTAATTCATGTTTTTATAAGATCTGGATTTCCATAAAACACTCAAAAGTGAAACTGTCTTCGGAGAAAACTAATGTCAGTGTATACCTAGATGAACTATGAAAAAAACATATTTATATCCTCAACAGATGCACTGATATGGTCAATCGTCTCCACCTCTGCATGATCGCAATGAAATATATAATTGGATATATGACTAAATGAAGCATATGAACTCTACAAAGCACTGGATATCCTCTGGAATTCATTTGAAAAAACTAACCTTTACACACTGGCATGGCTTTTAAGCGTGTAAAGGTTGACTGGTCCCTGGCTTCTTTCAAGAATGGATGTAATTTCCAAAGGTATGAGTAACAATTACATACATACTTACTTTAATCATCATGCATGGAAATGCGTCCTAACTATCTAGTATCTAGTACGAATATAATTTTGCTCATTTTTCTTAATGTCAATATAAATGAGTCTCGATCTGTGAAAAGGGGGATTTAATGCATGTGCGTAAAGTGCCGTACAAAACGAGCCTGTGCATCCGAGAAGGCTAATCAGGGATGACGCTCTCACCAAAACTGGATTTATAAGAAGATACTTTCTTAAAACGATACATATCATAAAAGCGGAAAGTGTCGTCCCTAATTAGCCTGTGCGGACTTCACAGGCTAATTTGGGACGACACTTTACGCACATGCATTAAACCCTCTTTTCACAGAGCGAGGCTAAAATGCATTTTAACTAATTTGGCTCACACACATAATATACACTAGCAATATGTAAGCCATATCAGCAGTAGAAAATGTTTAGTCTCTGCAATATTCTAATGAATAAATACATATGGGAAATTAAATGTATTGGAATAAAACTCCGTCAAAATGGTTATAAAGAATTGACCAAACAAGGAAGACATATTTTATAAACTTATCTTTATCTCATACATCGATTGTATTATAATAGTGAGTAAACATGTCGTATTACCTTTCTCGTATGATGAGTACCGTTAATTGGTTTTATTATTTATGTGTACACTATATCCAGTCGGAATAAAAGTTGATTGGTTGTCTTCTTCTGTTATCGACGCATGACTTTGAATCTAATTTCACTTATCTCCATGTTTTTTTAAAATATAGAAACATGTGCATTTATACACATTTCTTCATCAGGACTAATTTCATATGCGAAGAGGAATTATGCGTTTTTAGTTGTAATATAATGACCACATATCGTTTTTACTAGAATCTACTAGAATAAACTCACTTATTCATATGTTTAAGTCCGACCGAATACTAAATCAATGAAACATGTTTTATGATGCGCTTTATAAATTGTAATATTGATTAGTTACTTATATTTGACGGAGGAACGTTAGATAATTGACTAGTACTGCATACTGTTAAATGTTGCGAATAGATTTGACTATGTTAGTCTCATATATCTGTCTGCTTTTTGCAGAAGAATCAGCATGTGACCATGTTCACGTGGATTGTAGACTGTTAATTATAGTTTATAAGGAAGAAATACATTTTTAGGGTTTATGAATAAATATAAGTCTTCGAGAATCGAAAGGTAAAGGTCAAACAAAACATCAACCCTTTTACGAACTATCAAAGTGCACATGGATGTCGTTTGATTAAGGAGATTGGTCATACATTATGTTGCGAGTATTTAAATAATATTGTTCTTCTTTAGGCACGTTTTTTTGTGATTGTTCGCATTTTGTGATATTTTATGACCACCTCTCCTGATTTGTAATGAATGAAGCAACATTGTGTAAGTAGCGAATACGGTGTAGCACGTACATGGATCTAATGGGCAAGTTCGTATATATGCTCTTTCACACAAGTGAGATATTTAAAATGGATAAATATTTGTATTGTGTTAGTTTGATGATGCGTGCCCATTCTACACCTTTACTATTTTAACAGCTATGCCTTCTTCAATATTTCAATTATACTTCATGAATGAATTAGGCCATTCCTTTTGACAGTAACATATAATATCTTTAGTCATGGCAAATGACATGCCGGTGTCCAAATGGAGTGAAAATATTACCGGGTGTCATGTATGATGGTCATTAACTAAACATTGTTGGATAGAAATAGTACAAGCGCTGTTATTGATCTAAATTTGTCATCGATAGCGAACGATAAGGCAAACGTATATGTTTATATTTTGTAAATTTTAAATTTGTCGATTCTCTGATATGTATGAATGATGAAAGTCTCGGCTAACAGCGGAAAGATATTAGCAACATGCAAGTGCTTTCAAAGTGCAATTGCGGTGAGTGATCGAGCAATTTATGAAATGCTTATTGATTAAATATTGGAATTTAGTTTCGCTAGGGACTACTATTAAGTTGTTTTAATTTGATTAAATTGTAATCGTGTTTTGTCCTAGCATATCTTTTTCCAACATAGATTGATTATCAATAATTTGGAAGAAGTAAAAAGCATATTGAAGCATGTTGATAATTACGTGTTGCATGCTAGAAGTAGGTCAAAGGTAACGGTTACAGTTTAAGGTCAGTCTTCAGCACTTCAGTCCTCGATGGATTTGAAGATAAAATGGCAGAATTATTATTCAGTGTGAGACGAAGTGCTTTGTGGAAAAATCTTTTCCCTATACTCTAATGTCAAGGTTATAATTAAAGGTCAATGATAAAATTTAATAAATATATGCGTTTCGACTGTGTCCGCATCATTTCCTCAAAATAGGTCAAATATTGATGGATTAATTTTGTTCACAATTTCTCTCTGTCATCAGATTTTTAACCCGTTGCCTGCAATACTCATCCCCATCTTCAGTGTCGTGAAAATCAAGAGAATAATAGAAGAACCGAATGAGAGCGGTCGCAAAATTCATGTGGCATATGTACCAATTATTTTTAATACCGTCAGTTAAGATGGTATGGTGTATAATATATGAATTAGCTAACAGAAAAAACGGATCGTTCAACCTTTCTGTCTTTGTTTCGATGTTGTTTAAGTTATTTGTTTATTCCACCGTGCGCTACTTATTTAAAACTGCAATATGAGTCAACTGAATTCTTGTTTGTCACACATCGACTGATTATTTGTTAGCGGTTTGACCAATTTGCTGGATTTTAACTCAAGCAATTCATTTATAGATGAGTGAACTTACTCTGTTGAGCTCTATAAATTAGAAGCAGTATTATAGTCATGGTATCCTCTCATCCTAGTTATGTGTGACCCCACTTTTCTGCGTTTAATCCAAAACCTGTCAGAACGATAAACTAATACAAATGTATGTTAATTCGATCAGATGGATTTACCGTTTGTTGCTACTATTCCGTTTTCGAAACGCACAATCACGTCCTTGAAGTAAGATTCATTTTAGCTGATACCTTTGCTGCGATGTGTTCCTGTTATTGGCCAATTGGAAATAAATTATATCTAAAGCAGCCAATAATGACACCCGTGGAAGGTATGCCGCTTTGCTGACCACATGTTTAAACAATCGTTCAGAATTAACTATTCTTCGGAGAAAAGCTGCTGTACAGAATAACGTTACTCTGCAGCTGATGTTAATGAATCTGGCGTCGAGTTTAACTTAATTGTTTGGTGTATTATTTATTGAAGCAGATCAATCATCAAGGGGAAAACATAGATATGCACAATTAATTTAATTAGCATTACTGTCCGATACTATCCTGGTTGATCAATAAACAGCGCTTTAAAAAGATATCATAAATGCATTTGTATTTGCGTACAGCCGTCCATATGTATGAAGCGCAAACTCACTAAAGCTCTACTTAAAACTCACCGACTCATTGACAAATGGAAACAAAGTTTGCTCGTGCGTCATAACGTGTGGCTGATTGTTATAGTAACCGGTATTGAAAAGTGATAATCTGATAAAAGCAAGTACGACTGAGACGTTCGTTTAGTACTTAAGTCCTAGTTATAGTTACATAAACGCTGATCTGTGATCTGATGTAACGTCATGCAGAGGAAATCCCATCTGTACGAGCAAGGCTATATCGGAATGGAGGTCAAGGAATGCATCTGGTATGTTGCGATTTACAATGCTTTGTAAATATAAATGAATAAGTTGAATTTAGATGTAAAGTACAACATAAAAGCAAGACTTATACTATATACGTTTAGGGAAAATGAAATCAAATGCATGTAGTCAATGCAAGCAGCATAAACATGTGTTCCTATTGTGCAAATTCGAATGTTGTTGTGATTGTCGTAATATTTAAATATTACATAATTATTTACAACAAACAAAACATTTATATATATAACGACTATTTTTAAAATTATATAACATTTTAAAACAAAACATATTGGCTAAGTCGCATGGCCAAACATGAAACAAATGTCAATGTTTTCGTAAACGTGTTTTGTTATCATACCATTAATTGGTGGGATACAGTAGCAATAAGATCAAACTTATATGACTAACAATACATAAGGTTTTCAGTTACAAATAACCCGTTGCGCTAAATATTATTTCTTAAAAACATATGAATAAGTTTTAAAGTTTCCGTACATAACATAGAATATCGTTATCATTATACTGATTTATAATAATTGTTTGTACACTGTTATCGAACTCATTCATGTTTTCCCATGAAGATATAATGCAGTCTTATCATATCTGAATGACTATGATTATAATTAATATATTCATTTAAGCGTTCGTTAATAAACATAGCCCAATATGCATGTTTGAATTGTCTGAAACTTATATGGGCATATCTTGGTAATTATAAAGGCCATTTCTTGGTAATGCATCAATCGAAATGTGTGGGTTTTGAGTTGGTAATTAAAGCAATCACCAACTGGTTGTGTATTGAATGTTGAAAGTGATGACAATGGTCACAATTGAGGAAATGGTTCAGCATGGAACGCTTTTAATATGGCCAGTATACAGAGTAGCTATTACAAACAATCAACGTCTTGGTAGAAATTTGATGTAAAAGCATATAATTGCCAATCGCGTGAGGATATGAAATTACCACTGGGTGTTTTCTACTAGATGGCAGCAGTCGATCATTTTGTGGAACACATTGATCAAAGTTAATTGTTGATTCATCATTGGATACGTGTCTATACTTTATAAATTTATCCATGGTTAGTCTCGTTACTCAACTTTTGAATATATATTTAATATTCAGGCGAATATGCTACGGTAATACAACACTTCAATCTACGCAGAGTAACATTACACTGTGTTCGAAAATGCGTCGGCTTTAATATGCGATACGTATGTTCTTTTCCGTGTTCCATATGCATTGACACGTGCATTAGTCAAATAGAACATGCATTTTGTTTAATGAATTAATATTTATTACTATTTGAAGTAAAAAAATCCACGCAGGGTAACATTACTTGTGGGCAGTTATGTTTCCGCTTTATTTGTGTTATATTCCAAAGCCCCGATTGATGGGCGAGTGCATTTGTCAAATAAGGCATGCACTGTGTTTAATAACTAGTCAGCTATTACTATCTGCGTTCATATATTGGAACGTTAAGGATATTAAGTTTTGTTGACGACAAGTAATTACTGTAACATTTACATTAATCGTGTAACCTTATATGTTCTGTTCATGTGTCAAATCCCGTTTAGCTGGCCAGTAATCAGAAGTTTAAATCAAAGAGATTGTATGGTTTAATACTCTAATATATTATTTGTATAAACACCGATGTCATTTTTATCTCAATTTGTGTTTTCGCATGTACACACACATTGTTTAGAGAAATATGTGCAGTCATGTTTACAGCCGATGGTGCATATTCAAAACAAACAATCATATATCGCTTTCAGTGTTGTCTATGAAATCATACTCACAATATATGGTGTTTTCCTTCTGTGTTGATGTAGTGGTTCATGTGAAGAGTTTAAATGTTGGATGCTTATTTTTGATTACATTCCATATCAATATGGAAATGCAATCGATCACCACGCTTTTAACCCGTGTATCCTCTCGGAATACTTGCTTTTAGTAAATAATGAAAACGATACCATTTAAGTTATATTTCGATATACTAACGCCCCATATGATCTCTAAAAAGGAAAGTATAGCTATTTTCCCGAAAATTGCTTTTTAAACTTTTGCATGTTTTGTTTTTATGTTTATTATAGCATATTAAATGCTCGAAGAAATATGTTAACTCATAGCTTTCTATAGTCCACGAATAGACATCGCATTTTAATAAACCACTTCAACACCATTTGCTAACAATGAAACAAGTCATGATAGGGCACGAAAAACGCAATCTAACTGTTGCACATAAAGTAACTGTTCTACAACAACGTCGTGTCTAATCATGTTGACCAGTGGTGTAATTATCTGTGAAAACAAGAATCTAGTGTATATCGAAATGGTATGCGTGTGCACTTTAGGTACATTAGGTCATTGCAAGTTGTCAATCGTCTCTGATTGTTTTACTTGCAGCGATACATGCATTAATTAATTGTAAATGCTATAAGTGTTTTTTGCATTTTAGATACTTTTCTAAATAAATATAACCTATATATCAAGCGTTTGGTCTCAGATAGTAATGTAACCGAATGTGACCAAATAAAGCAACCAAAATATACGATTTGTAGGAATTGTAATATCTGCTTGTCCAATACGTTAAATCGTGTTCGTTCAGATGTTTTGTCCCGATTTCATTCTGTTACGTAACTCCCCGCATTCATAGGACAGGACATGTCTTCCTTTGAATAATAGTTCAAAACAGTTATGTGTGTCTGCCAATGATCTTAAAGCAATTGTATGTTGTTATATGCGACTGTAAGTCTTCAAAAACCTAGTATACCTTAATAGCTTTAAATTACGCTTTAAATTTCTATATTGACAAATGTATTGTGACCAACTGAATAACTTCAATAAATTGAGTTTAAAAAAAAACTTTTTGATTTAGACATAGATACCAACAATATTTGTATAACCTGAGTTCATTTCGACTAAATGGTTTTGTTGTTAAACATATGCCCGGTAGAGTTACTGAATGTTGTGTCGTTTTCTATATAAAACAAAAATGTCACAGCAAAATGTGTTATACTCTATAACCACTAGTAAACAATATAATGGCATGTATGTTTATTGTTATATCGATCTTCAGATGACCCAACACTTTATTGGTTTAAACAATATTTATTTAGCTATTCATATACAACATGTAAACAATATAATACAATACAAACATACAAGCTACTTTGGACGAAATATGCTTTACATACGGACTTTATTTTGTATTCGGTTCTGGGGACGCACATAATTTTTATATAAAATTCTCATCATATAAAATTGTCTATGCAATTATTTAGTCAGAAGGTATGAAACTGGCCTGACAATATTGAAACATGCATCGCTTTGCCATCTTAGGCTTATTATAATGCCATAGAACAACTAAGTGTAATACCGTCATTCGCCTTATTTGGGCGAAACCATTGCCCATGGTAACTTGGATAAAGTCTAATATTGCAGACCTTTTTATACAGTTATATGTGAACTTGAACATGTGCGAAAATGTGTCTTAAAGCAATTTTGATAAAATATGCTATATTATAAAAAAATAGTAAGGCATACTTGTATGAATGCTGTTCCCTTATCATTTGTCGTTATCCTCCGTACACAATTCGAATATGCACGATTAGCTTTTTTCATTAAACTTTTGTTTAAATGACTTTTTATTTGCTATTGCCATCGTAATAATACTATTTGGCAAAAAGTACTTACACTTGCAAATGAGAGACATTGTCAACGTTTTAATGTAAGAGAAATTCATCAAGACAATTTTTATTTATGATACTCATGTTGAGTAATGCAAGCATATGTATATCTATACATATCTTAAGGTTCCCTGTCAAAACCTTTACGATTCTAAAGTTTTATTCTTATATATATATATACCATATTATTTGTCTGATCATATAACATAATAGTTTTGCATCATCGTTTATTATTATCCAAATAATTATTTTCATTTCTGATACATTGCTATAACATGTAGGCCAGATACCTCACAATTAGGCCTGATACCTCATTGTCTTTTTTTTTTCATTCATATGAAACCCAAATCGTGATTTATAGATCGATAAACAACGACAAATATATAATATACAGTTTTTTTTTCTGACAAACTTTCATAAGCAACCTTACAATGAAAGGAGATATGATGGGTTTAGAAGTTTACACGGTTTTATTAAATGACTCTTGTGATGACGCATGGCATTGTCTGGTCGAAATGGAAAACAATTTTGCATTAAGGTAGGTCATTAACAAATACAATAACGCAAGAAATATCGGAAACGTATTTTCCGATAAACGGATCTCAATTTATCATCAATAACGAATGGCAGGATGAAAGTCGTAAAACATGAAACCCACTATCGGACAATACAATTTTGTGTTTTTATTTTAGTTTGTTTGATAAATGCATGTACATATAAATTCATGTTCATGTTATAGATACTGTAAAGATAGTTCGTGTGCATGATAACGTTATAAACTTATGAGCGCCTTGACATGCGTTACAAAAAGTATGAGTCATAGGCTTTTGTTTTGACTTACGTTTAATTGGTTGTTTCTGTATCTTGCTTATAATTGAACAATGTGATATAATGTTGGATTTGTAAAAAACCCATTGATGATAAGGATTCAACACTTTCTTTCGCTGTCCTATTACGCCTTTTTGTGGAAATGACGACGCTGTTAGTAATTGTCAGCATATTGCACTCTAGACGATAGGTTTTAAAATATTGTACAGAGCGTAATACACATTTGCCAGTGTACACTCCCGAAACAACACCAGGGAACAAGCACTCAATAAGGACCTTTATTTAGGGCTCGTGACTAGTGACCTAATCAAAACATAATACACACAACGCAACACAAACAATGTCTATATGTATAAACCCAATTTTGTGTCATAATCACATAATAACATGGAATACACTTAACCAAAATAACAGAACATATATATAGACGCATTTCATGCTGATTCGCAAGAGTATTAACAATGTTTTAAACGGTTTAAATTATGTTCGTGAAGCATTTGTGAACAAGCTGCATATTGTTGTACACGCAACAGGACTATTACCGCCATTAGCTCAATACATAGCATCGTCGGGACCCACGATATATTTTCTATTGTCAACAAATTTTGTACCGTGGGAGAATTTAATGTCAACATTTCGTTTTTATATATATTGATGAGCCAACTAATAACCAAGGTAAGTATACTTTGTTCATGTTCAAATACTCCTTAAATGAAGTATGGGAAGACATTATTGTTTTTGACAATTTTTATGTCATTGACAAAAGCGAACGGATAATGATAACATTACAATGGAAAAACCGTTTGCATTTTCACAGATTCTAAAACGAATCGTTTGATTTCTTGAATTTCCCTACATAATTGGACATAGAAACCAATAAGGTATCTACTGATATTGTCATGCCTGCAACATGTTGCTAGCCTAGTGCACCACGGTCAATCAAGAAGCCATGCGTTTTTGATTGAACTTTGATTAAGACGATGCATCAAACGTTGCCATTCCACTTCGGTTATTGTTAGACTAATTCATATCAGTCAAATATCATACAATCAATACGTATCACATTCGTCTTTAAATGGGATATTTTCTCGTCATAATGGGCAGTACATTGCCTTGCGTTTCTGTCATAAACAGGAATACCTCGCATGATATATAGGACATACTGTCTGCTGTTAACGGATCACATGTTCCATATGAACGCGATGTGCATTACATCATTTTGTTCATTGGCGTAGCTGTCTAAGATGGAGTTAGAACTTGATTTATTAAGATCATTATGCCGGAGAATTATATTCCCGGTTAATTTAACGGAATTTGTCTATACAACTATTTGGATTTAAAAGTTGAAACAGCATTTGGAGCAAAAATATTTACAAGTTAATTTGGATTTATGAGCCAAAGAATGAAAACTGTATTCTTGTTTGAAAAAGTCAGTTTTATGGGCCTTTTATCATTCTATCAATTAAATGATATAACATGAAATACATTCCTGTCATTAAGCACGACTGTTTGATGATTATTTATAATTGTGTGGATATATAACTGATAAAAAGTATTTGTTGTTAATTATTTCATTAATTTCATTATACTTCTAATTATAACCACCATAGGTGTTTTTTTTACTTGGCAAGAAGTTTAACTGTACATGTCCTAATGACAAAATGATTTTACATGTATTGCAATTAACTCACTTAATTGACACGTCCAGACCCGGAAATACACGGGTATTGTTAGTTTAACCCACCGAACCGACCCGAAGGAAATGTTTGACTTATTTGAGTCCTAGTTTCAAGGGGTGTTGGAAGAATAAATTTTCCGATATGTTGTTTGTGTACAAATTAACGAACAATCTGTGGTCCGCAAGTAACGTAACTGGTCATCATGATTGTATAACTAAAGGAGACAACTGATATATCAACATTCATTTCAAAGCAATTTGCAATTTTAAAAGACATTTCTTGTTTGTTTTATACATACTTAGCATTTAGTGTTTACATATGTTTGTCATGACAAAGGGAATGTTGTTTACATGCCCATGCTTTCCTTTAATTCCTGACACGCTGTTTTATCATCTGCTTTGCCTGTAAAGTGATACTGACGTTCGGCAATAATGAAAGTGTAACCAATTATTTATTATTCAACTGGTAAACTGTTTGAGACTCGGGCTAGGGCTAATATCATGCTGGTTGACCTCTAAACGAATGATGTATTGACTGTAATGATCCTCCTGGGAGATCCCTATATGGGAAAATTCCCGGTGCACTCTACATAAGTTTACTTCACCAAAAATAATGGTAAAGCGACTTATTCACGATTTGGCAAAATGACAATAATCAAAGAAATGGTCATATATTCAAAACAGAATCTATGTATCTTATTAAAACAAGCATAGCACTCCTGATTTGCATTTTTTATTGGTTCGCTTTTGAATTATTCATTATCCAAATTGGTACTCATACAACGTGTGTAACGCTTTATACCGATAATTTAGAAAATATTCGTATTACTCGAAGTAACATAGAGCTAAACATACCATCTTAACTTAAAAATCCTGAGTGTTGCAGTGGTAGCGCATTAGATATTGCCCCTATAAATATCGGTTTCAAGTCCCATGGAGTAATTGATTAAGTAACTGAACGAAGTTCTCGTGCACGTTTTGACTTATTTTACCAATATTTACACTTATATGATACAAAATATACGAATTTGCAAAACATAAAAATACGAATATTCTGACTAGATCTGTATAGTTAATCAGCTGCTTGAACGATATAATTGAACCTGTTATAAATTTAATATATGATGTATTAAAATTCTTTTTTAAACACAATAAAACTTTCCATTATAACCACAACTTGATGATAAATTTCAAACGTTGTGAATGTTCATTTCACCACTATAACATGATTTGTCATTCGAAGAATATTTAGCTAATGTACACGCTCAAAATGTTGTCTTATATATGTGTATGCTAACACGGATAACACGGTTAAGTATGTGCTCAAAATATTTAAAGACAAAGAGTCAAAAAGCGTTTTGATTTTGAAATAACCGTAACCAATGTACCTAGTTATCTGTTTAATAGTTGAAGAAACATTAATAACGCATTAATTGTTTGACACTTCTGATTTGGAAAAAGGTAAATAGTAATGATATGTCTAACAAATGACTTAAACTAGTCTACACAGGTCTATAATCGCAGCAAGCTGCATTATGCTGGATGATTTGAATAATTTCGGAAAACGGTCTTGGGATGAAAAATTCACAAATAATGTGTACGTGCAGACTCGCATACTTATTTGACAGGATAGTTAGTAATTAAGTGATCTTCGGAAATGATACATGTTAACACGATTTTGCGCATGAATCGATGTTTTTACGCATTTGTCCTTTTAGTTCATGTCGTTTAGTGCATTTCAATTTATATATTTCTTAAACTGTTTACGAAAATCCGTAATTCGGGGGTATATTTTCATATTTCAGCCGATTTGCAACCTCCTGGCCCTTACGCGCGGCTCTCTTTTTACATGCGATTTCGGTCCTTAGTTACGTAGAATATATGTGTTATACTCACGTGAAGGTGCTTCTAAGAACGAAACATATACATATAATGTCTGCATACAGGCAAGCATAAAAAAATACTAAATTAAGTAAAATTTGTTTTCGTACGTTGAACGGATTTGATCGACGGACACATTCACGAATCGACAATTATCCAAATGTTTGTAACTTATTTCAAGCAAATTTGACATAACAGAAATAATCATGATATTAGATTGTGAAAATGAGCATGCATTTTCAATTCTTAACGATGAAATAATTTTAAATGTTTCTGTCGTTTCGTTTAAATTGCCGACAACAAGTTGATCGTTTATGTGAGGTTATGTGATTAAGACGTTAGTCATTTTGTTCTGTTCTTTTTTGCTTTCATAACTTGTATTGTTGTATCGTGTCCTCCGCACAGTCGTGCTATATGAGATTATGGAGCAATGATAAATAAGTCTAATATTGTGTCTGCAGTGATTGCTGATGGACATTGATTGGCTATGGTGTTAACGTTTTTTGTTTGAGAACCTACTATTAAAGTTACAATAACTACATGAAATATGCGAGGTTTTGTATGAACATATAATGCCTTGAAGATATATGGCATTGTGTTGCACGTGCAATCGAATTTCACTGGCTAAACCGAAAATAATGAACAAAAAGACAAACGAAACGAGAGTATTGTGTTATCGTGTTTCTCTTATATTTATGGTTCTTTAATGTTGTGCAGGCAGACATATTAATGGCTTCTGAAAATTGACTGGAAGAAATCAATCGTTTTTAATAAATGACCGAAATTCTGTAACACTTTAACGTAGAAAAGGTATCGCTCGATCACAAGTCCATGTTTCCAGAGCACTGATCGACACATTTATATCTCATTATATAACAACAAAATTATTTAGCCTAATTGATTGTTTCGTTTTATAATTAATGATTATAAACGATATATACAGTATAATTTTTATAAATTAAAACAATTTAAAATATCGAAACTACTTATTCATAACATATTTAGGCCGTTCAATTGAGGAGCTTCATTTAGACGATATAATCTAGATCATCCATGTCGTATATCGCGATTTCGGGTAATCTCGAACCACTTGTCATGTCATGATTTTCTAAATACTCCTCATATTTTGATGCACACGAATCATGTTTACAACTTTTCCATAAATGAGAAAAAAAATATGTAAAGTTTAATTGTGCACAAATAACTTGGCATGACGTTATTCACACACATTGAGGTGTAAATATTTTTTAGCACAACTGCACCTGCATAACTTTTTATATCATCGTGCCGAACATGTAACAATAGTTGAAATTATTATGATGTTTACATGTTACACATTGTTTTGATTAATTAATAAACACTATTTTGAAATCATGAACGCACCCAGGCTCGGTCCAAGTTAACGGAATAGCAAAGATTGCACCTAAGTTTGTGTTTTTAATCCATTGTTTTGCTAGTTATTAAGCTTAATATAACACTTGAGGAGCACAATATTTTATTTTTATTTTTATTTGCAACAACATTTGACGTTTTTCTTGCGACAGTCAGCTGCAGAGGACAGCAAGATTTGTAATTTGCAATCTCGTACACATGTTTTAAGTGCTGAAAAAAAAATCGCCATGATAACATACATCTCATTCTTACTGGACAATACATGCAGGAAGATTCAGTACATGGCCATCTTAAAGTACCATCTTCAAAAGCCTGAGTGGTGAAGTGGTAGCGCATTAGATTTAACCACTTTAAAATCCCGGATTCAGAGTCCTCGTAATAATTTATCGAGTAATTGAAAGCAGTGTTTGTACACGTTTGGACTGTTTAGCAATATTTACACGTGTATGATACAGAACATATGGACTTGCAATTTATGTAAATACTAATGTTCTGCATATGTCTGTAAAGTTTATTAGTTCTTTTGTAAGATATAATATTAAACTATAATTAACTAGATATATTATGTCATACTATATAAATATAAAGTACAAATACGGTTCTTACAAACATAATGAAACCTTCCGGTTTAACCAACACGTGAGGATACATTCCAAACGGCGTGAACTGTAATTTCAACACCATAACGCGACTTGGCATTCAAAGAATATGAAGCCAATATCAACACAAACTGTTATCTGACATATGAGTATGGTCCATATATGTGTCGTGTTCTGAGAAAACTGGGCATAATGTTGTGCGTAAATTGTCATCCCAGATTAGCCTGTGCAGTCTACACAGGCTAATCAGGGACGACAATTTATGCTTTTATTGAATTTTTCGTTTAAAATGATGTCTTTAATTAGCGAAAATCCAGTTTAGGCGGAAAGTGACGTCCCTGACTAGCCTGTGCTTTACGCACATGCATTTTGTCCAGTTTTCTCAGAACACGACACATATTTGAAATAGCTTCATAGAACGGATAACACGGTTAAGTATATGATCAAAACATTTTAATACAAAAAACAAAGAGTCAAATAGCGCTTTAATTTTGCAATTATCGTACGCAATGAACTTAGTTATCGTTATAACATTTAAAAAAACATAAATAACGCATTTACATTTTATATAAATCCCAGTGGGGCCAATAGGAACTCTAAACATTTATTGTCTGACACTCCTGATGTTAAACACAAAGTTATTAGTAATTAGCTGTCTCACAAAATAACTTAAACAAGTCTAGACATATTCACAGTAGCAACAATTTTGAGTGATGAAATATTTTATTAATTACGGAAAACGGCCCATGGAGGAACAATAAACAAATAATATTTATATACAGACTCGAATACTTATTTGACAAGATAGTTTCAAATTAAGTGATCTTCGGAAATTCTCCATGGAAACACAGTTTTTTTGCACGGGTCGTGTAGTAAATGTCGTTCAGTGCATGTCAAAATATTTCTTATTTTGTTACGAAAATGACGAATTCGGAGTTATATTTGCATATTTCAGCCGATTTGCAAAATCGTGGCGCTTAAGCCCGGCTCTCTTTATATATGCGATTTTGGTCCTTAGTTATGTTAAATGGATGTATTAATTCCAGGAATAATTCAAGTGAAGGTGTCCAAAAGGACGAAACATATACACAAACTGTCTACATACTGTCGCGCATACCAAAAATAAATTACTTGTATGTACTATTTGTGAGTCTACCTTGAACGGAAATGATAAATGAAAAATTTGACTAAGCGAAAATTATTCAAATTTGTGTATAAGATTTCAAGGGAAACTTTGACATAATAGGAGCGAAATATCAACACTTATACAGTTTTGAGTACTCATTAATTGAAGTTGTGAAAATAAGCAAGCAATTTCAACCCTCAACGATGGACAACACGTGGGTTTCTTGTCGTTAAGTCAATGGATCAAGAACACCCATGTTCGAATCTCGACGGGACCAACTTTTGTTTATTGTTTTTGTTTTATAGACTAGTATTGTTTTCCCGTGTCCTCTTCTAGGCCGTTCTTAGGCGATAATGGGGCGATGATAAATCAGTATCATATTATGTCTGCAGAGACTGCTGATAATCAGTTATTGGCTATTTTGTAATCGTTTTGGGTTTGAGAACGTTTATTGAGTGTTAAAAAACAAAACTACAAGAAATAGTTTTGTGAGGTATTGTATGAATAGATAATTCCCTGAACATATGTGACATGGAGTTGTACCTGTAATCGAATTTCAGGGAATAACACAAACATAATGGACCTAAATACAAACAAGACGTGAGTACTGTGATATCTTGTTTTGTTCTTACATTTATGGTTCTTAAGTGTCGTGTATTAAGAAGTATGTATGACCTCTGCAAAATGGACTGGAAGAAATCAAATGTTTTTAATTAATGACAGAAATCATGTAAAAAAAACATATAAAAGGTATCACTTTATAACCATTCCACGTGTCCATGGTTTTAATCAACACATTTATATTATTAATATATATCAAATAAAGGATAAACCCTTATTGATTGTTTCGTTTCATAATTAATTAATATAAACTATATATACAGTATATTTTTATAATACAATTTCAAATATCGTAACTGCCTATTCATAAAAGGAGATTCATTGAGACGACATAATCTATCTCTTCCATGTATGTCGCGATTTCGGTTAATCTGGAAACCACTTGTCATGTCATGATTTTCATAATGCTCCAAATATTGTGATTCACACGAATCATGTTTACAACTTTTCCATAAATGAAAAAAAAAGTTTAAAGTAAATTTCAATTTCGCACACATTACTTGGCATGACGTTATTCACATATATGGAGGTGTAAATAAAACTTGACCACAAATGCACCGACATAACTTTTAATATCATCGTGCCCAACACGTTACAAAAGTAGAAATAATTATGATGTTTACATGTTAAACATTGTTTTGATCAATTGATAAACACTATTATCTTGGACCTCACACAAGCGCGGTCGAAGTTAACGGAATGGAAAAGAGTGCACCTAAGTGTTTTGTTTTTAATCAATTGTTTTTTCAAGTTTATTTGGTTAATATCCCACTGGGGGAGCACAATATAAAACGTTTTTTTCTAATTAATAGAGATAGTGCATATCGTTTAAGATCACTTATGCTTTTTTATTACTTTAGTAAAAAGCTACTTCCGTTAAAAATGTATTTATGCACAGCATTTGCTCACGTTTATTGATGTTTTTGATCACAGGAGAAACTATTGTTATATAAGGTAAAAGAATATTTCCATTTTGAGATTAACGTTTTCTTAAGAAAATACTAGGAAAGTACGCAGTCAATGTTGTTGTAATTTATATTTACGTAATAATGACGTTAGAACGATAGAACATAGCTGGGATCTCCTTTGGATCGTTATTATAGGTAAAATCATGCGTGTCCATGTAAATTGTTCTTATATCGGGAATGACTCACAGCTCGAAGTATACATGTGTTTATTATCTAAACTGACTGGTGCATTGCCGATCAATTTGTAGACAGCGATAACATAAATAGATCAACAAACAATCGCAATCCGAATCGAATATAGTCGAATATCGCATTAAACGTTTGTTAGAATTCTGAAGAATTTGCGATGGATTCAAATGTTGCGTGTTTATTTATTTATAACCAGCATATTGTATTTAAACTAAAAAAATAGTCTGCGTCTAAACGTATGCATACATCATATATTTCAACATCTCATACAGACGCGACATACACCCAACTCTCAAATTAAAGTAAAGTTCCCATAATGTTTGAAAGTCAACAAAACACATAGCTGATTTTCCTTGAATAATGCAAAACTGCAAATGTAGCTATATATGGCCATCATCGAAATACGACATTTTCTAGTAAGCGTTTGTTAAAATTGTATGTTATTTTGTTTAAACAAGATTCTTTCACAACGAGCGGCTTGTTTTCTATAGAAAAAGAAGGAAATCACTGGTGGGTTATTTTGCAGTACGTATGTGTTTGTTGACATATTATTTTGTTTTGATATTTCGACCTCGCAATGTCTAAACTAATAAATAATACAGTTGCTTAATTGACGGTATACCTTCCGAATTTTATAAACATACTGCTGACGATATAGCTCCATATTTTTGCATACTTTTTTAACACTATATTTGCATCTGGTATATTTCCACAACTATGGTCAACTAGTGTGTTATGCCCTATCCATAAATCTGGCTCGATTACCGATCCCGGAAATTACCGAGGTACCTCAATTACAAATACAATGTATAAGATATTTGCTACTATAATTTACAAACGCCTTTAAAATTGGGCAGAAGCTTATAATGAAATTGATGAATCACACGCAAAGTTTTGCCATGGATATTCAGCAGTTGACACTATTTGTCGTCTGCAAGCAATGATTAAAAAATATCTAACCAACAGAAAAGGCCGGTTTTATTGTTTATACGTCGATTTCAAAAGGCTATTGATAACATAACTCATATTGAATTATTCAAATGTCTCAAAAAACGGCTTCATAACAAGTGAAGTAGTATTGTACCACTTTAGTGTTCGAGTATGGTATGAATAGATATATTTGCGGGAAATTAAAATGGAATTTATTGTGTCACAAAAAAATAAAAACGAGATTTTGTATCTACAAACATCTATGTTACCAGACAACATCTGGCTTGGACATTTTGGATTTTTCTATAAGGAACACTGCTCTTTAATTGTTTAACTTTATAATAATAAATATTGTACGAAATTGTCGTTGATTTTGAGTAGTATGGGGGCTTTAATGTTTGTAAATGATATAGCAAACTGTGCAGAAACTGTTCCAAAGATACAACAATTAAATGTTATAGATACATATTGCGAAAGTACTGGAATGGAAGTCAATTTAAATTTAACCAAAAGCATCGTGTCTCGTAAAGGTGGTGTTTTACAAAATATAGAACGTTGGTATCAAAAATCATATGGTTACTTTACCCCAATGCATATGCTTAAATTATTCGACTCGATTATAACACAAATATTGTTTTATGGCTCTTAAGTATGGGGCTTTGAATTTAAGCAAAAAAAAAGAATCTGCTCATAACCATTTTGCAAAAAAATATTAAAAAAAAAGTTCAACTGTATTGCATTTGTGTATGTATACGGTATTGGTGAAAAATGCTGCAAATGCCCACTAATCGTTATTCTAGAAACTGTTACTTAATGCTTGTATCATTAGACAATATTGGAAGGGACTGTTGGGTCAATGAAATAAAAATTATTCTGTTTACATACGGATTTGGCTATGCCTAGATAAATCAGGAAATAGGCGATAACAGCTTATTTATTTATTTATTTATTTATTTATTCAAACAACACATTATTGACGGTCATACATGCAATTGGTACGACTCATGTCACATAGTCGGTGAAACACAATAAATTACACGAGTCCAGAAAAGTTGTAATTTTGATTTATTTTTTGCTGCCTAAACTCTTACACAACGTTTTCCAGTGTCGTAAAATACAAGATAACATCAAGACCCTAAACGGGCATCACCCGTGACAAGAAAATGGGACCTATCTGTACAGTGGTCTAGCGTATACTGCCAAGTGTGTCTTTTTATTGTTGGTAGGTTGATTCGCTATTTTTGCTAATTAACTCACATATTAAGAATTGTCATAGAATGCAAAAGAGTGTGTTTTGGTGTTGATTATCGAAAATTTCTAGAGGCATGAAAATTGCACTCTAATAATTAACCAACCCGGCGTCAATTAGTTATACTAATTATGTTGGCACTGGTTGGTTTAACAGCCTTTACGGAGGATGCTTGCTTGACATACACGTCGTTTTATTACAATATATATATTAACATTTCGCATGCATATTTGCACTCCAGTAACTAATCATTCTAACATCTGTTATAGGTCACATCGTTGATAACATGTATGCCTGCATATTTGCTTAAATGATGCCCAAAATTTTCGTTACGTTACACTCAATACACAATGCAAGTCGATTTTGACGTTATAAAAGAAATCATTTAAATGATTATTTGTTGAAGAAGTAAATAACCATTTGATTGCTATTTTATTTATATAATAAGCATAGTTATTCATGAACAATTTGCTATAACATTTCTGGAAAAGTGAACATGTAAACATTCCCAAATGGTTGTATGCCGGGGGTAAATTTTGATCAAGTATATATATATATATATATATATATATAGGAAGCATAAAAAGATAAAAGGACCAACTATCTGTGAAAAATCAGCTTACCAAAACCCGCTGATAATATGCCCATCTTCTTATGGT
>VMBQ01000366.1:263296-323421 GCA_007657795.1 Dreissena rostriformis | reverse complement strand
TTTTTTTTTTTTTTTTTTGAATATATTACATAGTGTTTCTATACAGAGTAACAAAATGACGTCGCAAGCGGGCCGTTATTTATATCTAGCGGGCCAATACAAGTTATTTTATTATATTTTTTTATATCAGCAAAGAATCGGATCTCGCGACGTCAACTAAACAAAATGGCGCTTACTTTCAGTCTTTTCCAACGATGATTAATACAATTAAGCCACAAATCCACGAAATAATACAGAATAATGATAATTAAACGTAGCACAGAATTTAAACAATGAAATTTAACTGTACTGTAGATTCGATTGATGACACTATTTGAGCTTGAAGTTTTAAAGGAGGCATCCAACATCAAATATTAGTAAAAGACACTCTTTTCTCATTGAAAACTTTAATCCAATGCTTATAATAATATTATCACATCGATATAAACTTCCATTTACTTTTGTCAATCCTTTTATTAAAGTTTATTTCAAACTACACTTTTTCAAACGTTTCACAAAATCAAATGACTGCTCGGAGTGATTTATTGTATTCCTCTTGGAGTTTCCAATTAAACATTACAAACACACAATCCGAAATACGTTTTGAATTCGTTCGATGCTTTTTAAAATTGATTTTTTACTATTAAATAAACCACAACGTTCGAATTGTTGTCACTAAAATCCACATAGCCTAGCCTAAAGCGGTGTGTTTCGTCACATAAATTTCGTCACACGAGATACGTCATAAATTTCGTAATCAGTTGAATTAAAATAAAAGTACGGAAAGATGGTTTTGTAATAAATTTAAGTGAAGGAACAAAATATAATGATATTTAATATAAACGATAACACACGATAGAGCTGGGCCGGCCGTCTATATTCGGCCCTAGCCGCATAATGGCCCTCGCGCAAAGGCCCTTGGGCCGTTATGTCGGCAGGCGGGCCGATTATAGACGTCTGGCCCAGCTCAGCTCTGTGTTATTGTCTAAGTATTGTCGGTTGTTATGTTCTCCTAGTATCGCATGCTGTTTACCTCAAGACCGGTTAACGTTCCAGTGATAACGTTAATTGTGTAATAGTAACAGACATTGTAGTTAAGATATTCTATAAGATATCAATGTATCTGTACAGGCAATGAATAGGACACAGTCAAGAGCAATTTATTCACTGTTGTTTATCGGTTATGAGTAATTCATGAGTTAACTGCAGAAGGAAAACGAAAATTGTTTGTGACAAAACTAATTCAAACAAGAAGAAAACACGTTTCCTCTGGGAACAGTGCGTGTTGCAAAGATACGTACTTCGCAATAAAACATCCCCTCGTAATGATAATAAACTTTCCTTAATAGTCCCCAAATGAATTTCTTTAAAACAAGTGTTACAGGATTGCTTTATCTTTTGTCCCTTCTTGAAACTTTCCAAAAAGTATTAATTTTGCTGACTGTTATACCATATAATATGTATTAAAATATGTTTAATACGCATTATGTATTTATAGTCAGTCAGAAAGTGACATCCAATTATACCTCCGACAGATAAAAAGCTTGAACCTGAGGAGACTAAATGTTTATGCTGTGAAATTTGTTTCAGAGAGAATATTGTTTAACAAGAAATTTGAGAGATTATTGAACATTAAGTTTGTTGATCAATCTTATACCTGTTTGCCGAAAAACAAATAACTTAATAAATGCATTACATGGAACTATTTGTATAATGACGCACTTGTCTTTAACATTCGACGTGTTTTCGTTTTTTTAGCTCAGAAATGTATCCTATGTTTTGAAGAATCTGTCAGTGATGTTTTAGATGAAGAAGTGTAATTGTAATGCTTAAATTCAATTTTGCACTTGGAACATGGATTAGTTCAATCAGTCGTATGCCTTATATTGATACATGCAAGTTTGTTATGATATATAAAATATTTATTGACATGTTCAACACATGTCGCTATCGTTTATGTTTGATTGGGAATACAGTTATTACCTACTGCACAAACAAACAATGCAACTAAATCGTTAACTGCCGAATACTTTGTCTGAAGATTCTCAGGACGAACTTAATAGCTGCAATACGTTCATACAGTTAACAGCAAACCATGTTTCACTAAATTTAAAGGTCAAAAGTTAAGGTCACAACTGAGCGTTTTGCCCTAGCATATCGTTTTCCAACAAAGATTGATTATCAATAATTGGGAAGTAGTAATAAGCATGTTGGAGCATGTTGAGACGATGTGTTGCAAGCTCAAAGTAGGTCAAATGTAACGGTTACCGTTTAAAGTTAGTCTTCAGCATTTCCGTCATCGATAGATTTTAAGATAATATGGCAGCATTAATAACCAACGTGAGACGAAGTGCTTTGTTGAAGAATCTTTCCCCTATGCTCTAATGTCAAGGTTATAATAAAAAAAAGTTAAATTTAATAAATAGGCGTTTCGACTGTGTCCGCATCATTTCTTGAAAATAGGTCAAATATTGATGAATAAATTATGTTCACGATTTTTCTCTGTCATCAGAGTTTTAACCCGTTGTCTGCAATGCTCATTCCCATCGTCAGTGTCGTGAACATCAAGAGAATGATAGCAGAACCGAATGAGGTCTTTCGCAAAATGCATGTGGCATATGTACCAATTATTTGTAATACCGTCAGTTAAGATGGTGTGGTGTATAATATATGAATTAGCTTACAGAAAAAAACTGATTGTTTAAGCTTTCGATGTTATTTAATTTAATTGTTTATTCAACCGTGCGCTACTTATTTAAAACTGTCATATGAGTCAACTCAATTCTTGAAAGACACACATCGGCTGATTTATTGTTAGCGGTACTACCAAATTGCCGGATTTTAACTCGAGCACTGCGTTTATAAATAAGTGCACTTACTTTGTTTAGCTCTATAAATTAGAAACAGTATTATGGTTCTAGTTTTGGTGTGACCCCACATTTCTACGTTTACTCCAAAAGCGGTCAGAACAATATACTAATATGTTAATTCAATCAGATGTATTAACCGTTTGTTGCTATTATTCTGTTTTCGAAACGCACAAACACGTCCTTGAAGTAAGATACATTTTTAGTTGAGACCTTTGCTGCCATGTGTTCCTGTTATTGGCAAACTTGAAATAAATTATGTAATATCTAAAGCAGTCAACAATGACACCCGTGGAACGTATGCTGCTTTGCTGACCACATGTTTTAACAAGAATTCAGAATTGAATATTCTTCGGGAATGGCTGCTGTACAGAAGAACCTGTCTCTGCAGTTGACGTTAATGAATTAGGCGTCGAGTATAACTTAATTTTCTGGTGTATAATTGAATGAAGCCGATTAATCATCAAGGGGAAAACATAGATATACACAGGTAATTTAATGAGTATTACTGTCCGAGACTATCCTTGTGGATCAATAAACAGCGCTTAAATAAGATATTATAAATGCATTTGTATTTACGTACACTCGTACAGCCGTCCATATGTATAAAACTAACCGATTCATTGACAAATGGAAATAAAGTTTGCTCGTGCGTCATGAACGTATGACTGATTGCAATAGTAACCGTTATTGAAAAGTGATAATCTGATACAAACAAGTAAAACTGAGACGTTCGTTTTGTACAGGAGTCCTAGTTCTAGTTACACAAAAGTTGATCTGTGATATGATGTTACATTATGCAGAGGAAATCCAATATGCCAAAACATAAAACAAATGTCAATGTTTTCGAAAACTTGTTTTGTTATACCACCATTAATTGGTGGGATACAGTCGCCATACGATAAACCTTATATGACTTACAATACATTAGGTTTTCATTTACAAATAACCCGTTGCACTAAATATTATTACTTTAAAACATATTGGTACGTTTTAAAGCTTCGTTAAATAACAAAGAATATCATTATCATTATAGAGATTTATAATAATTGTAAGTACACTGTATCGAAATCTAACTATAATTCATGTTCTCCCATAAAGTCTTATTAAATCTGCTTGACTCTATATTATAATTCAAATTTGCCATCATAGGCTTATAATAATGTCATAGGCCAACTTAGTGTAATACCGTCATTCGCCTTTTATCGGCGACATCAATTGCCCAGGGAAACTTGGATTAAGTCTAATATTGCAGAGCTACAGTTCACACATTTTACCAAGGGTTACATACACATGAAGTGTGTGAACTTGATCATGGGCAAAATTGTATCTAAAAGAAATTTTAATAAAATATTCTATTTTATAAGTTACTTGTAAGACATACTTGTTTGAATGTTGTCCCCTTATCATTTGTCGTTATCCTCCATACAAATTTCGAAAATGCACTATAAACTTTTTTCATTAAACTTCTGTTTAAATGACTTTTCATGTGTTATTGTCATCGTTAATATTATTTGTGCATACATGGCTATTTAACAACTAAGACGTACAACTGATGGTGTTTTTAATTCATATAAATCAAATGAGATTAACAACGACGAATACAAAGTATTCAGTTTTTCTGGTAAATTTGTATAAGCATCTTTAAAATAGAAAGAGATATGATGGGTGTATTATTTTACACTGTTTTATTTGATGTCTGTTGCATGCCATTGTATCGTTATAATGGAACACATTTTTTCATTAAGGTCGGCCATTAACCAATCCAAATACACAAAAAAAATCCGAAACGTATTTCCCGATTAACGGATCTCAATTTATTATCAATATCGAAAGGCAGGATGAAAGTCGTTGAACATGAACACAAGTATAATTAAATAGTAAAAATACGGTTCTTTTAAACAGAACATAAAAGAACAGAGATAACAGACAGTTTATTCATACTTATACATACATCATCTTCAATGCATAAAGTTATAAATAGAGCAATGTCACGTGTCAAAATATAGTAATTTTTTACCAAAAATTAAGGATAGATTCAAAATGTGGTGAACTGCCATTTCAAGACTTAAACGCGATTCGTCATTGAAAGAATATGTAGGCAATGTCAACGCAAAAAATGTTATCATGCATATGTGTTTGGTGCAGATATTTGAAATAGCAACATAGAACATACAGCACGGTTAAGTGTGAGATCTATCTGAAAATGTTTTGCTACATTACCGTACCCAATTTACCCATTTATCATTACCATATTGAACAAATATTAATAACGTGTTTATATTTATTTTGTTTAATCGCATTGGGGCCAATGAGGACTCTAAATTTGTATTTACTAACACTTCTAATGTGAAACAAAAGGTTATTAGTAATAATATGCCTCACACATGCCTTAAACTAGTCTAGGCAGGTCCACAATTGCAAAAATCTGCATTTTGTTTCGAATGAAAGCTTTTGATTTATTACGGAAACGGTTTATGGATAAAAAATTAGCAAAACATGTTTAGATACAGGCTCGAATTTGCATGGATAGTTTGTAATTAAGTGATCTCCGGGAAATGCTCCAAGTAAACACTTTTTGCGCATGCATCCAATTTTTACGCACAGGTCGTTTAGTTCATGTCGATTCTATAATTCTATTATATAAACGAACAAATAATGTTTACATACAGGCTCGCAAACTTATTTGCCATAAAGTTTGTAGTTTAGTGATCTTCGAAAAAAATGCTCCACGGAAACACGCGTTTGGACATTCATTGACACTGAAACGCATGTGTCGTTTAGTTCATGTCGATTCTTATATAATTTAATATTTGCCATACCTTCTCTGAACATCGTTTCAAAAAAAAAAAATGCAATATGCAATTTGATATTTTGTGAATGTTTCCCATCAACTTTTTTACGAAAATAACAAATTAAATTCGGGGTTATATTTGCATTAGTCAGCCGATTTATAAACCCGTGGCGCTAACGCGCTTCTCTCGTTATAAATGCAATGTTGGTCCTTAATTGTATGAACCTATAACTAATTTGATATACTATATACTAATATATAAGTATATAGTACATATGCGGTTCTTATAAACACAATGAAACCTTCCAGTTTAACCAAAACTTGATGATAGATTCAAAACGTGGTGAACTGCCATTTCAACACTTACACGCGATTTGTCATTCAAAGAATATGTAAGAAATGTCATCGCACACAATGTAATCTTGCATATGTCTACGGTGCAGATATTTAAAATTACTACATATAACGGATAACAAGATTAAGTATGTGATCAAAATATATTACTACAAAAGACAAGAAGTAAATTGGCGTTTAAATTTTGCAATTACCGTACATCATGTACATACATTTGAAGTTATTTTTATAATATTTCAAAAAACCTAAATAACGCATTTACAATTGTTTAATCTAAATCACAGTGGGGCCAATAAGAAATCTAAATATTTATTGTCTGACTGGTCTGATGAAAAAAAGAAGGTTAGTAGTAATAACATGTCTCACAAAATTAATTTTATATTGAATGTTTTACAAAATATTATTAAACCCTTTACGAAAATCGCGAATTCGGAGCTATATTTGCATATTTCGATACGCAAACTCCTGGCGCTTACAAGCGGCACTCTTAATATTTGCTAGTTTTTCCCTAAGTTAGGTAAAATACATGTTATTTCCATGAACTGCTCAAGTGAATGTGTTCCTTATGACGAATTAATGAAATTAATTGCAATTCTGACGTTCGTTATTACGTCACAAATACGACCAAAGATGTGTTGTTGTTGGTTTTTAGAAAGATGGGCGGATTATAACAAGTTCTATTTAAAACAAATTATGAATAAAACATACTAAATTACAGTATAAAATTGTAGTTAAATTGTAAATATGTTTTTTTATATTTAGTTTTGTGGTCGATACTGTGATTAGATTGCAGAAATTATGCGTAAACGACATGTAGTAATTTAACTGCTCGACTTCATGGGTCAGTCCAGCCATTTCTTGGACCTTAACTGTAATTAAATGTTTATGTTGTAATATTGTTGTTAACAAAAACAAGGTGTACATAGGCTTGCCATTTAATGGAGTTGTTCTTAACACTCGTGATATGATACCTAATCATTTGTACTCTTGACCGTGGTTTCTTGGACACCACAATGTAAAAAAATAGTACTTCTTAATTTAAAACATATATGGGTTCAATAAAGAGAAAAGATTACCCCAATTCAATGAAGGGACTTTGGGCGTGATATTAACGCACGCTTTATAGATATTGGGAAAGAGAGAGAGAGAAATGTATTCACAGTTGGGGCATTTTTAAAGTGTGGAGGTAAATGCCTTAAAATGCTATATTTTCAACCCGGAACTGTAGAGCCCGAGTAAAATAACCATTATAGCATTTAAGAAAAAACAATTGTCTTCAGCAGGTCTAGAAAGTAAAGTGGTTTTATTCCTAATATAGTGATCTAAGTGTTGTTACTAAAGCTAATGAAATCAACTTTATCATTCCTAATTATTAAAAAAAAATGCTTTTTGAAACGCCTTATCATTTATTGATTTCAAATGATTATAATTTGTAGCCGGATTCGTGTTTTCCATATTTAGGTTCCTGATTGATGCTTGTCTTGACAAAAAGTTGGACAAGTGTTACCTCGACAATCTGTAAAGAAGTCTCTATAAGCGGTCCTGGATTACCCATTAGGCTGAGGAGGCAACCGCCTATGGGCCCCGCGACTTTTAAGGGCCCATGGGACCGTGATAAAAAAAAATACCTTCTTACTAGCATACTCGAATGACTTGACAATGAAAACATATTTTATATCAATGTAATGATCCGATTATTTATTAATTGCAAAACCGTATTGTTTCACGGGTGATTTCGTTTTCAAGATGTTCATCAAAATGCCCTAAAAGTTTCACTGCCTATGCGCGTCCACGGTGCTTAATCCAGAACTGTCTATAAGGCGTTGTATTGGCTCATGTTAAGCAGATTCGTGATCATATATTTTAACTCAATTACAACACGCAAATATACTTTAACCCATCTGTACAGTTGTGTTCAGGTTTATTAGAATATACCAAATAATGTTTGACGTTATGGAATGAATGATTTATTGTTGAAGAACCGCACAACTGTTGGAATTCTGTTTTATTCGTATACTTTGCATAGCTACTGATGAACACTTTGCAATAACATTTCTGCAAAAGTTAACACTTAAACATTTCCAAATGGTAATACTCCGGGGGGTAAATTAGAATCAAGTATAAAGTAGATGCTTTATTGTATTGTCCTTTGTTGTTCTGTAGCAATTTTTCCCGTATGCTGTTTACGTCAAGACCGGCATACGTGCCAGTGCCAATTGTATATGACAAAACTAATGCAAAAGAGAAAAACGCGGTGCCTTTGGGACAGTGCGTGTTGCAATGATACGTACTTTACAAGTAAGCATATCTCTCAATGAAAATAAACTTCCCTTAAAATCTCCCAAATGAATTGCATTAAAACCGGTGTTCTACAGGATTACTTTTTCATTTGTCCTTTCTTAAAACTATCAAAAAGTATAAATTGTGCTGACTGTTATTCTATATGATATGTATTGCAATATATTTATTACGCATTGTGTATTTAAAGTCAGCCAGAAAGTGACATCCAATTATACCTCCGCCACATTAAAAAGCTGGACAAGATTATAGTGAAATCGATGTCGCTGAGTGAATATTGCGCTTCTGGGAATTTCAACTGAGGAGACTAATTGCTTACGATGTGAAATGTATTTCAGAGAGGATATTTTTTTAACAAAACGTGTTGAGATTAGTTTACTGAGATTAACGTGTGTTTATCAATCTTATTACTGTTTGCCGTAAAATCAAATAACTTGAAAGATGCATAACACTGGATTATTCGGATAATTCGGCACTAATCTTGTCTTTAACGTTTCCGTTTTGTAACTTAGTAATGAATGCTATGTTTTGAAGAAACTATCAGGTGATATTAGATTTGAACAGTGTTATACCTTTATTTAATTGTGCACTTGGAACATGGATTAGTTCAATCTGTTGCATATCGAATATTGATACATGAACTTTTAATATGACATATACATAAAGTATTTATTTACATGTACAGCACATGTTTCTATCGTTTATGTTTTATTCGTGAATAAAGTTATTACATAGTACACACCAAACAATGTACTTTAATTGTGAACTGCCGAAAAACATGTTGATATATAAAGATAGTCGCGAAAAAAATAATATCTGCAATAATATTTCTATAGTTTAGAGCATCCCATGTTTAAAAATTAAGATAAGAAGTGACGAAGTACTTTAGTTATGTCGGTAAAGAATGATACTCAAATGTGTCATGCGAATATACACTTCGGTAATATATAAATGCTGTTTCCTAATATTTAAGTTATCAATGATATGTTTATAAGTTCTGTATTGATCTAATAAACTCTGAGGTAAAAAAGTATTTGCAGGAAACTAATGTCAGTATTTACCTTAATAAACTACATAAAACCACATTTATACCACAAACAATGTATTGGTATGCCTAATCGTCGCCGCCTCTTTACAATCGGAATGTAATAGTTAAGGACAAAATGAAGTATATGAACTATACACAGCACTGGATATCATCTGGAATTATTTGTGGAATTGGAAGAAACTAACATTTACAAAACAGACCGGCATGGCTAATAAGCGTGTAGAGGTTGACTGGTCACTGGCTGCTTTTAAGAATGGGCGCAATTTCCAAAGGTATGCGTAACAATTACAGAAATACTTATTTTAATCATCATATACGGTAATGCGTTCAAAATATCGAGTATCGAGTTCAAAACTAGTTTTGATCATCTTTCTGAATGTGAGTATTTGTAGATTTGTACAAAGTTGGCTCAAATACATAATATACACTAACAATTTTAGCCATATTGTCAGTTCACAACATTTAGTCTCTGTCTTATTTAAATGCATAATTGTAGATGGAACATTTAATGTATTTAAAAAAACTCTGTGCGTCAAAATGTTTATAATGAATGAACTTGATCATGGGCGAAGATGTATCTAAAAGAATGTTTTAATAAAATATGCTATTTTATAAGTTACTTGTAAGACATACTTGTTTGAATGTTGTCCCCCTATCATTTGTCGTTACCCTCCATACACATTTCGAATATGCATGGTAAGCTTTTTTCATTAAACCTCTGTTTAAATGACTTTCCATGTGTTACTATTTGTTCATACATGGCTATTTAACAACTTAGACGTACAACTGATGTTTTTTTTTAATTCATATAAATCACATGAGATTAACAACGACGAATACAAAGTATTCAGTTTTTTTGGTAAACTTGTATTATAAACTTATAAATAGAAATAGATATGATGAGTGTATTATTTTACAATGTTTTATTTGATGTCTGTTGTCATGACGCATGACATTGTCTCGTCATAATTGAAAACATTTTTTCATTTAGGTCGACCATTAACCAATACAAACACACACAAATATCGGAAACGTATTTCCCGATAAACGGATCTCAATTAATCATCAATGACGACAAACAGGATGAAAGTCGTTGTACATGAAACGCCACTATCGAGCATCACACTTTTGGGTTTGTATTGTGTGATCGAATGTTTTAAACGATTCGAATTGTGTGCGATGTTCACAGATGATGGTGAATCAGTTGTGAACAAACTGCATAGTGTCGTACACGCATCAGGAATATCACCTCCATCAGCCAAACAAATAGCATCATCGAAACATAGAGAACTTGATGGCAACATTTCGTTTTCATATATGTTGATGAGCCAACGTATAACAAGGGGAATTAAACTTAATTTCAGGTTCAAAAACTCTTCAAATGAGGTCTGGGGAGCAACTATCGTCTGTGCGTATAACGGTTATGATGACAAAAGCGAACGGACAACATAGCATATAACCAAGGACAAACCGTCCGCATTGTAACAGTTTTTCTAACGAGTCATGTTCCCGACTACGAAATGTTGCTAGCCTAGTGCACAACGGTCAATCTAGAAGCAAAGCATTATTGATGAAACGTTGATTAAGACGATGCATCAAACGTTGCTATTCCACTGCGACTATTGTTACGTTTTGATATCCATCAAATTCCATACACTCCATACGTAACACATTCGTCTTAAAATAGGATAATTTCCGACATAATTGGCAGTATATTTCCTTTCATGTATGTCATAAACAGGAATACCTCGCAAGCAATACCGGACATATTGTCTGCTGTAAAAGGATCACATGTTGCGATTGAAAGCGATGTGAATCGCATCGTTTTGTTTATCGGCGAAGCTTTCTAAGGTATAGTTAGAACTAGATGTATTGAGATTATTATGCTGGAGAATTTTATTTCCAATATAACTGCGCAAGGTTTCTAATTTTAGGGAGTGCACATATACATTTACAATTATTGTTGCATACGCATGGGGATTAATATATGCGTTTTTTGTAAGATAAAATATGAACCTATAAATAATTTGATATACTGTACACAAGTATAATAAAATAGTAAAAATACAGTTTTTTTAACAGGACAGAACAGAACAGAGAGAACAGACAGTTCATTCATACTTATACATACGTACATCGTCTTCAATGCATTAAGTTATAAATAGAGCAATGTCACGTGTCAAAATATAGTAATTGTTAACCAAAAATTGATGATAGAATCAAAATGTGGTGAACTGCCATTTCAACAATTGAACGCGATTCGTCATTGAAAGAATATGTAGGCAATTTCAACGCAAAAATGTAATCATGCATATGTGTTTGGTGCAGATATTTGAAAAAAGCAACATTGAACATACAGCACGGTAAAGTGTGAGATCTATTTGAACATGTTTTGCTACATTACCGTACCCAATTTACCCATTTATCATTACATATTTGAACATATATTAATAACGTGTTACCGTTTTTTTACTCGCGTTGGGCCAATGAGGACTCTAAATTTGTATTTACTAACACTTCTAATGTGAAACAAAAGGTTATTAGTAATTATATGTCTAACACATGCCTTAAACTAGTCTAGACAGGCGCATTTTGTTTCGGATGAAAGCTTTTTATTTATTACGCAAAACGGTTTATTGAAATTAGCAAAATATGTTTAGATACAGGCTCGAATTCGCCTGGATAGTTTGTAATTAAGTGATCTCCGGGAAATGCTCCATGTAAACACATTTTTGCGCTTGCATCCAATTTTTACGCACGGGTCGTTTAGCTCATGTCGATTCTATAATTCTATAATATAATCGAACAAATAATGTTAACATACAGGCTCGCATACTTATTTTCCATAAAAGTTTGTAATTAAGTGATCTTCGAAAATGCTCCACGGAAGCACGCTTTTGGACATTCATTGACATTGATACGTATGTGTCGTTAGGTTCATGTCGATTCTTATATAATTGAATATTTGCCAAACCTTCTCTTAACATCGTTTCAAAAAAAAAGCAATGTGCCTTTTGATATTTTGTGAATGTTTTCCATCAACTTTTTACGAAAATAACACATTCGGGGTTATATTTGCATTATTCAGCCGATTTATAAACCGTGGCGCTAACGCATTGCTCTCGTTATAAATGCAATGTTGGTCCTTACTTGTATGAACCTATAACTAATGTGATACACTATATATTAATATATAATTATATAGTATCAATGCGGTTCTTATAAACACAATGAAACCTTCCAGTTTAAACAAAACTTGATGATATATTTAAAACGTGGTGAACTGCCATTTTGACACTTAAACGCGATTTGTCATTCAAAGATTATGTAAAAATGTAATCTTGCATATGTGGAAGGTGCAGATATTTAAAATTACTACATATAACGGATAACCAGGTTAAGTATGTGATCAAAATATATTACTACACAAGACAAGAAGTCAATTGGCGTTTTAATTTTGCAATTATCGTACATAATGTACATACATTTGTAGTTATCGTTATAATATTTGAACAAACATTAATAACGGATTTACAAGTGTTTAATATTAATCGTAATGGGGCCAAAAAGAACTCTAAATATTTATTGTCTGACTGGTCTGATGAAAAACAGAAGGTTAGTAGTTATACCAAAATGAATTATATATTGAATGTTTTCCAAAATATTAATAAAAACCCTTTACGACAATCGCGAATTCAGCGCTATATCTATATATTTCGATTTGCGAACTCCTGGCGCTAAAAAGCTGCACTCTTAATATTTGCTATTTTTGCCCTAAATTACGTAAAATACATGCTATTTCCAGGAACTGCTCAAGTGAATGTGTTCCTAAGGACGAAATATATACAAATAATGTTAGCATAAAGGCACGCATAACAAAGAAAAAATGATGCAATATTTGTGAGTATACCTTGAACGGAAATGATAGACGGACATATAGACGACTCGAACATTTTCCAAGGTTTTTGTTTTTAAAAGATTTCAAGCGAGTTTGACATAAAAGGAGCGCAATCACACCACGTCTACGGTTTTGAGTATTCATCAATTGAAATTTTGAACATGTTCAGTCATTTGCAACCCTTAACGATGGAATATTTGTTTTAAGTTTCTATTTTTGTCGTTTAAATTGCTGACAACACGTGGATTTCCTACGTGAGGTATTGTTATTAAGACGTAAGTCAATATATCCACGACACTCCACGTTCGAATCTCGACGGGACCAATTTTCCCAGTTGTTTTTGTTTTTGTTTAAATTGTTTTCTTGTGTCCTCTGCTAAGCCGTGCTATCGGCGATCAAGGAGCAATGATAAATCCGTATCATATAATGTCTACTCAGTTACTGATGGCCATTGATTGGCTAATACATTTACGTTTTGTGTTTACGAATGTGCTATACAAGTTCAAATAACTAAAATAAATAGTTGTTCGAAGTATTGTATGAAAAGATAATAACCTGAGGATATGTGCCATGTAGTTGCAACTGTTAAGTAAAGTTTAATTTAAAGTTTAATGGAGTTCAAATTCACCTCTATAACTTGTTATATCCTCATGCCGAAGATGTTACAATAATTTAAATAATTATGACGGAATAGTAAAGATATCACCTAAGTTTGTTGTTTTTAATCAATACTCCTTTTAGTTAATATGGTTATAAGGACACTGATGGAAAACAATATCAAAATATCGTTAAAATCAATGGAGATATTTCATGTCTTGTTAGTGCTCTCATGCTGTCTGATGCCATTAGTGAGGAGCTATATCCGTTTAAAATGTATTTCTGCGCAACATTTGTTCACGTTTAATGATGATTTGTACCACACGAAAAACCATTGTAAAATATGGTAAATATTTATATGATTATATTTAGATCTACGTTCGCTTAAGAAAATAATTGGCAAACATGAAGTCACCGTAGTTGTAATTGATATCTGCGTAATAAGAACGTTACAACGATAGAAGATCGAAACTGGTATCTCGTTTGGATCGATATATTAGGTAATAGTATGTGTGTCCATGTTATTGGTTCTTATATTGGGAATGACTCACAGCTCGAAGTAATACATGTGTTTATTATCTTATATGACTGGTGCATCGCCGAGCGATTCGTTTACAGCGATTACATCCATAGATTAACCAACAATCGCAATTCGAATCGAATTTAGTCGAATGTCGCATTTGCCTTTTTGTCATAATTCCACAGATTTTGCGATGGATTCAAATGTTGCATTTTTATTTATGAACAACTGGCATATTGTATTGTAAATCGGAAAATAGACTGCGTCTAAACGTATGTAGACATCATATATTTCAACATCTTTTATACAGACGCGACATACACCGAACTCTCAAATTAAAGTAAATTTCCCATGACGTTTGAAAGCACCCAAAAGCAGTAGCTGATATTCCTTGGAAAAAGCACAAATGCAAATGCAGCTATATATGGCCATCCTCGAAATACGAAATTTTCTAATAAGCGTTAGTTAAAAGTGTATGTTATTTTGTTTAAACGCGAGTCTAACGCGACGCGCGGTTTGCTTTCTATAAACAAAGAAGGACATAAATTGTCGATTATTCTGCAACTATTATCAGCTGAGTATAACAATTAAAACGTCATTCTGGGAAACTCTAAGAAACAGTACAATATAATAAACGCGCCTTAATGCGAACTTAGGAGAAAAACAACTGTATAATGTTTCGAAACAAAACATGCAGTTACTAACACATTTTCCAATATCAGGTATTAAAAATGTAGCCATAATTAAAGTTCCATGTTTATGCTTGTTGTTATCATTTTACTTGCGTTTGATAAAAATGACGTTATATCGGTTCATTTTTTTTTACGGCTCACTTGTGATTAATGAAATTAATTGAAATTCTGACGTTCGTTATTATTATTAATACGACCAAAGATGTGTTGTTGTTGGTTTATAGAAAGATGGGCGGATTATAACAAGTTCTATTTAAAACAAATTATGAATAAAAAATACTAAATTACAGTATAAAATTGTAGTTAAATTGTAAATATGTTTTTTATATTTAGTTTTGTGGTCGATACTGTGATTAGATTCCAGCAATTATGCGTAAAAGACATGTAGTATTTTAACTGCTTGACTTCATGGGTCAGTCCAGCCATTTCTTGGACCTTAACTGTAATTAAATGTTTATGTTGTAATATTGTTGTAAAGAAAACAAGGTGTAAATAGGCTTGCCATTAAATGGAGTTGTTCTTAACACTCGTGATATAATACCTAATCATTTGTACTCTTGACCGTGGTTTGTTGGACAACACAATGTAAAAGAATAGTGGTTCTTAATTTAAAACATATAGGGGTTCAATAAAAAGAAAAGATTACTCCAATTCAATGACTGGACCTTGGGCGTGATATTAACGCACGCTTTCTAGATATTGGGAAAGAGGGAGAGAGAGATGTATTCACAGATTGGAAGTAAATGCCTTAAAATGCTATATTTTCAACCCGGAACTGTAGAGCTCGAGTAAAATAACCATTATAGCATTTAAAAAAAATCAATTGTCTTCAGCAGGTCTAGAAAGTAAAGTGGTTATTATGCGGTGGTTCTAATATAGTGATCTAAGTGTTTTTACTAAAGCTAATGAAAACAACTTTATCATTCCTATCTATTAAAAAAAATGGCTTTTTGAAACGCCTTATCATTTATTGATTTCAAATGATTATAATTTGTAGCCGGATTCGTGTTTTCCATATTTAGGTTCCTGATTGATGCTTGTCTTGACAAAAAGTTGGACAAGTGTAACCTCGACAATCTGTAAAGAAGTCTCTATAAGCGGTCCTGGATTACCCATGCGGCTGAGGAGGCAACCGCCTATGGGCCCCGCGACTTTTAAGGGCCCCATGGGACCGTGATGAAAAAAATATATACCTACTAACTTAGCATACTCGAATGACTTGACAATGAAAAATATTTTATATCAATGTTACGATCCGATTATTATTATCTGCAAAACCGTATTGTTTTACTGGTTTCGTTTTCAAGATGTTCATCAAGATGCCCCAAAGGTTTTACTGCCTATGCGCGTCCACGGTGCTTAATCCAGAACTGTCTATAAGGCGTTGTATTGGCTCATGTTAAGCAGATTCGTGATCATATATTTTAACTCAACTACAACACGCAAATATACTTTTACCCACTTATACAGTTGTGTTCATGTTTATTAGAATATACCAAATAATGTTTAACGTTATGGAATGAATGATTTATTGTTGAAGAACCGCATAACTGTTCGAATTCTGTTTTATTCGTATAATTTGCATAGCTACTGATGAACAATTTGCAATAACATTTCTGCAAAAGTTAACATTTAAACATTCCCAAATGGTAATACTCCGGGGGTACATTTGAATCAAGTATAAAGAAGATGCTTTATTGTATTGTCATTTGTTGTTCTGTAGCAATTTCTCCCGTATGCTGTTTACGTCAAGACCGGCATACGTGCCAGTGCCAATTGTATATGACAAAACTAATGCAAAAGAGAAAAACGCGTTGCCTTTGGGACAGTGCGTGTTGCAATGATACGTACTTAACAAGTAAGCATATCTCTCAATGAAGATAAACTTCCCTTAAAATCTCCCAAATGAATTGCATAAAAAACGGTGTTCTACAGGATTGCTTTTTCATTTGTCCTTTCTTGAAACTATCAAAAAGTATGAATTGTGCTTACTGTTATTCTATATGATATGTATTGCAATATATTTATTACGCATTGTGTATTTAAAGTCAGCCAGAAAGTGACATCCAATTATACCTCCGCCACATTAAAAAGCTTGACAAGATTAAAGTGAAATCGATGTCGCTGAGTGAATATTGCGCTTCTGGGAATTTCAACTGAGGAGACTAATTGCTTACGATGTGAAATGTATTTCAGATAGGATATTTTTTAACAAAACATGTTGAGATAAGTTTACTGAGATTAACGTGTGTTTATCAATCTAATTACTGTTTGCCGAAAAATCAAATAACTTGAAAGATGCATAACACTGGATTATTCGGATAATTCGGCACTAATCTTGTCTTTAACGTTTCCGTTTTGTAACTTAGTAATAAATGCTATGTTTTGAAGAAACTGTCAGGTGATATTAGATTTAAACAGTGTTATACCTTTATTTAATTTTGCACTTGGAACATGGATTAGTTCAATCAGTTGCATTTCGAATATTGATGCATGAACTTTTGATATGACATATACATACAGTATTAATTTACATGTACAGCACATGTTTCTATCGTTTATGTTTTATTCGTGAATAGCGTTATTACATAGAACACACCAAACAATGTACTTTAATTGTGAACTGCCGAAAAACATGTTCATATATAAAGATAGTCGCGACAAAAATAATATCTGCAATAATATTTCTATAGTTTAGAGCATCCCATGTTTAAAAATTAAGATAAGAAGTGACGAAGTATTTTAGTTATGTCGGTAAAGAATGATACTCAAATGTGTCATGCGAATATACACTTCGGTAATATATAAATGCTGTTTCCTAATATTTAAGTTATCAATGATATGTTTATAAGTTCTGTATTGACCTAATAAACTCTGAGGTAAACAAGTATTTGCAGGAAACTAATGTCAGTGTTTACCTAAATAAACTACATAAAACCACATTTATACCACAAACAATGCATTTGTATGCCTAATCGTCGCCACCTCTCTACAATCGGAATGTAATAGTTAAGGACAAAATGAAGTATATGAACTATACACAGCACTGGATATCATCTGGACTTACTTGTGGAATTGGAAGAAACTAACATTTACAGAACAGACCGACATGGCTAATAAGCGTGTAGAGGTTGACTGGTCCCTGGCTGCTTTTAAGAATGGGCGCAATTTCCAAAGGTATGCGTAACAATTACAGAAATACTTATTTTAATCATCATATACGGTAATGCGTTCAAAATATCGAGTATCGAGTTCAAAACTAGTTTTGATCATCTTTCTGAATGTGAGTATTAGTACATTTGTAATAAGTTGGCTCAAATATATAATATACACTAACAATGTTAGCCATATTGTCAGTACACAACATTTAGTCTCTGTATTATTTAAATGCATAAATGTATATTGAACATTTAATGAATTTCAAAAAACTCCGTGCGTCAAAATGTTTATAAGGAATGAATCAAACAATGAAAACATATTTTATGAACTTATCTTTATCTCAGACATCTATTGTATAACAGCAAGCAGTAATGAGGTCGTATTACCATTCTGGTAGTCTCAAGACCGTTATGTCGTTTTTGTATTATTTATGTTCTCACAGTAAAGCTGTCGCATTAACAATTTGATCTGTTATCGACACTTGACTTGGTATTTTTTTGTCTTTTCCTTCTTTTTTATAAAGATACGTGTTTATTTAATACAAATTTCTTTGAGAGGACTTATTTCATATGCAAAGAGGAGATACGCTTGTTCAACTTGTCATATAATGACAGCATATCGTATGTACTAAAATAATATCCTTAATATGCTTTAGAGCGACCGAATAAGTTCTACTCAAGCAATGAAACATGTTTATTATCGTGCGATTTATTGTTATATTGAATCGTTAATGGTATTAGCCGGAGGAACGCCAGATACTTGAATAGTACAGCAAACATAAATAGTATACATGTTGCGAATAGATTTGAACTTGTTTATATCATCTGTCAATTTTTTTGTGCTTTAAGCGTTAAACACAGATCTTTTCTGCAAAAGTGCGGAAGAATCAGCATGTGACCATGTTCACATGGATTCTAGATTCTTGATTATAGTTTTTTTCTTCAACACTAGGTGCTTATAAGCAAGTTATATAGTTTGGGGTATATGAATATATTCATCAACATGTAGACAAAATAATTACAGTTAGTTTTATACATTACTTAATGAAACGTGAGAGGTGTGTTGAGTGTGGTTCAATTGTTCGATGATAATCGAGCACGGTCATTCTTTGTCTGTGCAAATTATTGATGAAAATAGTTGCACAGTTAAGTCTTCGGGAATCGTATGGTAAAGGTCAAACAAAACATCAACCCTTTTACTAATAATCAAATCACAAATGAAATTTAGTTTTGCGTTTTTTAAAGAGTTTTGTCATAAAGCATGCACATGTTTTGAGTATTTAGTTAATATTTTTCTTCTCTGGGCACGTTTTTTGGATTATTTTTTTTTAAATTTCTTATAATTTATGACCTCTGCGCTTTTGTAATGAATAAAGCAACATTGTTAAGTAGCGAAGAACATCTTGGCACGTACGTGCCTCTTATTGGCAAGTTTGGATATATTGTCTTTATCACAGTTGAGATATTAAACATTATTAAGTAGATGTTTGTTAGTTTGATGATGTGTGCCCATGCTAGAACTTCACCATTTCAGCAACTATGCCTCCGTATATATTAAAATTATAATTCATGAATGACTTTGGTCATTCCTTTTGACAGTAAAATATAAACATATCTTTATATAAGCATAATTTATTTTTAATTACATACATGTTCACACAACAACTAATACCGTATAGACGATTTGCAGTATATGACTAGAAAAGTTGTATTCATGTATGGTTCTAATGTGTCTGCGTTTTTCAATAGCAGAAGTATATTTTATTATACTTAATTATGTATATGTATAAAGATTTAATAATTGGTATTTAAGGCGCCCTCGTGTTTTTGGCGTTCGTAACAGAATATCCAGATATGGGAATTTAGTATGTGTTCATGTTAAAAAAGCAGAAATTTGGGAATTGTAGAATCGCCAGCATTTAGTATCACGTATATTATAATAAATATAACATATAGTGTATATATATTTAAAATGTATATGCGTGGTACAACCTTATAGTATTGGTTATTATAATAATTGTTATCATTTCAGTACAGTGAAAGTAAAGAACTGTAACAGTAATTTATTGAAATGATATGTTCATAGCTAATACATATACGTATATGTGGAGATCGAATAGTCGAAGTAATCGATGAGTCCAATGATCCATATCGCAACAATAAGGGGCAGTTTTCGAAGGAAAATATGTCCATAAGGTAAACGGCAGTCAGCCTTAAATCTTTTTTTCGTTACAAGAAAATGTGTTTCTTGAGGGAGCGTTAGGAGACGTTTTTTGAATGAACGATAATGACTACTGACTCTTTTCATGTATTTAGAAAATGCACAATTTAGACGTCTCTACGATATTTCGCTAGCAATATTGGCCGTACAGGGGCTGCGAAATCCAATATACTAAGAGTCGTAAACATAGCCCAGACAGTTATTTCTGTTAAGTGTTTGGGACTAACGTCGGCTATAAAATGTCGAACCATTACATGTCTGGCTATTAAAGTCGTTTTGGGGTGAACTGATGTTTCGCAATTGCAATACACCGCATATGCATATGCCAATTAAATACATCTTTTTGCTACTGTTGATTACACGATATAGGTGATTTAAATGAAGATTTCTGTTTCAGAAACATGGTGGAGGGCGTTCCCTTATACTTGTTTAGTGTCACAACTGTACGCAAAAATTAATGTTGGCGTATGAGTCTACGTAATCAGAATATAGGAAACCACAGTAGTATAATTATATAACAATACCATGAAAACCATTTCATTAATTAACACAATCGTAGACAAACATACAAAATGAGATTAGCAAATAGGAACTCCAGGTGAAATGTCGGGACTGAATTCATATTAGAAGCCCAAAGTCATGTTTGTAAGGTATTCGACTGATTCCACTTAAAGGACTCAATCACACATTAGGTCAAACACACATACAACCATGACGTATACATGTTATTATGAATGCCTATCGTCTTGGAGTGCTAGTGCAATCGACACAGCACGAAAAAAAAAGGGAAAAAGACGTTCAAAACATACAACAAAATATATATTGTCATTTTCTTGTAACGGTAAGTGCTAATAACTAATCATTAAACGGTTATTCGGGCTTCCAAACCTCATAGCTTTTCAAGGTGTACTTCAAACAAAAATGACTTAAAACGACACAGTATCATAGTTTTGTTTCACATCATAGACAGGAAAAACACTCTGATAAATTGTTCGTAAAGCTCAGATTGCACAGCTTGGTAATAATATATTTAATAATACAGTATGCTAGATATATTTACGGAAAATAAATATATCACGATACATCTAAATCAGATGTATAAGATTTAACCCAAGCAATTATTTGACACCTTGACAGCGATATTATTCCCTTCGTGTCATATATAAATATAAATATACATATAAATAGGATACTTCTTAAAGGTGTTTACATTTAGCATTAAACGAATGTTTAGTTTGTATGATATTATCTATAAATATTATCAACGAACAGAAACAAACTATTCGTTTTCATTTCTTAAGTAATGACAAAAGACATGCCGGTTTCAAAATGGAGTGAATATTACCTGGTGTCGTGTATGATGGAAATAAACTCAACATTATAGGCAAGAAATATCTCAAGCGCATTTTCCTGATCTCAATTTGTCATTGATCACGAAAGGCAGGGCAAAAGCTATTTTTTCTTTTTTAGTAAATTTTAATATTCGTCGATTATCTGATATGTACGAATAATGTAAGTCCCGGCTAACAGCGGCTAGATATTAGCAATATGCAGGTGCTTTCTAACCGAAATTGCGATGATGAATCAAGCAATATTTTAAATGGTGATGAAATATTGAAAATCAGTGGAGAAATAATTCATGTCATTTTAAACTAGCCTGATTAGCGAATCCTTTTTCAAAAATTTAATTTGATTAAATTGTAATGTCCTGTCACATCGATTATATTAAATCATTAAAGGAATGTGAACATAAATATCAGCAAATGTTTATTGTACCGTTTAAGCTCACAAATGATTGTTATATATAGGAATCCACTCTAAAACATTACTTTTATTTATTCTTAAAATGCCTTACCCTTGAATGAACACGACTTTTGCTTACTTAAGTGTATTTAGACAAGGTGGCTATAAATCTTGAGTAAGCTTTAGTAAAACAAATGAATTACTCTGTGTTTCATGTACAATATGATATATCAATAATGTATGTCATGTATAACGTAGACCAATGTGGCAGCAAAAACATGTGTCGGAAATCGTGATAGAAATAATTATTATCAGTTTGCAACAAACAGTTATTTATAAGACATGATAAAACAACGCAGCGTGTGCCCGGTGTGAGGCCATACATGCTGCACTCAGGCTTCAGTGAAATTCTAATATCCCATAGCAAATAATATAACTTTATAGTTAATAGAAAATATTTCCCAAACGATTTGCTTTCGAACAAGTTCTGAGATGATAAGTGTCCTAAATTTTATGCTTTTACGTACATACCTGTAATTGACTTGGATAGCCTACAGTCCAACCTTTAGTAACAGTCACCTGATCTAAGCGGATCATCTCGCGTAAACGGTCAGTAAAGATGAGATTCCCCCGATAAAATTCAGTCATTATAAGTATAAGACCTTAGCTTAACGGTCACCTACCGTGCTAAGTTTGTGATTGTTTTGATCACAAAATGATGTGTGTGTGATGTTTGTGTACAAAAGAAAGGTTTCTAAGCTGTAGGTGTTTGTTTCTTTGAATAAGAAAGATATTATCAGCTGAACAACCATCTAAACAATGGTCACCTGACTTATAACAGTCACTTGCATTTAACAGCCTATTTGGCCACTTACATCGATTGGCTGCTGTACACAGTTTGAACTGTATCTTACAAAAAGAACCATACTCCATTTTGCCGACGGTCTATACGGAATGTGTTTAAATAACTACAATTCAAATGTTTAAGAAGGCGATATTTCATTATCTTCTCGTCACATAGAATACATAAATCAGTGTGATGGAATAAATCCTGTATTATTGGCATTTTTATTTTGGAAATTAAAAAAAAAAACAACAACATATTATACAACACATTTAATGAATTGTTCCAATTGTGCGTTCGAATTGTTTTACGTAAGGAATACTGTAATTAGGCGACTGTAAATCAGAACAATAATGTTAATATTGGAGAGTTTCAGCTGCACAAAATAATTGTTTGCCTGTTGTTTCTTTGTTTTGTTTTTGCATCAACGCTAAGTGTGTCATGCAGCTCATGTAGGTATCTGTTAACATGTAACCAGTAAACTAAAATTAAGTGTATGCTATCCCGCTACAAATGTTCGGGCTATAATACACTCCCTTTTTTGTCCATCCGTCAGTATGTTTATTTTTTCCCGGGGATATCCTAAGCAATGACTGCCCAGAATTCAATGAATCTTTATCGGATGCGTCAATACTGAGAGGCAGTTTCGCACCGGAAACTATGTTGCGTTATAATGATTATTTTTCGCAAATTTCATAAGTACAGAAATTATCATTCCCACATAATTGCCCCACACATGTCTGATTCTTTGCGATGTAAGGTAATGATATTTCAATTTCAAATTATACCAACCATAATATGGGAAAGAATTTGAACCGTCGAAGGTGCATTTTGTACGTCATTTACATGTTTATAGATGACGTAAAACTGGCAAACAATAACAGTAAATAATTTTAAAATCAATAATACACTTGGAATTGTGTTGACAACTTGAAAGTTTTGTATATTAGTTTTTTTTTTTTTGCTATATCACTTGGTATCGTAACATATTGATATAATTACGTTACCTATACGCCAAAAGTGTATGATTCTATATTAACATGCATTTGTGATGCACATTTATATTATGCAATATCAAACAAAGTTGACCCAGTTCCATTACCTAATATCCTTTGTTTCGAATAGTTCAATAGTTTATCCAATGTGAATGATTTCCAATTATGCGTCACATTATATGTTTAATGCAATAAGAACAACGCGATTATAGATGCATTAACTTTGAACTGAACGGTTTGCAATAATAAACGTTTGAAGTCATTTTTTATGAACCACACATGTATCAACAAAAGTTTCTTGATACTTTCGAGATATTACATAAACCAGCATTAGTCATTATTACCTGTATATAATTATTACTCAGTTATCGTATAACACAGTAAACACACACACTTTTATATCTTCTGTACCGTAAAATTAATTTATTTTCATTGAAAAATATAATCTCACATATATGTAGGTAAATTAAGTTAGGAAAAACCCAATATGACATATAACGGATGTAAGCACATATAACTCACACCGTACAGTGAAAACCGAACGGAATAGCCGTATTGTGTGTTTTGTTTACATCGTGAATTTGATAGCCAGCATGTTATGGCTATTCAATAGTTAGCCTTTGTTAAATATATCTTGGTATGCTATTTCTTTAATGAGAAATACATGACAAATAATCATAAGCAAGTGTAATTGTTTATTGCAAGACATATTTTATTTTGAACATCAGGATATGAAATAAGTTGTATGGACACTGTCACGTCACAAGCTATGTTTGTCAAATGTGGCTAGTAACAAAGGCATAATTATATCAGTAACTTATCACTTAACAAATTGGTCGTAGCAAATCTGAAATCAGTACAGAATGAAATATACAGTGGTCAAGCACATTGCGTCATGTTTTCAATCTAATAGTGTTAAGCTTAAGATATTTCTTCGAATATGCGTATACACCCATTTGAACACAATCCGTAATAAAACGCAAATAATCTACTTGCCGTTCCTATGTCTGGTTCTATATAGATGAGTGTTATTTATACGTTTTCCAATGACACTGAATTTATTTACAATCCACTTGAGACAACCATTACAGGTTTTGATACTTTAGTGTGAAAGAAAATGAGACATACAATAATAAATCACATATTTATGTGTAATAAAAATCGTTCGGATATGACATTATCATATAGCTAATGCATTAATTCTGGAGAATACTTGGTGTTACAAGGCCGTTGTCACGTAGGCAATTTTATATAATCATTGGATTCGCAGCAAGTGCTCGCACATTTTCGTGCTCATCTTCCATGCATCATATAAAAGCGTTGATCAACAACTAAGTGTATATATTTAAGAGATCGAATTCATCCGGATTTGTGATCTAGAAGATCGTGATTCGCGAAGAGCAAGTTAAACGTTTAAACGATGCTTATAAGTTAATGGTTTATGTACGTACGTTTAAGTTACAAAAAAAAAGAATGAACTACTACGCTTATGCTTAATATTTACCATACTTTTTCATAGTACAAAATGTATATTACTTTGAGACTATGAAAAAGGAACATACTCGGGTAATATTTAATTTAATCGTTCATTAATACATTGAAATTACTGAAACAAGTCTACAGACTTGCGGAGACCTTTTGTGGAGGAAAAAGTTGCCCGATCCCTGGAAGATTCATAATGGAAGACAAATATGGGAAACCGTGTTTGTTCTTACCTGATATGGACAACGAATATGTGCCTAAAATGTGAGTAACAAACATTTTTTATACACTTATCTGGATGTCATACCACAAAAACATGTGTTAGTCAACATTCAAACCGCATTCGGGACTAGCGTTTTCGGTTTCCGCATTTAACAACTAAGACGCCGTACATTATATGTAACAAACGCTGGGTTTTCTTTGAAAATTGTTGTCATGTAATTCCGCGAAAACACTGGTTATTTAAAGTAAACTAGCTTTTTGTAATGTGGGTTTTTAAAATAAAATTAAATAAATCGTTAATATTATTGCAATGTGTACATCTTCGTCGGTTACAATGACCCGATAAATGTATATCAGTACTGGTATAAGACACTGAACTTCTAACAAGACTGTTACGTATATGTTTAGGTCTTTTATAGGCCGAAATAGGTTTAAATAAATGTAAACACTTAACACTTTCCTTGTGTGATAATCTTAACAAATCCCAGTATTTGTGTAAAATTTTAGCAATACTATTTATATTATTATACCGGATTTATGTAGCGCCCTTTTCATACAAGAGTGCACGTTCAAAGGCGCTTTACATAAGAACATTTGACGTATCGCAGATACGAATACATTTTGCAACACAGTTTTAAAAAAATATCGATCAAAGCTACTCAATTATACTATAAAACTACTCTATTATACTTATACTATAAGTGCTACGTACTTAAAAACATGCATAGTAACCCTAGATTAGAAAGATCAACAAGACACTATAAAACTACTCTATGTGTATAGCTACAAGACAATTATTGACAAAATAAAAATCTAAAACTTAAACTATAAGTACTACGTAAAAANAACTGTTGTTCGAGGCGGTTTAAAAGGGTTATGTGGTCGATGGTGTCGAAAGCGGCAGAGAGATCCAGCATAACAAAGACAGTGACCTTTTTCTTATCTAATGATTGTAGGACATCGTTTTGAACTTTTAACAAAGCTGTTTCTGTTGAGTGAAACTTCCTGTATGCAGACTGGTTTTCTTCATTTAAATTGTTTTCTGTCAAATGTTCATCTATTCTTTTACTGACAACTTTCTCCAATAATTTTGAAACATATGGCAGATTCGAAACCGGGCGATAGTTTTGTAGTGTTTCTTTGTCTAAGGTGGGCTTTTTTAATAAAGGTCTTATACGTGATGTTTTAAAGGATCTTGGCACACTTGCCGTTTCCATCGAAAGATTGATGATTTTTGTCAGTATTGGTAGCAGTTCAGTTTTGCATTCTTTCAGGAGCCAAGTTGGAATAGGGTCAAGCTCGCAAGATTTATTTGGGGATTGCATAATGATTTTTTCAACTTCTTCCTCAGTTGTCGGACGGAAATGTGTCAAACTGCATGTTTCTGCTGTTGGGTTATTATCATTACTCTGTTTTGAATTTGCATGAGATAGGGCATGTTCAGAAATATCTTTTCTGATACCTTTAACTTTATTTATGAAAAAATCATTGAAATCTTGTGCTAACTCATCGGATGCTTTGCCAGACGGGAGAGCTATTTCAGATGGGCCATCTAGTAAGTGTTTTGTGATTTTGTGCATGCTCTTTTGATCACGGCCACAGGATGTTACTTTATCTGAATAAAAATCTACGCGTGCTTTTTTCAACATTTTGTTCATTTTGGCGCAGTGGTTTCTATAAATTTCATGATCAATAGTGAGTCTCGATTTTAGCCATTTTCTTTCCAAATTTCGTTTGATATGTTTAGCTTCATGAAGCTCATCTGTGTACCACGGGCAAGTCGGCCGCAGGGTTATAGATTTTGTTCTTAGTGGAGCATGTTTGTCTACCAAAGCTGAAAGTTTTGTATCATAAGTTTGGACAAGGGTTTCAGGGTCATGTATATTTTCAAATTGTATTTCTGACTCTGTGATATCCTGTTTAAATTTTTCAATATTGATCTCTCGTAGTTTCCGAAAGGTTACAGTTTTTCTTACCGGAGCTGGTTTTGATGCTCTTGCATTGAAGATGACGGCATAGTGGTCTTTAGAAATGTTTCCTGAGCTGACTGAAAGTCCAGGATCGGTAACAACTACGTTGAATACCGTATCCACAGTGTCCCTGGTGATCACAACGTCCAGAGTGTGTCCTCGTACGTGTGTTGGCTCTTTTACATGCTGCATCATACCAAAAGAATGGAGTATGTTATTGAATTTTAGAGTATCTTTATCAGACGGATCGTCAAGGTGGAAATTTAGATCGCCGGTCAAAATGATGTTTTTATCTGTTGTTGCATATTTTGATAAAAACTGGGACCATTCTTCCTCTAAGAAAGTACTTGATTTCAAGCCATTGTTGTTTGATGGAGGTGGTCTGTAGATTACTGCCAATCGTAGAGAGTAGTCTTTAATCTTTACACTACAGTCCATGTGTTCAAAGGTAGTGAATTGTTTGTCTTTAGTTGAAGTCAGGACTTTTATTTCAATGCTAGTCTTGTGTATTAAAGCAACTCCGCCCCCACGGCGACCACTGGGACGAGGTACATGTTTTATTTGGTAGCCTTCAGATAAGAGCTCGGTAAAGCAGGTTTTATCTGTCGATGTGCCAAGCCAGGTTTCTGTTATGGCTACAAGATCAAACTCATTAGTTGATATAAAATGGTTGAGAGACAGGGTCTTGTTTTTTACAGATCTAGGATTTATGTTGCATATTTTGATGTTTTTCTGCCCGCTTACGACGATTTTAGCTTCAATTTTGACTTTTATAAGGTTATCATGAATGGTCGTCTTTTGGGCGGTTTGCTGAGGTTTTGCTGTATTTGTCAAGTTACTGGTTATTGTAGGAATTACTCTTGGTAGTAATTTAATATTCTCCAAGTGAACACCCTGGTTTATGTCATGATTTCGTTTCAGCTTATGTTTACCGCCCCGGGCGCCTCTGTATTTCAGAATACCGTATGATTTCAATAGTGACAGAGTTTCATTGTCCGGTTTTATCAATTTTCTATCCACACCTGCACAATGCAGTAATTGATCTCTATTGTACTGAATGAACGACATAATCCCCTGATTTTTCGCTCACTAAAAGGTAACAATTTATGTACAACGTATAAAGTTATATACACAATATTTATGAGACTATTTGTATCGAATTAATTTACTAATTAAAATGAAAAAACTAACTACAAATAAGCAAATAGTACTTAGCTATGTGTTCATGTAAGACTGTGACGAAAATCCAGATTCTACAAGTCCAAATAATCACTTAAATCCAACGTTTTATCAGAGCTAAATTTTTGCAGCCGACACTTGGCGCACTCGCTCTCGTTATACTAGGAAGTGATGTGTTAAAACATGCAGTAAATGATAATTGAATCAGTATTTCTCTGAGTAACACATAATGCACTTTCCTTTGTCATATTTTTCACTTGAGAAAATCCATGTTCAATTACATTTATTGGATAATTTCTACTTTTAAAATATTTAAATAATCTAGATAAGGACTGATTGAATGCATCATCATCATCAGAAATAATACATCTATAGCGCTTTGCTTGACTGTATGGAATACCACGTTTACAGGACATGGGGTGAGATGACATAAAATCTAAGTATGAATGCATATAAGTGGGTTTACAAAACATATTTGTAACGAGAGTGTCTAGTTCCCTTTTTGATATAGATACATCAAGGAAAGATACAAACTGTTGAGATGTACTAGGTAAATTTTATGGTGGAATGGAAGTTATTTAAAGCATTAATACAAGTGTTTAAATCTTCTAAAGAGCCATTCCATATCATAAACATGTTATCCACAAATCTAAGCCAAATATATGGTTTAATAGAGGTATTGTTAAGAAAATCTTCCTCAAATTTACCCATAAAAAGCGACGCATAAGAAGGTGTCATAGGACTACCCATAGCAGTACCCATAGTCTGTAAATAAGTATCATTATTGAAATCAAAACAGTTACTTTAAGAACAACTTGCAAAAGTTTGCTTACATCATCAACGTACACAAGGTTATTTATAGTTTCTTTTCTTTAAAAATATGTACAAGCATCTATTCCCTCACTACGGGGAATGTTAGTGTATAAAGAAGATACATCTAAGGTTTAAACGTAGCAATCTTTTTTCAATTTAATATTTTTTATCTTGTTAATAAAGTATGTTGTATCTTTAACATACGATGGTAAATGCTGCATAACTGGATTTAAAACATAGTCTAAGTATTTAGAAATATTTTCCGTGCTGGAACTGCTTGCAGACACGATGGGCCGACCAGGATATCCAAGTGGAAGACTGGCATCAAATGGCGTGTGTGTCTTTGGCAGAATGTAGAATTGGGGATTACGAATATTATTTGGAAACAAGTCAAACTGTTTACTTATACCGGGTTTGTTGTTCTGTATTTCTTCAAAACATTTTTGAATATTTTCGTTCGATGACTGGTGTTGGTTGTTGTTCCCTTTTTTTGTTGAAATGGGCATCGTTTAATTGACAAGTTACTTCTTCAATATATATTATTATTTTTTCATGACCACAATCGTATTTGACTTGTCGGCGTTTTTAATAACAATATTATGATCATGTATTAATTTGTGTAAGGCTTGTAGTTGGTCCTTGGAGATATTTGGTCGGAACTGTTTCTTCTTATCATTATGTAGAATTTCATTTGTAATGGCTTCTATGTAAACATGCTGTGAAAAAAAACGTTTTTTTATAAAGTTTTTAAAATAGACATTTGTATATAATGAAATAATATGACATGGCGCGTTTAGTGCGCAACGATTTTACACATCTAGCGAGACTGATCTAGTATCTCAGAATACAAAACTAGCATAGCGTTATAATTATGTTTATCGTACTATTCGATGAGATGTTGGCCTTTTATGTCCACAGAACTGTGCAATCGGCGTTTTTGTGCCATGTCAATCACTGTTTACAAATCGCGTAATGCACCGTATATGTATGGTCATCACTTAATAAAATATGGTAAGTGTAAAACGCATTCAGTCAGTATTATTAAAGAACAAATTCACCGCCAATATAACAACAATCTATAAAATTAATTCATGGACATAACGATAAACTCTTGCCTTAATAATTCAATTTGTTTGATACTATATTTTAGAAAATTTGCAATATACGAAATGGAAAGCCAACAAAATGCCTTATGACATTACAGTGACCAGCCAGGCATCCCGAAATTATTAATTGACCAAAGTCCAGTGCTACGGTCCATATGCAAAAGCTTCTGCTGTTTTGTCACTATTATGCAATCTGCTGCTAGGTGAGGTTTGCCGTTATGGTTTGAAAATATTTAGAGAGTGATTCGTAAACACAAGTAAGCAGTTAAAAACGAGCAATCTCACTACTTTGACAAAATATATAAATAAGATACAAATTAGATTTACATTATCGCTTGCCATAAAGAATTCAGAGTACAATCTGACAGAATTGAGAAAAAAACACAGCTTATGATATGTCCCTCTTCTGTCAGTCGGAAGTAGTTCTACTATGGTGTTTACTACTAGACTTGTAAACACAATGTGAAGAAATGTCAAACTAAAAACATTATAGAACAGTATTATCACAACATAATAAGATACACACCTGGGCAAATGAAGCTATAATTCAAAACGTGTAACGAAACGATGTAGATTACAAACAAATGACAGTACGTTTACTTTTATCAGCATTAATTTGTAATTTGCTCAAAATAGTGAGAAAGAGATAAATATAGTAAAGTTTTACAAAATAAGTAAGTTGTGATAAGACAAGAATCAGTTGTGGGACGGGGCATTGTTAGTAGAATGTGGTCTGACCATGAAAATGCGTAACGTTAAAATATTTGACCATCTCGGATTAAAGACCGAACATGCTTAAATATCGATGATCTTGCTTCGTATGATCCATCTTTAACAGTTCCAAACGTATGGTTTGGAAACTGGACATATAGTCAAATATGATAGCTCTTTATTCAGTATGAATTGGGCAAGTGAAGCAAAATGTCCCACCACATTGACTACTTCTTCTACTATTACTACAACTAAAATCGCTTAACAAAAGTTTGCCATGTCTCTACAGTTCCATTAACGTTATACTCATGTTAATCGCCCTGGTTCATCTTCACTTTCGTATATCTCACCAATGATAGAATGAACTGAAAAAAAAAAGTCCTTCATTAAATACTGCGTTTTTTGTTTTATATAATTCAATTTATTGTTTACGGGCACGTACTATGCTGCGTGGCATTGTTTTATTGTTTTCCAGAGAAAAAACGCGTGTTGGTTACGTACGCATCATAAGCATTTATAAGTAAACTATTTTGAAAAAAGTTGCTTTAAAATATACTCATTATTCTAACGTATAACGTATACATCTTTTAAGTCATTCATATCTCAAATAGTTTTGTCAAAGCGTGTCAATTAAAGTCTGCGTTCATTTAATTAATGCGGAATGGAGTGTTTTTAATCAGACTCTGCTGTCAGTCAAAATATAAGAAAACATAGAAATAAAATGTGTAGGTGTCTGAATCGTTTCAATAACATTATAACGTTACCGTCACGAGCCACTTGTCATGAAAATAATGATGACAAAGGAATGCCCCGGTAACAATCTATATCTCTAACGATCAACTTGTCTATGTCACATCAACAATGACACTGTGACAGTATTGGACGTTTGTTCACTAGGAAGGTGTTAGCAATATTTTTTCTTAGATTTTTTAGTTATTTACGATTTATTGATCCAGGTCTTGTAATTCTAGTTGACTTAATGCGTACAACAGTAATCAGGCCATACTTCTTATATATATATATATATACACTTTTTAAATTTACACACCTCAGAAAACTGAAACAAATATAATAATTGTATACGTGAATGTTGGCTTATATAATATATTAAACATGTATTTTTATTTAAGACTCCAATAGCATTTTTCGGCATTCCATCGCTGTCGGGAAAATCGCGACTTATTTTCGTAAACGCCGACGGAAGGACCATAAGCCGAGAAAATCCGAGCCCAAGACGTCGAGAAGCAAACATATGTCAACTCATTACAAAATGGAGTTATATTCGTAGCCACCATGTGCCTTAAATGTCACCGTTCAATAGAACTGGAAAGCTTGAACTCGACTCTTTGTAAGTGATATGACGGTAATACTGCTATTCTGTCATAAAAAAATTGCATTACATATGTATTTTTTTTTTTATTAATATCTTAGTATTACAAAGATTATTAGTAGTTCATTTATACAATATTTGTGTATGCGTTCATTTAGAGTGGTATGCATTTTTTTCGTGTGATTTTAAATTAGATTCAACAGTAAAAATGTAAGATAAAATACTTATACAACGTGTAGGGCTCTGCCTCATTAACAGACGGTGTTTCTTGAAAATACTGATGAAAAAGTACAAGTAATCATCTATACCTGTTTATGACTAGCATCAGATTGTCAGGTCGATAACGACTTGCATAACAAAGCCACATCGAAAGAGACTCTAGGAAAGTATTTAATGTTTGTTGTCTCCTAGAAGGTGTTTAAAATGTTTTTTGCAAAGTCATACATAATTAAAGCTACATTGTCAAAATATGTTTCATGCTAGTTGACGTGATGAACGGAACAAAAAATACACGATAATTATGACGTACATTGCAAATGCGTCAGCACATTTTGCAGTGGTTATGTCACCTCAAGGAACAGAAAACAAATACAAATAATTTTAAATCAAGTTTGTCTTTTCAAATAAAACATATTAAATTGAATACTCAAACATGCACATTAAACAGATTATTGCATTCTTAGAAAAAGTGGCGTACGCTGTTGATCATTTTCTGGCGTATAAACGTCTGCTTTGTCGGCATTTGCTGTGACCATGCGCCATATTGACGATTGCATTGCATAATTTATTGCCGCAGACGATACATGTCCGATAAAGAGCATAGACTCCAGTTATGCTATTTAAAAATCATTCTTTTAAGACACAGGTGAATGCTCTATGCTGCTCTTAAAAAAAAAGTTGCATATTATTAAGTCCTTGTCAATGTTACTATCGGAGTCTTTGAAACAAACGCAATGTAATTTCGACATATATTATACTCATATGATAAGTGAACCAACATACTTTTTTCTAAGTTTATTTACTTTGAATTTCGTTCAGGTTTATTTTATTTTGCGATCTATTTAATAATTAATTAAAAAAAAATAATTTCGTGTTCAAAACAAAATGTAAACATTAGTACTTGTTACTTGTTAAACGTCACTTTTCATATAATGCGTCATTAGTTAGGAACGTTTATCTTTTTGTGGTTAATGTTTTCAATAGATCGTTATTAGCCGAATTCCCTCGTGGTTATTCCTGTAAAAAAGACTGCAGTGCGCATGTTGAACAGTCGAAATAAATCTCCGTCTGGACGTGTTCTTTTGTAGAAATGGAGATCATGTTTATAACCAAATGGTACTTGCACGATTAGTCTATTCGCATAAACAGTTTCCATTAAATAGTCTGACGTTGAGTATACGCCAATCAACACACGATAAGACACACATGTATACTCAGATGTACTTTTAATTGAAGTGCTCAAGTTTTGGACATTTACACCGTATGCATGGATTTAACTGTGACGCTATGAGTGAAAAAATGCCCATTTCTAAGACGCGGGAGTGTCTTGCTTTGCACGGGCCCATCTGTCATCTGTAGACGATATTCTAGAGAACGCTTTGACTTAAAATTATGCAGATCGACATGATGCGTGCTTGTAAGCGAGTGACGATGCCTATTGATTGTGAGGTAAAAAAGACATAGGGCAAGGTCACTGGGGCTTGTAGCATGAAATTAAATAGGTACACACGTCATTCAAAGAACCGTTATTATTCATATTAGATCCGTTTAGAAGACTTTAAAGTGTGATAAATTACAATCAGAACATTGAACTTTGAAAAACATAATAGATAGATAGAATTTGGTAGCTGTTAATGCGTTTGAACAATCCTGTTTGACGGGATGAGCCCAAAAAGTAGTTTCAGGCAGTTTCATTGCCTTTAAAATTATACGGCCTTCTGAGATCTAACTGTGGGGACTTGACATCATTCAGAATGTATCAAGTTGAGCTTTAGACAAATCAATTGTGTTTATCTACACGTTGATATGTTGTGATTACATCTGGACGATTTTCAACCACCAATGGTATGAATTGCACTGACCTTACCACGGTAGTGATTGCATTTTTATTATTGTTGTTTGTGTTAACCATGTTTTCGTCATGTCTTACAACTGATCTCTTGTCATAAATAAACATTGCGGTAATGATAATAAATATCTCTTGCTGATGCAATTCGAGTTTCACTTTGTTTATATTACATTATTCTGCGAACTCTACGTATTTTTTTATGTTGGTATGTTAACTTGGAATGTGCTTATTATTATGTAATCCATTATTGGATCTGTCTGCACGTGTTTAATTTTATAAACCAGTATACAATATAAGCTCGTATCTACATTATTGAAATTCACATTCAGATTGCAATAGCAATTTATATGTTAGATATAAATATAAAAAATCCAATAGAAACAGGAAGTTTAACGAACACTATTGTCTGAATATAACAACTAACTCATGTTGATCTAAACCAACAGTCTAACAAAGAATAAAAATAAATTTAAGCCCAACGGTTTTTATATTTTGCGTTTAGTGATAGCGACATTTAATAAAAAATAAGTGATCACAATTTATCCTTGGGGTAAAGGGTATTGTTTTGATGTGCTAGCATGCATTAATTTACACAAATTACAAAGGTACTTTTTCCGTAAGCAATAATTGTATAATGCCTTGGAAATTGTCTATGTCAGGTAACAATATATACATGTATGCAAATTAAAGTTGTGATGGTAAAAGTGTTTGAAATGTACACAGTTAAACAAAGCTCTAAATTTGAAAATTTATACTTACAGACAGAAATACTGTATCCGTTATAACTCCGCTGCATTTTTGTTGTGCATAGGGTATAACGTTACATGATGCATTTTGATTTTGTTAAATAAACGCAAAATTTTCGTCATTAAATTTGCTTGTTCAGCGAGCAGTCTATCTTTGCTATCAGCGCTTTGGTTGACATTACTTGCGTCTAATGAATTTCTTTCCTTTTCAGACTTCAAATGGAAGCGTCATAAAGTCATTGGCTGTATTTTTTGTATTCAACAACGTCATACATAGCGAACAAAAATTCCTTTTTATGCGAAGTCAAAGTTTGAACATACACTCTCGTAACTGGGATATTCTTAGTCCTTATAGCGAAATACTTATAACCTTATCAGGCAGATATTAATTCCCATTAAGGACTTAATATCTCCTTATTCGGGCTTCGTTTCTACTTGTTAGGAGATAACATGTCTAAAACGTGTAATTTCTCCGGGTCAATCTTGTTTGATTAAATGGAAAGTTGCACGTAGTATGTATTGTTAAAACGGATATTGGTAGAATCGTAAAACGCGTGTTGTCGCGGTTGTGTATGTACTTCTGTCAACCTTTTATGTTTACTATTCACAGTCCTCATTGTACTTCGTAGGCATGGAAATAGACTTGAAGATGCCTTATTGAAGCGCGCGGGTTTGAATTCCACTGATACATTGTAGTGAACAAAATGTAGGAGCGGTGTAAATATTCATTTTGTACCGTAATTAGGTTTGCTACATAAATGTATGTATGAAGAATTAGGTTTTTATCTGTTTTAGTTCATCGTCTTTCTTCTATTTATTTTGAGAAAACTTGAAAAACCTTTAAACGTAAATGACATATCTTAAACGATAAGAGTTTCATACCTGGAATAGCATGCCCGTCAATACAGATACAATGTTTTGCATCTATGCATCTTTTCTTAATCAACCGCCCTGCGTTTACCATGCGATGAATAAGCTGATCGACATTAACAACCGATCTTGTTATTGTTTATGCGTGAAATAGAAAACCTAATTAACTTCGAATAATCAACACGTAGCGCACAGAATAACCGTTTTACTTTAAACAGCGATTCGTGCCAATAAATAAGAGATTCAGCTTATATATATTCTACTTGTACACTGGCGTTCATACTCCTGGATGTATCGAAAACATTGGAGTAGGCAGAAATTCCGGTGGATCTAATATCTGAAATCACTTCAAACTCGTGTAAACATTAAATGCCTATTCACGGTGGATAGTGCGAGATAATCTTTCTTCAAAATGAGTCTGTGATTCGTGCGATACGCAGTTTTGCGAGATTGAAGATATCGCTGATTCAATAACCGTGGTACACGAGCCGACAACGTATTGCTTGACAATGGATGCTACTGCGGTAAACTGTTTGGCGATTATAATACGCATGTTTGTATAAAGGAACAAATATACAAGTGACTAATGGATACACAAATATATTGAATGAGCAATGTTCAATTTTGCATATTTGCATATGAGAAGTTTACGTGCTCAAACATGAATGTCAAAACTTAAGATTGTGTATATTATTTTAATTTAGATTTAAACTTATCTTTTTCTCCCGTTTACGTACTGAATACAAGAAATTAAGAATTGAGTGGATACTTATTATAATAACCCAAAAGAGGAAGGAAGTATCTTTCAAAATGAGGTAAGAACCTTCTATAGACCTTGCAATTGGTTACAATAAAGCGCGATTCTATGGGAGGCTTCTCCTTCATTATTAAGTGCCAACCCCACGCAGCGATTATCTCCCCACGGCTTCTGGCAATAACCACTGCCATCACCATAAAATTCTACCAATGATTTTCTTTTCTGTTAAAGTCTTATATAATGCAAGGTTGTATCAATTTCTTTTATATTTTGAAAATAGTGTTTTTGTTTATATTCATAATAAAAAAATACCTAAATAAAAAAGTTAAAATAACAACTGGAAAATTATTGTAATACGTGGCTTGAATATCATCACGTGGTTGGTTATAACGTCAGAAATGTGATCGAGTAATTCTCGGACAGTTTGAGTCGCGTCCCTTGTTGTCAATACGATGACACAAAAAGATAAACTCCAGAAGTGTATTACCTTGACAGAAATAATTCCCTTAAACGTTCGCTAAAGTTCATTAAACAGAAAGCATGTATCCAAATAACTTAAAATCGGATTATTTATCTCAGTATTTGTGTTTCTCAGAATCTATACTGTTTTAAAAGTTCACTACCGTTATTCAAGAATATTTAATTCAATTTTGTATACATGTTTTGTTTGGTAATTCTACTACATAGCTACTACTACACTACTACTACTACTGCTACTTCTACTACTACTACTACAACTACTACTACTATTACTACTACTACTACTACTACTACTACTACTACTACTACTACTACTACTACTACTTCTACTACTTCTACTACTTGTACTACTACTACCACGACTTCTACTACTACTACTTCTACTAATACTGCTTCTACTACTGCTGATGCTGCTGCTACCACTACTTCTACTACTACTAATACTACTACCTCTACTACTACAAGTACAACTACTACTACTACTACTACTACTACTACTACTACTACTACTACTACTACCACTACTACTACTAGTGCTACTACTACTACTTGGCTTAATGAACGTGCATAAAGAGTCTTCAAATTCTCTTATTAGACTGCGAAGACCACCAATGCATTTCGCACCGTTTTCCCAGAGCGAGGTTCATACATATTATGATATTAGTTAGAATAATACTGTTTACTTTTGTAAAATAAAAATAACCAAAAGAACCACGTGAATGAAACAATCTCTAAGTAAATTCCTTGATAGAAAATATTAAGCTACATTGTAGATATCACTTCGGTTAAATTGTTTATAAAAACAATGAAAGAATTATAATGTTAAACATGTTCCTTCACACCAATGAATGCATATGAATTTTGGTTTTAAGACTATATCTTGTATGATTTGATGCTTTTGACGAAAATGAATTTGTACGCTTTTCGATTCATCGATTATTACATCAAAACATTTATATCTTACCAATTCCTAACATTCTTAAATATCGTCTACGGTCCGATTTCCCGAACAATAATTAAGTTATCGAATATGTGGTAGAAATCACGCGTCATTCAGCTTTCTAGAACCAGTTGTGGGCGATATTGTTGCTTGTGTAGGGGTTTATTTCGAACAGCAATAAATGCACGATAAACTAACGATCAACGTAAATTGTATTTGCCCTTCAGATTTAAAAGATGTATACATTAAGCTTTCAAAGTAATACCACGGATTAATTTGCTTCGAAAGGCAAATATACCTTAATCTTCATGGCAAATCGTTCAAAACAAACTCCTAGGTATGTTATGTATGTTGTTGTTGTGATATCCATGCTAAGATGTAACGAATGCCATACGGCAGCCAAATTTTGAGCGAGATAATACTGAGAAAATTGAATCAATGCTTCTCGAGTACAGGCACACACAGAAAAACTACTATGATCGCAATACCAGGACAATTATGTTTAATATACATGTATGTGCTATTATGTGGCGTGTTCTGAGAAAACTGGGCAAAATGCTTGTGCGTAAAGTGTCATCCCAGATTTGCATGTCCAGTCCGCACAGGCTAATCAGGGACGACACTTTTCGGCTAAACTGGATTTTCGCTAAGAAGAGACATCATTTAAACCAAAAATTCCATAAAAAGCGGAAATTGTCGTCCCTGATTATCCTGTGCGGACTGCACAGGCTAATCTGGGATGACAATTTACGCACAAGAATTTTGCCCAGTTTTGTCAGAACATGACACATTTAGTATGTAGACAAGTTGCAGCAGCCCCAATATTGTATATGGGTGTAAACTACAGATTATAGAAATACAAGACTAACTGTGTTAGGTTTAATAGATTGTTGTTAAATAATTTACCATTTCCATCAAATATTGCTTTTAAGACATTCACATAATTAACAGTGCAATGTTCTTTTATCAATACATATTATTAACTTATTTGTCCTACTAAGTAAAGTAATGTAAGTCATAAAAAGAAAGAAGGAAATGGGGATGTCATCATCAAGTGTCATTTATTTCATGTATTTGTTAACCTATGGTATGTTGATGTGTTTTGTTTTTGTGATCAAGGGAGATAATACTAGTAGAGTTTCCGGCATGTTAATTAACTGCGTAGTTATTACAGCCACGAAATATTTGCCAATACGAACAGTTACATTCTACAAGTTATTCGAATGGAATAAAAAACTTGGTTTTCGCCCTTTGTTTTTTATATACATTACAAGTTATCACAGGTTTTATGAAGAAAATAACTTTACAAAGCGTATTGGTTAAACCACTAAGGTCAGGAACCAGAGTTTCTTTTTAATATATTGGATGTTAACACAATCACTAGCTTTCAATACAAAAAATCTAGCTATTGATTGATTTTTAAGTATGCTCTTATTTTAAAATGGCTTTATGAACAAGCAATCTGTTTCAATGTAATAATCTATACCTCAGCCATAGAGGTTTTTGTATGTTGAAAGAAAAATCCTTAATGTATTCTTAGTTTTTCTTTGTTTGCCTTAATGTTAAAGGTCCTGTTATACATATATTCAGTTCGTATCATGGGCACTGATTGAGAGTCATATTGAAAAAAAGAAGAATTGAAATGTACTTGTAGTTATACTTTAAAGAAATAAAGCTGACACAGTGTTTATATCAGTTGTCATTGGTCAAATAGTTATCTATTTCAGTCCGCTTCAAACAAACTTTTGCAATATTCATTAAAAACTGTTAAGTCTTCTTTATCAATTCATTTAAAATTCATATTAGTTTGGTTATTTAACTGGGTTTTGGGAAGAACAGTTTGTAGCCAAACGAATTTTCTTGAGCAAATGTGTAGAAATTGGATGATGTATGCAGTCAGCTGTCGGCTTTTGTCTCAGTGATGTAAGCAATGTTTGTTTTAGTTCCATGTGTTCCAAAAACATGTTACATCATTATTCTCAGCACGATTGTTGAACAATGACATGAATATTTGAAAAAATAGAATCCAACACTGTGATGCTGCTAATATGAATCTATTTACGTTATAACAAACTGACAAACAGTCCGCTGTTTAACAGATATGGCAGTATCTCAGTCAAACATCTGTGAACATTATTAATGTAATTAGTGTAAATCGTATTGATTCCTAGCCAAAAACAGAATTCAACAAAATGATGCTGCTCATATCAATCCCTATACGTTATAACAGATACAAATGTGACAGTATTTCAGTAAAAAAGTATGTGAAAATTATGTTCATTCTATTGTAATGATGACTCCTAGCCTAAAACAGAATCCAACAAAATGATGCTGCTCATATCAATCTCTATACGTAATGACAGATACATATATGACAGTATTTCAGTAAAAAATTATGTGAAAATTATGTACACTGTATTGTCATGCCGACTGTTAGCTTTAGACTTAAGTGTGTCCAAACTGTTGATGTTCTTTGTATAGCCAACTAGTCAAGGCCAGTTTCAGCCGGATCTACGTTGTTCAAAGCGCTTTCATGGACATTGTTTAACCGTTCAACAGAAATCACTCCATAAAGTACATGTTAATGATGTACTTGTTTTAGTTTATCATATAGACAAAGCCAGACTTAGTCATATCTGTAGTTAATATCGATATTCCCTTGCTATAGTATTAACATACTATAATCCTGATAGACATACATAAATGAAAATGATGTCATTTACAAAGTATACAGTTGAGAACATAAAACGCAATAATTATATAGATTTCATGTGGAATATTACAATAATAGTACTGCAGGCGATAATTATATTAATAATACTAATAATAACACTATTAATAATAATAATAATAATAATAATAATGATGATGATGATGATGATGATGATGATGATGATGATGATGACACCCTTTTGTTAATTATTTCCAGACACCAAGAAATAGTTTTAAGATTGGAGACCACAGCGGAAAACAAATGCGCGAATGCAAGTTANGATGATGATGATAATGATTATGATGATGATGATGATGATGATGATGATGATGATGATGATGATGATGATGATGATGATGATGATGATGATGATGATGATGATGATGATGTTGATGATGATGATGATAATGATGATCAAAATATATAAACTTATACATTGAAATAACATCACTCAGTTTGAAAAACAGCATATGTCGATACATTTGAAAACACTATCATTAAATCGATCGGTTGATGTAAATGAACAGCTGAGCGACAGCTGGGCTGGAAACTCTTTTCCAATAATGACACTTGTAAATTTACAATGAAGGATTGTAAATCGAGTTCTGATTTTTGTCTTATTTTCGAATTTCAATAATGTCATTGTTACTATTAATATTTGTTTCAACGTTTACTCGAACGATTAAACAAGTATGGGGCGATTTGGCATTACGATAAACGCTTTACGCAAAATGATTGAAGGTTATAATATACTAAATATTTGAGATTTGCAATTCTATACTCTTTAAATTCATCTCGATTTATTGTTTTCAGTCAATGACACTCTTTTGTTAATTATTTCCAGACACCAAGAAATCACTGTTACGTTTTAAGATTGTAGACCACAGCGGAAAAAAATGCGTGAATGCAAGTTAAAATCAACTTAAATCTAGCCGGAAAGACTTGTATCACGTTCTTTTTTACATATCACATTACATACCTTTTTATTTCATAGAGTGCTCTTAAAGAAAATGTATGGCCATGAGTTTACTCTGTGTAAAATGTTGATTGTATTGTTTAATAAAGTTGACGGTTTTACATCAACTAACATAAGGATTTTAATTTGTATATTTTGACCTAAAACTGAAATTATTTCGAAACGTACTCCAGTACACTATCTCTATTAAACGATCAATGTTGTATAACAATGATCTCATAGTTTCTATTTTGGATATCGTATAATTACACTTAAACGGTACACCATTATAGATCGATGAATAGTACAAAGTTATTTCGAGAGAACGCATTCATAGCCACGTGCCTTCATCGCTTTGTTTCATAAAAGTCAATATAGTTGAAAACGTTCTTGACACTGTCAAAAGAGCATCGTTATGCTGCCACGTCAGACATTAACATCGTATACATTAAAGCATATACCGATGGTGAACGACTTTCTATTTGCTCATATATAAAACGGCGTCGTGGTTCCTCTTATCACACATGCCCAGGCGTGTAAGGACATTATACGTTTAGATAGATTACACAGAATGGGTGAGTAAAAAATAAATGTTTAGTTTGGTTTTAGACAATATTGACTATTATTTTAAATAGTTTTACGTTTCATTTGAATGTTACTACTAAGCATTTTGAATATTCAATAATTCATTGAATATCTGTTTTTGGACTAGTTGCATGTGCTCAAAGTAAGACAAACGTTCACGTTTGTATATTAATAGCAAATATTCAAAATGCGTGGTTAATTTAATTGTGAATGGCTGGATGCTCGATGTATGATTTACCGAGGATTGTAGATGGAAATTTATTTTTGTATATGGCTGATACATGTGACAACATTTAATCTTCAGATATACTTTCAGAAAAAAGTTTTGATTTGAACTATCTATTATATTTTAATCGGCAAAAGACAATAATCCTGGGTTGTTTATTCAATTAATAGATTAATTAACGTACATCGAAACATTTCCTTCTATATGTCTCTGTTTCAATAAACGTTTTTTTTTTAAATAAAATTGAATAATTTTTGGTAAAGCTCGTTTGACTTTATTTGCAATTGGCTTGGTCACGATGTTGTAAACTTTAAAATAAACGTGGAAATATCTGGTTTTTTTATTCTAAAATTGAAGTTGTTTAAGATGGTATCATAATTTTAATGATATGCACAAGGCGTAACATGCTACACATAAACATAAAGTGAAACTGCAAACCATTTGCGCTTTTTTATTTTGTTTTCAAATCAGCTGTTAGGGGATCACTGATAATCATGCACAATAAAAGTGTTTTTTATTATAACTTCAGAATGAATTCAGTTGAATTGGAAATATTATGTTTCTTTGTAAGATGTTTAACATCGTTTTCGAAAAATCCTTATATCAAACGTGTTAAGTTTGAATAAGGAATAAGAAACTGTTCCTTATTCGAATAAGGAATAAGGAACTAGGAAAAAGAAAACCAACGTACTCTCCATAGAAAATTCCATAGCGAAAAACAAACAAGCTTCTAACAAAAAACAGTAAACCTTATAGCCTAACAATGGCTGAGCCTTTTTTGTAAAGTGCTTGCCGATCTGAGCAATATGTAATGTCACATGTTAATTAACATTTCAATCATAAGAAAGCCGATATTGAACTCAATTAATTATATCGCTTTCGCGGTGATCAGTAGTACATTCTAAAAAAAATCATATAATGTTTACCAAAGTACGGTTGTGTATATGATGTAAGATAATTGCCATGGATTTCCTGATAATTTGTTAGGGTAAATCTGTGAAACTAGGAAACTAGGAATTTCACCAAAATTCAGGATATTCGTGAAGTAATTGCTTCACTGATGGACGCAATGCCTATATTTCGGGAATGTCGCGAATTTAATGAATATGGTGACACAATATTACTAATTGTTACTAGATGTCTTAAAGATGATTAAAAAAATGTGGTAAACGACCTTGTTTTATATTAATGAGTACATAGTTATATTTCTTTCTGTTTATAGTGTGGCTAGAGGTAAAAATGCTTGTTAACACATATAAATAATTTATTTGTTTTTTTGTGTGTTTTAAACTTTTATATAATCATAAAGTTATTGACATATGAGCGTCATGCGCAAATAGGCTTTATACCCTTTGCGGCAAGCGTAGCTCCATACCAGAATGTTCAACGAATAGGCTTCATACCCTTTGCGGCAAGCGTAGCTCCATACCAGAATGTTCAATCGCAAATAGGCTTTATACCCTTTGCGGCAAGCGTAGCTCCATACCAGAATGTTCCATCGCATAGGCTTTATACCCTTTGCGGCAAGCGTAGCTTCATACCAGAATGTTCAATCGCATAGGCTTTATACCCTTTGCGGCAAGCGTAGCTTCATACCAGAATGTTCAATCGCATAGGCTTTATACCCTTTGCGGCAAGCGTAGCTTCATACCAGAATGTTCAATCGCATAGGCTTTATACCCTTTGCGGCAAGCGTAGCTTCATACCAGAATGTTCAATCGCATAGGCTTTATACCCTTTGCGGCAAGCGTAGCTTCATACCAGAATGTTCAATCGCATAGGCTTTATACCCTTTGCGGCAAGCGTAGCTTCATACCAGAATGTTCAATCGCATAGGCTTTATACCCTTTGCGGCAAGCGTAGCTTCATACCAGAATGTTCAATCGCATAGGCTTTATACCCTTTGCGGCAAGCGTAGCTTCATACCAGAATGTTCAATCGCATAGGCTTTATACCCTTTGCGGCAAGCGTAGCTTCATACCAGAATGTTCAATCGCATAGGCTTTATACCCTTTGCGGCAAGCGTAGCTTCATACCAGAATGTTCAATCGCATAGGCTTTATACCCTTTGCGGCAAGCGTAGCTTCATACCAGAATGTTCAATCGCATAGGCTTTATACCCTTTGCGGCAAGCGTAGCTTCATACCAGAATGTTCAATCGCATAGGCTTTATACCCTTTGCGGCAAGCGTAGCTTCATACCAGAATGTTCAATCGCATAGGCTTTATACCCTTTGCGGCAAGCGTAGCTTCATACCAGAATGTTCAATCGCATAGGCTTTATACCCTTTGCGGCAAGCGTAGCTTCATACCAGAATGTTCAATCGCATAGGCTTTATACCCTTTGCGGCAAGCGTAGCTTCATACCAGAATGTTCAATCGCATAGGCTTTATACCCTTTGCGGCAAGCGTAGCTTCATACCAGAATGTTCAATCGCATAGGCTTTATACCCTTTGCGGCAAGCGTAGCTTCATACCAGAATGTTCAATCGCATAGGCTTTATACCCTTTGCGGCAAGCGTAGCTTCATACCAGAATGTTCAATCGCATAGGCTTTATACCCTTTGCGGCAAGCGTAGCTTCATACCAGAATGTTCAATCGCATAGGCTTTATACCCTTTGCGGCAAGCGTAGCTTCATACCAGAATGTTCAATCGCATAGGCTTTATACCCTTTGCGGCAAGCGTAGCTTCATACCAGAATGTTCAATCGCATAGGCTTTATACCCTTTGCGGCAAGCGTAGCTTCATACCAGAATGTTCAATCGCATAGGCTTTATACCCTTTGCGGCAAGCGTAGCTTCATACCAGAATGTTCAATCGCATAGGCTTTATACCCTTTGCGGCAAGCGTAGCTTCATACCAGAATGTTCAATCGCATAGGCTTTATACCCTTTGCGGCAAGCGTAGCTTCATACCAGAATGTTCAATCGCATAGGCTTTATACCCTTTGCGGCAAGCGTAGCTTCATACCAGAATGTTCAATCGCATAGGCTTTATACCCTTTGCGGCAAGCGTAGCTTCATACCAGAATGTTCAATCGCATAGGCTTTATACCCTTTGCGGCAAGCGTAGCTTCATACCAGAATGTTCAATCGCATAGGCTTTATACCCTTTGCGGCAAGCGTAGCTTCATACCAGAATGTTCAATCGCATAGGCTTTATACCCTTTGCGGCAAGCGTAGCTTCATACCAGAATGTTCAATCGCATAGGCTTTATACCCTTTGCGGCAAGCGTAGCTTCATACCAGAATGTTCAATCGCATAGGCTTTATACCCTTTGCGGCAAGCGTAGCTTCATACCAGAATGTTCAATCGCATAGGCTTTATACCCTTTGCGGCAAGCGTAGCTTCATACCAGAATGTTCAATCGCATAGGCTTTATACCCTTTGCGGCAAGCGTAGCTTCATACCAGAATGTTCAATCGCATAGGCTTTATACCCTTTGCGGCAAGCGTAGCTTCATACCAGAATGTTCAATCGCATAGGCTTTATACCCTTTGCGGCAAGCGTAGCTTCATACCAGAATGTTCAATCGCATAGGCTTTATACCCTTTGCGGCAAGCGTAGCTTCATACCAGAATGTTCAATCGCATAGGCTTTATACCCTTTGCGGCAAGCGTAGCTTCATACCAGAATGTTCAATCGCATAGGCTTTATACCCTTTGCGGCAAGCGTAGCTTCATACCAGAATGTTCAATCGCATAGGCTTTATACCCTTTGCGGCAAGCGTAGCTTCATACCAGAATGTTCAATCGCATAGGCTTTATACCCTTTGCGGCAAGCGTAGCTTCATACCAGAATGTTCAATCGCATAGGCTTTATACCCTTTGCGGCAAGCGTAGCTTCATACCAGAATGTTCAATCGCATAGGCTTTATACCCTTTGCGGCAAGCGTAGCTTCATACCAGAATGTTCAATCGCATAGGCTTTATACCCTTTGCGGCAAGCGTAGCTTCATACCAGAATGTTCAATCGCATAGGCTTTATACCCTTTGCGGCAAGCGTAGCTTCATACCAGAATGTTCAATCGCATAGGCTTTATACCCTTTGCGGCAAGCGTAGCTTCATACCAGAATGTTCAATCGCATAGGCTTTATACCCTTTGCGGCAAGCGTAGCTTCATACCAGAATGTTCAATCGCATAGGCTTTATACCCTTTGCGGCAAGCGTAGCTTCATACCAGAATGTTCAATCGCATAGGCTTTATACCCTTTGCGGCAAGCGTAGCTTCATACCAGAATGTTCAATCGCATAGGCTTTATACCCTTTGCGGCAAGCGTAGCTTCATACCAGAATGTTCAATCGCATAGGCTTTATACCCTTTGCGGCAAGCGTAGCTTCATACCAGAATGTTCAATCGCATAGGCTTTATACCCTTTGCGGCAAGCGTAGCTTCATACCAGAATGTTCAATCGCATAGGCTTTATACCCTTTGCGGCAAGCGTAGCTTCATACCAGAATGTTCAATCGCATAGGCTTTATACCCTTTGCGGCAAGCGTAGCTTCATACCAGAATGTTCAATCGCATAGGCTTTATACCCTTTGCGGCAAGCGTAGCTTCATACCAGAATGTTCAATCGCATAGGCTTTATACCCTTTGCGGCAAGCGTAGCTTCATACCAGAATGTTCAATCGCATAGGCTTTATACCCTTTGCGGCAAGCGTAGCTTCATACCAGAATGTTCAATCGCATAGGCTTTATACCCTTTGCGGCAAGCGTAGCTTCATACCAGAATGTTCAATCGCATAGGCTTTATACCCTTTGCGGCAAGCGTAGCTTCATACCAGAATGTTCAATCGCATAGGCTTTATACCCTTTGCGGCAAGCGTAGCTTCATACCAGAATGTTCAATCGCATAGGCTTTATACCCTTTGCGGCAAGCGTAGCTTCATACCAGAATGTTCAATCGCATAGGCTTTATACCCTTTGCGGCAAGCGTAGCTTCATACCAGAATGTTCAATCGCATAGGCTTTATACCCTTTGCGGCAAGCGTAGCTTCATACCAGAATGTTCAATCGCATAGGCTTTATACCCTTTGCGGCAAGCGTAGCTTCATACCAGAATGTTCAATCGCATAGGCTTTATACCCTTTGCGGCAAGCGTAGCTTCATACCAGAATGTTCAATCGCATAGGCTTTATACCCTTTGCGGCAAGCGTAGCTTCATACCAGAATGTTCAATCGCATAGGCTTTATACCCTTTGCGGCAAGCGTAGCTTCATACCAGAATGTTCAATCGCATAGGCTTTATACCCTTTGCGGCAAGCGTAGCTTCATACCAGAATGTTCAATCGCATAGGCTTTATACCCTTTGCGGCAAGCGTAGCTTCATACCAGAATGTTCAATCGCATAGGCTTTATACCCTTTGCGGCAAGCGTAGCTTCATACCAGAATGTTCAATCGCATAGGCTTTATACCCTTTGCGGCAAGCGTAGCTTCATACCAGAATGTTCAATCGCATAGGCTTTATACCCTTTGCGGCAAGCGTAGCTTCATACCAGAATGTTCAATCGCATAGGCTTTATACCCTTTGCGGCAAGCGTAGCTTCATACCAGAATGTTCAATCGCATAGGCTTTATACCCTTTGCGGCAAGCGTAGCTTCATACCAGAATGTTCAATCGCATAGGCTTTATACCCTTTGCGGCAAGCGTAGCTTCATACCAGAATGTTCAATCGCATAGGCTTTATACCCTTTGCGGCAAGCGTAGCTTCATACCAGAATGTTCAATCGCATAGGCTTTATACCCTTTGCGGCAAGCGTAGCTTCATACCAGAATGTTCAATCGCATAGGCTTTATACCCTTTGCGGCAAGCGTAGCTTCATACCAGAATGTTCAATCGCATAGGCTTTATACCCTTTGCGGCAAGCGTAGCTTCATACCAGAATGTTCAATCGCATAGGCTTTATACCCTTTGCGGCAAGCGTAGCTTCATACCAGAATGTTCAATCGCATAGGCTTTATACCCTTTGCGGCAAGCGTAGCTTCATACCAGAATGTTCAATCGCATAGGCTTTATACCCTTTGCGGCAAGCGTAGCTTCATACCAGAATGTTCAATCGCATAGGCTTTATACCCTTTGCGGCAAGCGTAGCTTCATACCAGAATGTTCAATCGCATAGGCTTTATACCCTTTGCGGCAAGCGTAGCTTCATACCAGAATGTTCAATCGCATAGGCTTTATACCCTTTGCGGCAAGCGTAGCTTCATACCAGAATGTTCAATCGCATAGGCTTTATACCCTTTGCGGCAAGCGTAGCTTCATACCAGAATGTTCAATCGCATAGGCTTTATACCCTTTGCGGCAAGCGTAGCTTCATACCAGAATGTTCAATCGCATAGGCTTTATACCCTTTGCGGCAAGCGTAGCTTCATACCAGAATGTTCAATCGCATAGGCTTTATACCCTTTGCGGCAAGCGTAGCTTCATACCAGAATGTTCAATCGCATAGGCTTTATACCCTTTGCGGCAAGCGTAGCTTCATACCAGAATGTTCAATCGCATAGGCTTTATACCCTTTGCGGCAAGCGTAGCTTCATACCAGAATGTTCAATCGCATAGGCTTTATACCCTTTGCGGCAAGCGTAGCTTCATACCAGAATGTTCAATCGCATAGGCTTTATACCCTTTGCGGCAAGCGTAGCTTCATACCAGAATGTTCAATCGCATAGGCTTTATACCCTTTGCGGCAAGCGTAGCTTCATACCAGAATGTTCAATCGCATAGGCTTTATACCCTTTGCGGCAAGCGTAGCTTCATACCAGAATGTTCAATCGCATAGGCTTTATACCCTTTGCGGCAAGCGTAGCTTCATACCAGAATGTTCAATCGCATAGGCTTTATACCCTTTGCGGCAAGCGTAGCTTCATACCAGAATGTTCAATCGCATAGGCTTTATACCCTTTGCGGCAAGCGTAGCTTCATACCAGAATGTTCAATCGCATAGGCTTTATACCCTTTGCGGCAAGCGTAGCTTCATACCAGAATGTTCAATCGCATAGGCTTNTGATAATAATTTAATATTCTCCAAGTGAACACCCTGGTTTATGTCATGATTTCGTTTCAGCTTATGTTTACCGCCCCGGGCGCCTCTGTATTTCAGAATACCGTATGATTTCAATAGTGACAGAGTTTCATTGTCCGGTTTTATCAATTTTCTATCCACACCTGCACAATGCAGTAATTGATCTCTATTGTACTGAATGAACGACATAATCCCCTGATTTTTCGCTCACTAAAAGGTAACAATTTATGTACAACGTATAAAGTTATATACACAATATTTATGAGACTATTTGTATCGAATTAATTTACTAATTAAAATGAAAAAACTAACTATAAATAAGCAAATAGTACTTAGCTATGTGTTCATGTAAGACTGTGACGAAAATCCAGATTCTACAAGTCCAAATAATCACTTAAATCCAACGTTTTATCAGAGCTAAATTTTTGCAGCCGACACTTGGCGCACTCGCGCTCGTTATACTAGGAAGTGATGTGTTAAAACATGCAGTAAATGATAATTGAATCAGTATTTCTCTGAGTAACACATAATGCACTTTCCTTTGTCATATTTTTCACTTGAGAAAATCCATGTTCAATTACATTTATTGGATAATTTCTACTTTTAAAATATTTAAATAATCTAGATAAGGACTGATTGAATGCAGAAATAATACATCTATAGCGCTTTGCTTGACTGTATGGAATACCACGTTTACAGGACATGGGGTGAGATGACATAAAATCTAAGTATAAATGCATATAAGTGGGTTTACAAAACATATTTGTAACGAGAGTGTCTAGTTCCCTTTTTGATATAGATACATCAAGGAAAGATACAAACTGTTGAGATGTACTAGGTAAATTTTATGGTGGAATGGAAGTTATTTAAAGCATTAATACAAGTGTTTAAATCTTCTAAAGAGCCATTCCATATCATAAACATGTTATCCACAAATCTAAGCCAAATATATGGTTTAATAGAGGTATTGTTAAGAAAATCTTCCTCAAATTTACCCATAAAAAGCGACGCATAAGAAGGTGTCATAGGACTACCCATAGCAGTACCCATAGTCTGTAAATAAGTATCATTATTGAAATCAAAACAGTTACTTTAAGAACAACTTGCAAAAGTTTGCTTACATCATCAACGTACACAAGGTTATTTATAGTTTCTTTTCTTTAAAAATATGTACAAGCATCTATTCCCTCACTACGGGGAATGTTAGTGTATAAAGAAGATACATCTGAGGTTAAAACGTAGCAATCTTTTTTCAATTTAATATTTTTTATCTTGTTAATAAAGTATGTTGTATCTTTAACATACGATGGTAAATGCTGCATAACTGGATTTAAAACATAGTCTACGTATTTAGAAATATTTTTCGTGCTGGAACTGCATGCAGACACGATGGGCCGACCAGGATATCCAAGTGGAAGACTGGCATCAAATGGCGTGTGTGTCTTTGGCAGAATGTAGAATTGGGGATTACGAATATTATTTGGAAACAAGTCAAACTGTTTACTTATACCGAGGTTGTTGTTCTGTATTTCTTCAAAACATTTTTGAATATTTTCGTTCGATGACTGGTGTTGGTTGTTGTTCCCTTTTTTGTTGAAATGGGCATCGTTTAATTGACAAGTTACTTCTTCAGTATATATTATTATTTTTTCATGACCACAATCGTATTTGACTTGTCGGCGTTTTTAATAACAATATTATGATCATGTGTTAATTTGTGTAAGGCTTGTAGTTGGTCCTTGGAGATATTTGGTCGGAACTGTTTCTTCTTATCATTATGTAGAATTTCATTTGTAATGGCTTCTATGTAAACATGCTGTGAAAAAAACGTTTTTTTATAAAGTTTTTAAAATAGACATTTGTATATAATGAAATAATATGACATGGCGCGTTGAGTGCGCAACGATTTTACACATCTAGCAAGACTGATCTAGCATCTCAGACCACTAAACTAGCATAGCGTTATAATTATGTTTATCGTACTATTCGATGAGATGTTGGCCTTTTATGTCCACAGAACTGTGCAATCGGCGTTTTTGTGCCATGTCAATCACTGTTTACAAATCGCGTAATGCACCGTATATGTATAGTCATCACTTAATAAAATATGGAAAGTGTAAAACGCATTCAGTCAGTATTATTAAAGAACAAATTCACCTCCAATATAACTACAATCTATAAAATTAATTCATGGACATAACGATTAACTCTTGCCTTAATAATTCAATTTGTTTGATAATATATTTTAGAAAATTTGCAATATACGAAATGGAAAGCCAACAAAATGCCTTATGACATTACAGTGACCAGCCAGGCATCCCGAAATTATTAATTGATCAAAGTCCAGTGCTACGGTCCATATGCAAAAGCTTCTGCTGTTAAGTCACTATTATGCAATCTGCTGCTAGGTGAGGTTTGCCGTTATGGTTGAAAATATTTAGAGAGTGATTCGAGTGATTCGTAAACACAAGTAAGCAGTTAAATACGAGCAATCACACTACTTTGACAAAATGTATAAATCGGATACACATTAGATTTACATTATCGCCTGCCATAAAGAATTCAGAGTACAATCTGACGGAATTGAGAAAAAAAGCACAGCTTATGATATGTCCCTCTTCTGTCAGTCGAAAGTGGTTATGCTATGGTGTTTACTACTAGACTTGTAAACGCAATGTGAAGAAATGTCAAACTAAAAACATTATAGAACAGTATTATCACAACATTATAAGATACACACCTGGGCAAATGAAGCTATAATTCAAAACGTGTAACGAAACGATGTAGATTACAAACAAATGACAGTACGTTTACTTTTATCAGCATTAATTTGTAATTTGCTCAAAATAGTGAGAAAGAGATAAATATAGTTAAGTTTCACAAAATAAGTTAGTTGTGATAAGACAAGAATCAGTTGTGGGACGGGGCATTGTTAGTAGAATGTGGTCTGTTCATGAAAATGCGTAACGTTAAAATATTTGACAATCTCGGATTAAAGATTGAACATGCTTAAATATCGATGATCTTGCTTCGTATGATCCATCTTTAACAGTTCCAAACGTATGGTTTGGAAACTGGACATATTGTCAAATAGGATAGATCTTTATTCGGTATGAATTGGGCAAGTGAAGCAAAATGTCCTACCACATTGACTACCTCTTCTTCTATTACTACTACTAAAATCGCTTAACAAAAGTTTGCCATGTCTCTACAGTTCCATTAACGTTAAACACATGTCAATCGCCCTGGTTCATCTTCCCTTTCGTATCTCTCACCAATGATAGAATGAGCTGAAATAAAATAATAGACCCTTCATTAAATACTGCTGTTTTTGTTTTATTTAATCAAATGTATTGTTAACGGGCACGTACTATGCTGCGTGGCATTGTTTTATTGATTTCCGTTTTGGTTACGTACGCATCATAAGCATGTATAAGTAAACTCTTTTGAAAAAGTTGCTTTAAAATATGCTCATTATTCTAACGTATAACGTATACATCTTATAAGTCATTCATTTCTCAAATTCTCAAGTTTTGTCAAAGCGTGTCAATTAATGTCTGCGTTCAATTAATTAATGCGGTATGACGTTTTTTAATCAGACTCTACTGTCAGTCAAAATATAATAAGAAAACATAAAAATAAAATATGAATGTGTTTGAATCGTTTAAATAACATTATAACGTTACTCTCACGAACCACGTGTCTTGAAAATAATGATGACAAAGGAATGTCCCGGTAACAATCTATATCTCTAACGATCAACTTGTCTATGTCACATCAACAATGACACTGTGACAGTATTGGACGTTTGTTCACTAGTAAGGTGTTAGCAATATTTGTTTCTTAGATTCTTTAGTTATTTACGATTTATTGATCCAGGTCTTGTAATTCTAGTTGACTTAATGCATACAACAGTAATCAGGCCATACTTCTTATATAACGAAATGTGTTAACACGTTTTAAATTTACACACCTCAGAAAACGAAACAAATATAATAATTGTAAACATGAATGTTGGCTTATACAATATATTAAACATTTATTTTATATAAGACACCAATAGCATTTTTCGTCATTCCATCGCTTTGGGAAAATCGAGACTAATTTTCGTAAACGCCGATGGAAGGACCTTAAGCCGAGAAAATCCGAGCCCAAGACGTCGAGAAGCAAACATATGTCAAACTCATTTCAAAATGGAGTTATATTCGTAGCCACCATGTGCCTTAAATGTCACTGTTCAATAGAACTGGAAAGCTTGAACTCGAATCTTTGTAAGTAATATGACGGTAATACTTCTATTCTGTCATAAAAAATTGCATTACATATGTTATTTTTTTTTATTAATATCTTAGTATTACAAAGATTATTAGTAGTTCATTTATAAAATATATGTGTATGCGTTCATTTAAAGTGGTATGCATTTGTTTCGTGTGATTTTAATTCAGATTCAACTGTAAAAATGTAAGATAAAATACTTATACAACGTGTAGGGCTCTGCCTCATTAACAGACATTGTTTCTTAAAAATACTGATGAAAAAGTACAAGTAATCATCTATACCTGTTTATGACTAGCATCAGATTGTCAGGTCGATAACGACTTGCATAACAAAGCCACATCGAAAGAGACTATGAAAGTATTTAATGTTTGTTGTCTCCTAGAAGGTGTTTAAAATGTGTATTTGTTTTGCAAAGTCATAATTAATTAAAGCTACATTGTCAAAATATGTTTCATGCTAGTTGACGTGATGCATGCAACAAAAAATACACGATAATTATGACGTACATTGCAAATGCGTCAGCACATTTTGCAATGGTTATGTCACCTCAAGGAACAGAAAACAAATACAAATAATTTTAAATCAAGTTTGTCTTTTCAAATCAAACATATTAAATTGAATACACAAACATACAAATACAACAGATTAATGCATTCTTAGAAAAAGTGGCGTACGCTGTTGATCATTTTCTGGCGTATAAACGTCTGCTTTGTCGGCATTTGCTGTGACCATGCGCCATATTAAAGATTGTATTGCATAATTTATTGCCGCAGACGATACATGTCCGATAAAGAGCATGGACTCTAGTTATTTTAAATCATTATTTTAAGACACACGTAAATGATCTATGCTTCTCTTAAAAATAAATTGTATATTATTAAGTCCTTGTCAATGGTACTATCGGAGCCTTTGAAACAAATGCATTGTAATTTCGACATATATTATACTCATGATAAGTCAACCAACATAGTTTTTTCTAAGTTCATTTACCTTGAATTTCGTTCAGGTTTATTTTATATCGCGATCTGTTTAATAATTAATTTAAAAAAAATCGTGTTCAAAACAAAATGTAAACATTATTATTTGTTACTTGTTAAACTTCACTTTTCAAATGCGCCATTAGTTAGCAACGTTTTAGTAGATGCTTATAATGAATTAAATACATTTTATAACCTTTCGAAACATCTTTTTGTGGTTAATGTTTTCAATAGATCGTTATTAGCCGAATTCCCTCGTGGTTATGCCTGTGAAAAAGACTGCAGTGCGCACGTTGAACAGTCGAAATAAATCTCCGTCTGGACGTGTTCGTTTGTAGAAATGGAGATCATGTATATAACCAAATGGTACTTGCAAGATTAGTCTATTCGCAGAAAACAGTTTCCATTAAATAGTCTGACGTTTAGTTTACGCCAATCAACACACGATAAGACACACATGTATACTCAGATGTACTTTTAATTGAAGTGCTCAAGTTTTTGACATTTGCACCGAATGCATGGATTTAACTGTGACGCTATGAGTAAAAAAATGCCCATTTCGAAGACGCGAGAGTGGATTGCTTTGCACTGGTCCATCTGTCATCTGTAGACGATATTCTAGAGAACGCTTTGACTTGAAATTATGCAAATCGACATGATGCGTGCTTGTAAGCGAATGGCGATGCCTGATTGATTGTGAGGTAAACAAGACATAGGGCAAGGTCACTGGTGCTTGTAGAATGAAATTAAATTGGTACATAAGTCATTCAAAAAACAGTTATTATTCATATTAGATCCGTTAAGAAGACTTAACAGTGTGATAAATTACAATCAGAACATTGAACTTTGAAAAGCATAATAGATAGATAGAATTTGGTAGCTGTTAATGCGTTTGAACAATAATATTTGACAGGATGAGCCCCAAAAAGTAGTTTCAGGCAGTTTCATTGCCTTTAAAGTTATACGGCCTTCTGAGGTCTAACTATGGGGACTTGACATCATTCAAAATGTATCAAGTTGAGATTTAGAAAAAAACAATTGTGTTTATCTACACTTTAATATTTGGAGATTAAATCTGGACGATTTTCAGCCACCAATGGTATGAAATGCACTGGCTTTACCACGGCAGTGATTGCATTTTTATTATTGTTGTTTGTGTTAACCATGTTTTCGTCCTGTCCTACAACTGATCTCTTGTCATAAATAAATAGTGTGGTAATGATAATAAATGTCTCTTGCTGATGCAACTCGAGTTTCACTTTGTTTATATTAACATTATGCTGCGAACTCTACGTATTTTTTATGTTGGTATGTTAACTTTGAATGTGCTTATTATTATGTAATCCATTACTTGATCTGTTTGCACGTGTTTAATTTTATCAACCAGTATACGATATAAACTCGTGTCTACATTATTGAAATTCACATACAGATTGCAATAGCAATTTATATGTGATATATAATTATGAATAATCCAATAGACACAGAAAATTTAACGATCACTTTTGTCTGAATATAACAACTAACTCATGTTGATCTAAACCAACAGTCTAACAAAGAATAAAAATAAATTTAATGATATCGGCACGTGAATGACCAACGGTTTTTATATTTTGCGTTAAGTGATAGCAACATTTAATAAAAAATAAGTGATCACAATTAATCCTTGGGGTTAAGGGTATTTTTTGATTCTAACATGCATTAATTTACACAAATTACAAAGGTACTATTTCCGTAAGCAATTATTTTATAATGCCTTGGACATCTTCTATGTCAAGTAACAATATATACATGTTTGAAATTTGAAGTTGTGATGGTAAAAGTGTTTGAAATGTACACAGTTAAACAAATCTCAAACAAAATTTATACTAACAGACATAAATACTGGATCCGTTAGAACTCAGCTGCATTTTTGTTGTGCATAGGGTATAACGTTACATGATGCGTTTTGATTGTGTTAAATATACGCAAACTTTTCGTAATTTAAGTTGCTTGTTTAGCGAGCAGTCTATCTATGCTATCAGCGCTTTGGTTGACATTACTTGCGTCTTATGAATTTCTTTCCTTTTCAGACTTCAAACTATCACAAATGGAAGCGTCATAAAGTCATTGGCTGTATTGTTTTTGTATTCAACAACTTCATAAATAGCAAACAAAAATTTCTTTTTATACGAAGTCAAAGTTTTAACATACACTCGCGTAACTAGAATATTCCTTATAGCGAAATACTTATAACCTTATCAGGAAGATAGTATATCCCATTTAGGACTTAATATCTCCTTATTCAGGCTTCTTTTCTACTTTTTAGGAGATACATGTCTAAAACGTGTAATTTCTCCGGGTCAATCTTGTTTGATTAAATGGAAAGTTGCACGGAGTATGTACTGTTAAAACGGATATTTGTAGAATCGTCAAACGCGTGTTGTCTCGGTCGTGTATGTACTTCTGTCAACGTTTTATGTTTACTATTCACAGTCCTCATGGCACTTCGTAGGCATGGAAATAGCCTTGAAGATGCCTTATTAAAGCGCGCGGGTTTCAATTCCACTCATACATTGTAGTGAACAAAATGTAGGTGCGGTGTAAATATTCATTTTGTACCGTAATTAGTCTTGCTGCATAAATGTATGTGTGAAGAATGAGGTTGTTATCTGTTTTAATTCATCGTCTTCTTTCATATCTATTTTGAGAAAGCTTGAACAACCTTTAAACGTATGTGACATATCTAAAACGAAAAGAGTTTCATACCTGGCATAGCATGCCCGTCAATACAGATACAATGTTTTGCATCTATACATCTTTTCTTAATCAACCGCCCTGCGTTTACCATGCGATGAATAAGCTGATCGACATTAACAACCGATCTCGTTATTGTTTATGCGTGAAATAGAAAACCTAATTAACTTCGAATAATCAACACGTAAAGCACAGAATAACCGCTTTACTTTTAAGAGCGATTCGTGCCAATAAATAAGCGATTCAGCTTATATATATTCTGCTTGTGCACTGGCTTTGATACTCCTGGCTGTATCGAAAACGTTGGAGTAGTCACGTAGGCAGAAATTCCGGTGAATCTAATATCTGAAATCACTTCAAACTCGTGTAAACATTAAATGCCTATTCACGGTGGATAGTGCGAGATAATCTTTCTTCAAAATGAGTCTGTGGTTTGTGCGATACGCAGTTTTGCGAGATTGAAGATATATCGCTGATTCAATAACCGTGTTACACGAGCCGACAACGTATTGCTTGACAATGGATGCTACTGCGGTAAACTGTTTGGCGATTATAATACGCATGTTTGTATAAGGGAACGAATATACAAGTGACTAGTGGATACACAAGTATATTGAATGAGCAATGTTCAATTTTGCATATTTGCATATGAGAAGTTTACGTGCTCAAACATAAATGTCAAAACTTAAGATTGTGTTTATTATTTTAATTTAGATTGAAAATTATCTTTTTTCCCGTTTATGTACTGAACACAAGAAACTAAGTATTGAGTGGATACTTATTATAATAAATCAAAAGAGGAAGGAAACATCTTTCAAAATGAGGTAAGAAGCTTCTATAGACCTTGCAATTACGTCAAGCGCGATTCAATGGGAGGCTACTCCTTCATTATTAAGTGCGAGCCCCACGCAGCGATTATCTCCCCACGGCTTCTGGCAATAACCACTGCCATTACCATAACATTCTACCAATGATTTTCTTTTCTTTTAAAGTGTTTTATAATGAAAGGTTGTATCAATGTCTTTTATATTTTGAAAATAGTGTTTTAGTTTATATTCATAATAAAAAAATACCTAAATAAAAAAGTAAAAATAACAACGGGAAAAATATTGTAATACGTGGCTCGGATATCATCACGTGGTTGGTTATAACGTCAGAAATGTGATCGAGTAATTCTCGGACAGTTTTAGTCGCGTCCCTTGTTGTCAATACGATGACACAAAAAGATAAACTCCAGGGGACCGTTTCTTAGAGCTACGTACGTTCGAAAATCATACGTAAGTGCAAAACGTAAAGTTAGTAGCGTTTCTATAAACTTCGTAAAGTTACGTATACCGTATTTTTGCACGTAAAGTTACGTGTGCTCAAAGGCTCGCGTAACTCAGTTATTTTGCGTAAATATGGCGGCGTATGCACCGATATTTGTGATTGTTGTAATGAAAAAAGGCAATTTATATATATCTACGAACGCAACATCATTTTAGTTAAATTTAAACCTTTTATCAATATTTAGACCTTAATCTATGGTAGGGCATGGAAAATAATGTAATGGAAATCCTGCGTTGATTGTTGACAACTGGTGGATGTGTGCAGGATCTATTGTGGATTGAAGTTTTGCTAAAAGAGGAATTGTAACATGTTCGAATCGATTGTTATTATGATTTGTTCGATTTTTCTTTTGACAATTCATTCAACTTTCGTTTTTAACATGGATTTATCCATCACAAGTTGAACGTTTATCAAACAAACGCAACGAATGCGACATTTATTTGCTGAGTGATAGAATTGATTCATTGTAAACATGGCCGGGTAAAAGTTAACTTTTTCTGTACTGTAAAGAATTATTTATCAGCATTGTATAATCTAAGTGTTTGAAAACAGTTGTAATAATACTGCTGTGTCTATCATACAGTAATATTTGTCGTGAGAAAACTGGGCATAATC
>VMBQ01000366.1:201969-259953 GCA_007657795.1 Dreissena rostriformis | reverse complement strand
ACTACTACTACTACTACTACTACTACTACTACTACTACTACTACTACTACTACTACTACTACTACTACTACTACTACTACTACTACTACTACTACTACTACTACTACTACTTCTACTTCTACTACATTTACTACTACTACTACTACTACTTCTACTACTACTACCACTACTACTACTACTTCTACTTCTACTACTACTTCTACTACTTCTACTTCTACTACACTTATACTACTACTACTACTACTACTACTTATACTACTACTACTGTTACAACATATACTACTGTAACTTCTTATTCTACTACTTATTCTAATACTACTACTTCCCATTCTTCCACACTACGTTTATTATTACCACTACTACTACATCTCTACAGAAAACTTAATGAAAATTACAGTAGATTTTGTGCTCCGTCCTTTGCAATTGATTGTATAAGGATGTTGTTCAAATCAAATAACGCAGAATCGGGCTAGTAATTGTATTTTTGTAAAGCAAAATGTATTACCCTTTAAGCTTATAGATTTGTTTAGAATTTCAAAGAATTATAGACAGTGTAAGCTTATCATATAGACAGTTCAGTCGTAACAGTTGAAGAAATAACATGTCAATATGTGTCGTCAAATACTCTAGTATCGTGTTTGCCACTAGAAAACAAGATAAACAACATTATGTTGTACGGAAATGCGAGATTACACAGAAATTAAAAAACACATATATCCAAAAATATGTCACAAACACGGCATTTGATTATTGTACTGCCATGACTAGTCGACGCGTTATAATTATCTGAATTATAAAATATTTCTAAATGTCCATTTCTACAGAGCATGGTTTAATGAATAAAACGTGTATTCACTTTTTTGTTTATCAGACAATGTCGTTATTGATACGTCTAATTACATAATAAATCAATGTTATGGCATCTCTCTCTGCAAGTTCGAAGATAATATCGTTCAAACGCTATGTCTTAATCTGTTTGAGTCTTGAAACTATTTTTCTCTCAACTAACTAAACAATTTACAAAACTTTATTGGTTCCGTTTTAAGATGACTTACTAATTACATGTGAGTTCACCTGTTAACTTGCTGTTCTAAAATATGTTTGTAGTCGACGTTTAGACGCAACTGTTAACGTCTTATACGAAGTTATTGTTCGCATACGACCTTTGAAATAATATAACTTTTCACGTACTAAATACAGAAACGGGTTTGCAGGCAACTTTGGAAAACTACCGTTTGGTGATATTAACAGATTGGATTAATACGATTTAACATTTCAAGTTATCACCATAGTCGAAACTAACGGTATATATATACTTCTGTTGGCAATTTTTTTTTATATATATTATAGGTTGTTCTCAACCATCATATCATCAATAATTTCGCTGTTGTAATACGTTATATACATCCTCGATAAGCTAAGGTGATGTGTTATGACTTACGTCTAGTATCGGGTACATGATAAATCACGTTATATAAGATTTTAAGAAGTGTTTAAATAGATCACTATTTTCTATATGGATTCTCCGAGCAGGCAAATAGTAAAGTGTTATAGAGCTCGTCTCACCGACCTTAATTTCGCAGATTCGAGTCTCCATTGTTGTGATGCATGTGCGTAAAGTATCGTCTGAGATTAGCCTGTGCTGTTCGCACAGGCTAACCAAGGATGACACTATCCACTGTTATTTATTTTGCATTTACAGGAAGACTCTTCTCGTCGAAAATCCAGTTTAAGCGGAAAGTGTCGTCCCTTCTTAGCCTGAGTGGACTGCACAGGCCAATCTGGGACGACACTTTACGCACATGCATTGAAACCCGTTTTTAAAGAGCGAGACTCATATGGAATAAAAGTTGTTTAATTGCTTTATGTCCGTGATATGCAAAAGGCTCTTTAGCAATACAAAAAAATAGGAATTTATAGAAGAGTGATCGTTGACCTCAAAACATGTAAATCAACTGATTCCAAGTATATGGCTATATTGAAATCCCTTTAGCTTTACTAAACCACGTGATGATCAATACAATATTCTTCATGATTGTGTTTGGTTTTGAATATATTCTATAATATTTCATTTAATCAAAATAAATCAAAATAATGTAGAGTTTCATTGAGTTGTATTAAAACGAACACGTAACATCAAGATGAGTAGTCATTCAGATCTCGAAAGATTTGTACGTATGGCCAGAAAAACAAAACGCTCGTTCATCAATTATAGATGAAACCGCCTCGATGAATTTAAGTCAGTCAAGTTTCCATGATCACTGATCGTACATTTGCAATACAGAGGACTTAAAAAAGAAAGCAAACGTCCGTTTACTAAAATATTATCCTTTCATGAAACAACTCCATTTAATGTATGGAGTTTAAAACTGCACAAACTTGACCAAGACTTAAACCACGGTGATAGGGCGATTACCACAACTATTCCGCTCACCGTCGAAATTTTATACTTCTGACAAAGGCTCCGTATCATTCTGTCAAAAACATGGCCGCAAACGTTTTTGCGAGTCCAGAAATCAATGAAAAAAAAAACGAGAAAAGAAGGTAAGTTGGTAATAAAATGATATTCCGTCAAACGAAGTATATATTTTACATTTAATTGCCGTTTACCGCGTCAAAATTGAGTCTCTATATACTTCCAAAAAGTTAAAACAGTTTGAGCATGTCGTGAAAGAAGTGACTTTCATGACGCGAATAATCGTATTTTTGAAGATTTTAAACCCTTTTAAATGAAAGATTTTTTTGTTAAACGGTATTTTATGGTAGAGGAATCAATCTACAACACATTATGGCATGCTTTATTGAATATAACTGTGATTTGTAGATTTACACGCGTTAGCAAGTATGCACCGCTCAACACTGACATTATAGAAATATGAACACCGCTCAACAATATCCGTAAAACTCCGCATCTTTATGATTTTTTGGCACCGCTTTATTCTGATCTTTTTTCTTCCACAAGGAAGAGACGTTCAAATTTATGAAACTTAAACATATTTGGTTTTCAATTAAATGTTTTTGAAACTTGACGGAAATAACTACATATGATTCGAACCCTTTATATCTCGTTAAAACGGACAGCGTTGTAATTTCTTATCTATGGAGACATGCACTCACAAGCTTCTATAGACAGTCTCCAACGAGATTTTTTTATAATTGTAACCCCTTTGTTTCTGATATAAGTTGTAGAGAACATCTTTAGTATATATCTTCGGTTTTGGCCACAAATACAAAATTCATATTTCAGTAAATTTAACCAATTCAACATCACTGTGTACACTCTATACATAACTAAATTTATTATTTCCTTCGGTTAGTTTTACGCCAACATTTGCTTATACCATTCTATAATCGTACCTGGACATCTTTCTTCTAATGTTGATACGGATTATGAATCTAAAATGAATAAATAATAATTATCAATAATGATTGTTTTTTACCACAACAATAGATATATTGAACATGAGACTTAAACATGTGCCATCCACGTACTTGAAAGCAAAACAATCGATCCCGGTGAACCTTTTTGGTGCAAGCATGCAATCATTTTCAAGATCAATTCTGAGACATGTAACGTTGATAAATGGAAGATAATCGTAAATAAATTCAGCTCACGATGGCTCGTTCTAACACATCATTTAAAAACAAGGGTGCAGCAATTAGCGGTGCCACGAATTTCAGTGGCACGGAATATAAATACGGTGTTTATAATCAGTGTTGCCCGGTGCATCGATATTTATGTAAGTGATGTGTTTTTTCACCAACAAAATAGGACTTTAACATATATTGAAACAAACCGGTTCGTATGGCATGTTCTTTATATATATATATATATATACAATGAATTAAGTGTGTCACATCCGGTCTGACACATCGACAATCATCTGATTATTACATTTTTCTCACAAGTACGAATGGTGTCGAGCGCGACACGACTTTTTCTAAACACTATTTAAACGTTTTGCTAAATATGACACATCGACAATCATCTGATAATTACATTTTTCTCACAAGTACGAATGGTGTCGAGCGCGACACGACTTTTTGTAAACACTATTTCAACGTAATGCTAAATATTTCACGACTGGTAAACTTTTAAATAGACGACATATTGGTTCAGAAATTCGATGGAGTGCTTCGCAAGTGGCAATCATTTTGCAGTGTCTTATAATAAAATATATTGTCATTCGGTTACCTGATATTGCCTCGTCCGCCATGTTTCTTTTCGTCAGGATACGGAGCTTTTGTCAGAAGTTTAAATTTTGAGCGGAATAGTTGTGGTAATCGCCCTATAACCGTGTAAACAATGTATTCTCAGAAACATATTCCGCATTTGCACGAGATGTAATAATGATCACTATCGGCCATTAACGGTGACATCAGAAGCGGATAGATGACCACAGGCATTGATATGCAAGTTGTTTGTCTCGCTTGTATGACACACGCAAGATATTATTTTTTTGTAGCGACGCTGTGAATTAATATTGCATATTCTGTGTGTATGCTAGCAGTCTTGTACAAGTTTTAACACACTGATGATCATTAAAAATCTGAAATCGACTGGACTATTTAAAAAGTTCATAAACAGAGGTTCCCGTCGTAATTTGTTGTATTTTGCGTTTTTAGACTTGAGGTTTGTTTAGAAATAACCCTTAGTTTCATTTTCAAAAAGCCAAATACAATATTTGTTACCAATAACTGATAATTTAAGTTTGTAAAAAGAAAGAATTACTAAACAGTTTTAACTATATGGTGTACTGTTAATTGTGTAGCATAATTGTGCATTTGTGTGATGTTCATTTTCTTGACTTGGCAATAATGTAAGATAAATCTTAAGTGACATAAGCCAAAGCTCAATACTTTCGCTATTTGTTAAAAACGAACGTTTTGCACAGGTAAAAATCTAACAGCATTATCGATCAATAAATCAGTTTATAGACATACGCAATAGGAATATTTGTATTTGCCAGTGCATTCGGCTGTACGCTAGTTATATTGTATGCTGCAAGGTTTTAATAAAAACCTTGGGCGCGAGTTTTGATGCATCATTCCAATGTGGACTATATCTTTTGCAATTTAAACTTACGGTCGATAAAAGAAGTAACATTCAGATATATGTTATCGATATCGACAGCTCTGATATATGATTCTGCTGTTTCATTATCTGCATATCCTGGCAGTACAGGAACGATACGACTACATTGCCTACCAAGTTTACTGTTTTAGCTTATTTAAAGAAAAGAGGTATAGCAGATGACGGTAAGCAACACCAATAACACCTGTAGTCGATTGGAATAAATAAATAGTTTAGTTATGTTTGTTATACAACATCTGACACTTGGTTATGCTTATGGACTTAATATGGACTGTACCAGAAATGGGCAATACACAGTTGTGTAAATCATTATTAATTTTGCATGTTGATAATATTTTAATAATGACGTAATTGTAAAAAAGTAGTTTCTTTGCAAACAGTGAATATGCATTGAACTGCAGTATTTTATAGGTATATTAAGTGTTTATCATCGACCACATGCCATAGTTTCAGCAGGGTACGAACTAGCAGGACTATAATTATTTAACACACATTTAGCAAACCTAATCGAGATCAAACAAGCTCGGACATAACTTTTGCGTTTAACAAGGTTTAAGCATCAAACGAACACTTGCAGAATATGTATTGGCCATTACATTAATCCATAGTTAAACAAGAATGAATAACTATTTTCGAATTTCAGTTGAAGCGTTCGTGTAATAATAAATAATAATAATTTTCCACATATCATTAGAGAGACGAATTGGTGTTCTATTATGGCTACGTATTTCTACTTATAAGTGACATACGTCCCTTTATTGGAGTTAAGTATCAAGACAACTAACCATTGAAGACATATGTAGAATCAACATAGTTGTAAAGATATGTCAACTATTAAAATGTCGTATACCTGTTTACAATGTTTACAATGGCATATCGGTACAACTATCCTCTACAGGCTTTGGAAGTTATGTTGGGCGCTTTATTTGTGACCTGGTAGCTTCCGGAGTATGAGGCTACGATGTGTATCTACATATATACACTCAGCAATTTGTCAACTCGATGTTATAAAAAAGACAAATCTACAAACAACAAATCAAATCCGAAAATTATAAACAACAGCAACATATGAAACGAATGATCCTAATGAAATGGAAAATGTGTGGCACCAATTTAAGTTGATATATTTGTTTACAACAAAAAAAAACTGCATATATATTCACAATAATATTGAGGAAAATCCATTTAGTTGAGTAAGTTGTCAAATAACACTATCGCACCATTAAATAGCTGGAAAATTGTATTAGAATTTCGAGTTATAATACTCACATCAGCGAAATATTGACCATGAATAAAATAAACCGTAATTCTTAGAAGAAGTCGCTTGAAGAATATGCAATTTAGCCAATAGTAAACCTTATCACCTGTGGTGGATTTTGTATCAAATTGCTTTAATGTAACTGCCATTCTTTTGTCACTTTGGAATGGAAGCCTTTTGCGTTAGTCAAGCAGTATTTTATATTTGTCATCTTTGTGAATCGATATTGCATCGGTTATATTTTAATACGATATTGGATTTTTATAACTGCATATTTTACATCTTAAAATCTCTTTGCGGAAATCGGTCATAACTATTGTGGTAAAGGATAACACGTTTACTTTAAGGTGTTATTTATGTAAAATTTGAAACAGACTGGTCATTAAACACACGGCAATAAGTTTAAATTGTTTGCTCAGATAAATATTCTCCATATTATACATGTATACATTTGTTTTATTGTTTAATGTATTTTGGTGTTATACGAATAAGAAAATTAAACAACCAAATTTGAACATTTCTTAATTACTAATTTAGCATTTCGATAATTTCGGCTTGGAGAACTTAATGAATATCTACGTATATACTATTCAAATAAGTAAACTTTACAGTAAATTTAAAATTGTGTTGAATTTTTTACAATTTAAGAAATAGTTAACACCACTGAGGTCCTTCTGGACTTTTAGTTACCGACCAGTCAACTTGTCCTCAAACATATAGCGTACAGAATCCCAAGGTTCAATTGTTTATTATTTTATGAAAACAACTTAGGCAAGTTTGAGATTCGGTTGCCGTTTAACCGGTTTCAAATCCCTTTTGTATTTTTGAACTTACTCGTTCTAAGGCGGTGACTCCGAATTGATTAATTTTCGGAGTGCTTGTCTGTTTCATGTTTTTTGTCTTGTGTTACTCTTGTAAATGTTCTTATTATATGAAAAGCTCAAAGCAAAGTATGAGGTTAGGCAATAACACTCCGGTTAAACACCATATCCTATGCTTTGCAGTGACCGTTCCAAGGCGGTGACCCCAGTTTTATTCATTGGTGTCTTCGTTTTGTGCTTTTTGTTGTTCTTTGTCTTAATTTATGGCAATTGGTCACTTGCCTCAAATAAAGAACCGTGTAGTGATTATGAGAATAATCTCCTACTGGCGAAACTAAAGAATCACTCCATTAACATTTCACATTTATTTGCGCTGTGAAAATGCATCGAAAGGCCACGCTCTACTAAGTTCTATAAAATTCGAGAGGACATGTAGCTCAATTGGTGATCGATTCTAAAGTTTCTAAATCAAAATCTGTAGAAATGTGCATATTGATGGCCTTCTTTAATTTGCATACGCAAATAAGAACACATTTATGTAAGGTAATATGTCTTTTATTTTTGTTGATTTCTCGTTGACATTCTAAGTTGACAAATAATTTCTTTTGCTAACCCAAATACAAACGCAAACTCTAACTTTTTAGATAATTAAGGTTTATCTTAGTGTCTTTATATTTAAACATAGTGTTTGCATTAAATTGACATTGTAAGGTCCGCGCAATTACGCCTTTATGACTACAAATGTATTTCTTTTTCTTTAATACAATTAGTGCTTACATCTTTTTGAGTGGATCTCATGTCACTGGCGTCTCGACGAGGAAAAAAGATTTCATTGTCGTTTAATCATCTTGTAAATATGACTAGCTTATCAAAAGACACGTTTGATGCATCAAATGAACAGTAACGATACCTTTTATCAAACGTATATGTTGCGTCGGAAAGAATGTGATACATATCCATGTTTATGCAATACACGTAAGTAGAAAGGGCTATTATGTTATGATCTAGAATATTTATGGTTCTTTACCATAACATTTTGTAGTATATCTAAATATTATAACTATTTGTTTCACATTTCTACTCTGTTAATATTTGTTAATTGGTGGAGCGGTTTAATAACACGTTATCCGCGCATATGCTTAATTTAAAAATGTTACCCTGAAAACGAGCTGAATACATTCTTATTATTTACAGAAAATATGCATACATGTACCTTAATCATCGTTTTTTTGTTGATGTGTTCGTTGATTCAACCAGAGACCATGCCTAAATCGTTATTTGCCCTTGTTGCACTTCATGGTCTTATCTAACCATAATTCTAAACCAAATTTCCATAATAATGAACACTCATATTGTCTTCCTTAAATACAATAGAAGTTCTTGAATGTCGATTAGTGGATAGCTGTAAATCGATGTACGGGTAATTGGCAATTAACGACCATTATTTCTTTAGGGAAGCCTGTGCATGCCATCAGTGTCTGTGTCATTAGCTGATGACCAATACACGATTTAATTGCATGAAGTTGTTTGTCTTTTAGGATTCATTTTACTACATGATCATGCTAACGTTTACTATTGAAACCACATCGTACACGTATAAAAACTAACTTTATTCAAACGAAATTATTGAGAAAATTCTTCTCATGAACTAATGGTTTATGGTGTTTTCTTACAATGGAAGCTGACCGAATACGGAACGGAGATCTATATCTTTATCTCAACACATCACAGTCTCAGGCTTTACTTTTGTGATGTTTTCGCACCAACAATTTCTCTTGAGCACTTAAATCACATTATTATGTTATTCTCGTGCATTACCCGTTGGGGGCAAGTCGCTTTCCGGATAATCATGTTTTCAAATATGTGTGTTAAAAGTTTAACATTTGAATATAAAAACGTGCATGTCACGAACACGGCATTTGATTTCAAAACTGCCATGACTAGTCGACGCGTTATAATTATCTGAATTGTAAAATATTTCTTAATTTCTATTTCTTAAACGATCGGTTTAAAAGAAAAGAAGTGTTTGCCCTTCTCTTTTTATTAGACTAAGTGATTATTGATACATCTAATTAGATGCAATTAGATAATAAAAGTTGATGTTATGACATCTGTCTCTGCAAGTTCAAAGATGATATCGTTTATATCGTTAAAAAACTATTAAGAAATTGCACAAAACATAATCTGTTTGAGTCTTGAAACTATTTTTCTTTCAACTAACTTAACATTTTACAAAATTGTATTGATTCAGTTTTAAGACGACTGACTAATTACATTTGAGTGCAACAGTTCACTTGCGGTAATAAAATGTTTTTTTCAGTCGACGTTTAGTTGCAACTGTTCACGTCTTATATTTAGTTATTGTTCGCAGACGACTTTTGAAATATTATAATTGTTCACGTACTTAATACAGAAACGGGTATGCAGGCGACTTTCAAATCCTTTTTTAAGGTTTTATTAAAAGATTGGATACATTCGATTTAACATTCACGTTATCACCATCGTCGAAACTAACGGTATATATAATTGTGTTGTCACTATTTTGTATATAATCGGTTTTTCTCAACCTTTATATCATGAATAATTTCGCTGTGTTTTAATACGTTTTTATATCCTCGATAACCTTAGATGATTTTTTATGACTAACTTCATGTATCTGGTACAAAATAAATCACGTAAATATGATTTTTTTTAGAAAAGGTTTTCAATACATAACTATTTTCTATATGGATTCTTCGAGAAGGCAAATAGTAAAGTGTTATGATGCTCGTCTCACCAACCTAAATGTGGCAGGTTCGAGTCTCAATACTGTAACTGTTTTCATCGATAATTTATATTATTTTTTTATATTTCGTGAACATCTGTAAATATATTATTTTTTATTTTCTATATATATTTAATTCAACCATAGGTTATTTTCATGTACGACATTCCGTTTTTGTGCATGTACTTTTAATATAAAACAAACATAACGAAGAATGGCCATTCGTGTATAATACTCATTAACTTGAAACTGTATAAAGTAAAAAAAAGCAACAGAATAACGTCCGCTATTCAAACAAAAAGCATTCGTTTAAAAGCCGATTTGCATATTAAGAAACCACTCGGACACTTAAAACTGTCCGGTTAACGCAGTGGTTGGTACACGCACTTCCCACCTAAGTGACCCGGTTTCAATACCCGTTCCCGTAGGCATGTGAGTTTGGTCGGTGGTCATCATACCGGACGGTTGGGGTTTCTTCTGGGTACTTCGGCACCCCCCCCTCCTACATCATCACAAGAACCCACCAAAACTGAACATATTTCAGTAACAACTAAATAGCTGGAATTTGCAGCTCTAAGTCATCATTCGCCCCAACTTTCGTGAGGCGCGAAAGGACGTAATAAACTTAAAAATATACATCCGTACATACACACAAACTCGGGCAAAGTAATTGCCCAATCAGGTTAACATCAATTTCACGTCATTAAATGCTGATCAATCATCGTGACCACGATGAAATTCGTATACGTATAAACTTCTATAATGAACACTTTCAACGAACGTGAAAACATGCATACTTTGCCAGTTGATGAAAAATTGACAATACCTAAGGGGAAATGGCTGACAAAACTTGGTGTTCATGAATTATTAATTTTTGTTTGTAGGAAAGAGACTTTATTTACCTCGTCTATAGGTATGTGCAGGTCGAGGCTATCCTGCTCCATACCGTACATATAGGATCTGAAATGAGTTGTCATATCATACCATATTTTATTAAACGAGTTCAGGAATGTTGTTAGTAAGCGAGCCTTTTGCGAGCTTACTAACGAATTTCCTGGACGAGTTTAATAAAATATAATATGATATGACAACGAGTGTCAGATCTTTTTTATCACATGCTTTTCAACTCAATAAAATATATCTTAATTCACCAAACAAATGCTGATAGATCTTAAAGTTGTTTACTATGGTGACGTCATTTGACGTCAAAATAAAGCCATGCGATTGGTTGGTTATTGATTCTTGAGCCAATTAAACCGCTTTAAAATGTTGTATTAAACATGTGTAATATAAAAAAAGCGTAATGCCTGTTTTACATTGAAAACTAGGTTAAGCATGTGATAAAAAAGATTATTTGTTAGTAGCACAACTATGGCTTAATATTTTAAGACAGACATTTTAAAAATCATACGACAATAATTCATTGTATTATAATACAATTATATGCACACATAACACATATTATTTTTAACAATCTTGTAGGTTTATAAAGAAAAAACATTGCAATTATTATACAAATGTGATACAAAATATAGGAGAGAGGAAAAAAGGCGTGGCACCTGTGTACTTTAATTGTATATTAAGTAGTACATAGTTTGTAACATTCAATTATATTGGCTTGGGTTCATTCAACAAATATTCTTACAACTGACAAATTTGGGAATATATTACTTTGGTGAGTCGTCTGTTTTTGGATTTACCATGATAAACGTATACTTGATGTTCATGAATATGAAACAAGCAAATAATGACCTATCTAATTACACTTCTCTCTTAAATACTCCTCCAATGATGGATAGAAAACAACGGTTAGATGACCACACGTATTGATAGGCAAGATGTTTGTCTCGACCGTATGACACAGACAAGACATTTTCCGTTGCGACGTTATGAAGCAATATAGCATACTCTGTGTGTAGGATAGAAGTCTATTACAAGTTTTAACACGCTGATGATTATTTAAAATCTGACATTGGACCATTTAAACAGTTCAGAAAAAGCAGGTACCATTCGTTATGTGTTTGTTTTGCGATTTTAGATTTGAGGTTTGATTTCAAATAATTCTTAGTTTCATTTCAAAAATACAAATATAATATTTGTTACCAATACAGTGATAATGTAAGTTTATAAACCGAGACAGTAACTGAACGGTTTTAAAGAATTTGTGTATTGTTAGTTGTGTAGCATACTTGTGCATTATTGTGTTGTTCATTTTGACATTCTTGACTTGCCAATACTGTGAGTTAAATATTTAACGACCTAGGTCAATACTCAATAATGCCGCAATTTTTTTTTTGTTAAATTGTTTTGCACAGGCAAAAATCCATCATCATTATCGATCAGTAAAATCAGTTTATATTCATACTCAATAGGCATGTTTGTCTTTACCATCAAAGGCTTACATTAACCTGAAGCTAAAATGCATTCGACTTTACACTAGTGATATTTTATATAGGAAGGCTTGAGAAAAAAACCCGCTTAAGCGATAGTTTTGATTCATCATTTCAAGGTGGCTTATATCTTTTGCAAACAAGGCTGACGGCCGATAAAAGAAGCAACATTCAGATTTCTGTATCGTTGTCGAAATCTCTGAAATATGATTCGGTTGTTTCATTATCTGTATATACTGGCAGTACAGGTAAAATACGACTACATGGCCTACAAAGTTTACTGTTTTGACTTATTTAAAGAAATGGGTTAAAGCAGATGACGGTTAGCAACAGCAATAACACTTGTATTCGATTGGAGCAATAAATAGTTCAGTTATGTTTGTTATACACCATCTGAGACTTGGTTATGTTTATGGTCTAAATATGGACTGTACCAGAATTGGGCAATACACAATTATGTAAATGATTATTTATTTTGCATGTTGATGATATTTTAATTATGACGTAATTGTTAAAAAGTCGTGTTTTTTTTATAAACACTGAATATTAATTGAACTGCAGTATTTTGGAGGTATAGTTTCCGCATGGTACGAACTAGCAGGATTATAATTATTTAACACACATTAAGCAATACTAATCGAGATCAAACAGGCTCGGACATTACTTTTGCGTTTAACAAGTTTTAAGCATGTAGCGAACACTTGAATAATAGGTATAGCCCTTAGAGTAAACCATAGTTTAAGACAAGAATGAATAACTGTTCTTGAATTTCAGTTTCACCGTTCGTGTAATAATAAACTGTTTTCCACTTATCATTAGAGAGCAAAAAATAGGTGTTCCATTATTGCTTCTTATTTCTAATTATAGGTGACATACGTCCCTTTGTTGGAGTTTAGTATCAACACAATTAACCAGTGAAGACATATGTAGAGTCAACATAGTTTTCAATTTCAACTATTAAAATATCGTATACCTGTTTACAATGTTTACAATGACATATCGGTAAAACTATCCTCTACAGGCTTTGGAAGTCATGTTGGGCGCTATATTTGTGAACTGGTAGCATTTCGAGTATGAAGATACGATGTGTATGTACACATATAAACTCATCAATTTGTAAACTCGATGTAAGAAAAGACAAATCTACAAACAACAAACCAAACCAGCAAACATATTAACAACAGCAACCTATCAACCGAATGATCATAATGGAATGGAAAATGTGTGTCAACAATTTAAGTTGTTTGTTTTTACAAAAAAAACAAACATTTATATTCAAAAAAATATTGAGGAAAATCCATTTAGTTGAGTAAGATGTCAAATAACACTAATTCACCATTACGTATATGGAAAATAATATTATAATTTCGAATATAATACTAACATTAGCGAAATATTGATCATGTCTAAAATAAAACGTAATTTTTAGAAGAAGTCGCTTGAAAAATAAGTAATTTAGCCAATAGTAAACCTAATCACCTGTGGTGGTATTTGTATCACATTGCTTAAATTTATCGGCTATTCGTCTGTCTCTTTGGAATAAAAGCTTTTCGCAAAAGTAAAGCACTATTTTATATTTGTCATGTTTGTGGATCGATACCGCGTCGTTTAAATTTTAATACGCTATTGGATTTTTATAACTGCATATTTTACATTTTAAAATCTCTTTGCGGAAATCAGTCATAATTATTTTGGTAAAAGATAAAACAATTACTTTGAGGTGTTATTTATATAATCTTTGAGACCGACTGGACATTGAAAACACGGCAATACGTTTAAATTGTTTGCTCAGATAAATATTGTTAATATCATAAATGTCTACTTTTGTTTTATCGTTTAAAGTGATATTAGACGCATCTAAACGTTTATAGGTGTCTATCGCAACCGTTGTTTATTTTGGTGTTTTCACTTCATATACACTTATATTTGTTAATGCAGCATCAACATAATAAAACAATATCCCGGAAAGAGAAAAATAATGCATTTGAATATCAACCGTACTTTCGTTTTGACAACTGACAAAAGAAATGATTCGATGTACGATGTGAATCGAAATTTAGTTTTAGTTCATATTCGTTCATACGACACAAAGACACAATTTTGTTTTACGGATCATTTTAACTTCTTGCAACGACATCTATCATACGACACTCGAACACTAACTCAGATCTTAATAAAAAAATTAAGCTTACAGGGCTGGGTTAGTCAAGATGAGTTGCAGATAATGTTTCAGTTACCACATTTTAACTTAACTCTTTTGACCTGTTAATTCTGTTCAGCTCAATTCAACAGTGAAAAAATCATCCAGATCACTTTAATGTATTTTGGTGTTATAAGAATACGAAAATAAAGCAACCAAATTTGAACATATCTTAAACACCAAATTTACATTTGATAATTCTGGTTTCGTGAACTAAATGAATATCTACGTATGTACTATTCAAATAAGTAAACTTTACAGTTGATTTAATATGGTATTGTAATTTTTCATTATTTAGTTTACATCACTGAGGTCCTTCTGGACTTTTAGTTACCGACCAGTTGACTTGTAGCGTACAGAAGCCCAAGGTTTATTTTTTATGTTTTATGAATACAACTGAGGCAAGTTTGAGAGACGGTAACTCTTAAACCGGTTTTAAATCCCTTATGTATTTTTGAACATTGTCGTTCCAAGGCGGTGATCCCAAATTTTTTAATTATCGGAGTGTTTATCTGTGTCATGTTTTATGTCTTGTGTTACTCTTGTAAATATTCGTTTTAATTGACAAGCTCTGAGCTAAGTGTGAGGTAAGGCGCCAAAACTCCGGTTTAAATCCAATACTATGCTTTGCAGTGACCGTGTTAAGGCGGTGACCCAAGTTTTATTCATTGGTGTCTTCTGTTTGTACTGTATTTTAAAGTTCTGTGTCTGATTGAATGGCAATTTGAGAGGGCTTGCAGCTTAAATGGGGATCGATCCTTAAGTTTCTCAATCAAAATCTGTAGAAACGTGCATATTGAAGGCCTTCTATAATGTTAATACGCAAATAAGAATATGTAAGGTATAAGCTCTTGCTTCCTCCGTTTTAGCAAATAAAAGAAGAAATTAAAGCTAAATGCATTTTTAAACAGAAATGTGGGAAAAGTCTACATAATGTTAACACAAATACAAACGCAACCTTCTAGTTACTGAATTATTAACCTATTTCTTCGTTTCTTTATTTTCAAACATATTGTTTGCATTGAATTGACAGTGTAAGGTTCTACGCAATTCCGCCTTGATGAATATTCCTTTTACGTTATAAAAGTAGTGCTTACATCGTTTTGAGTGGGTCTCAATGTCACTGGCGTCTCGATGAGGAAAAAGCACAATGACAAGATTTTGTTGTCGTTTAATCATGTCGTTAATATGACTCTTATATAACGGTCTAAACAAAGACGAATTCGTTGCATGAAATGTTTGCTTCATATCATATTAAAAGACACGCTTGATGCACCAAATGCACAGTTCATATATACATTTTATCAAAAGTATATGTTGCGTCGGAATAAATGTGATACATATCCATGTTTATGCAATCTACGTAAGTAGACAGGGCTATAGTGTTATGATCTAGAATATGTATAGTTTTTTTACCATAATTGCTTGTAATATCTAAATATTATAACTATTTTTTCTCATTTCTACTCCGTTAATATTTGTTGATTGATGGAAAGGTGTATTGATACGTTATCCGCGCATATTCTTAATTTAAAAATGTTACCCTCAACACGAGCTGAATACATTCTTATTATTTACAGACAATATGCATACATGTACCTTTATCATCGTTTTTGTGTTAAGGGGTGTTGCGGCAGTTTATTTAACCGAGGATATGACACCGATGCTATTATCACAACGCAATAGTTTTGTTATCAGAATCATCACAAATTAATGACCGAGTAGGTTCAAATAGGTACTCAGTGGTTCGATACCCAGGTGCGGTTAACTTTTTTTAATTCTTTTTTTCTTTCTTTTATTTCATTCTTGTTTTTTTCATTGAGCTCTTTAGTCCTGTTGTTTACATTAATAAATTTAAAGCATTTAATCAGAAATTTTAAAATATGCCGAAATCTGTCAACAAGTCCCTGTTATTGATGATTAAGGTCGAGTTTGATACTGTATGGTCTTATGTTTGTGATTAAATATTGTATAAGTGTTGTTTTTTTTAAGTAAGCCGTTGTGATCCCAATTAAGATTGTAAACCATATATTTTTGTTTTGCATATCTGTAACAGTCTATGTACCGGTACTTGGGTTTCGCCTAATTGCTGTATTGTATGAAATTTGACACAGACGGTAGGGATAGTTAAACAAAAAAAGCTCTGTTAAAAGTGCGGTGACCCCCTTTTTTATTTTTGTTTTATGATAAAAATACGTAGATTAACATATTTGAGCAGTTTCGCAAAAAGTTATTCTATAGAACTTTTTTAAATTCCATTTTTGTGGTTAAAATAGTAAAAAATTTACGTTTTTTTGGGTGACATAAAAATTATAAAAATTAAATTTCTTAAAATTTAACTTGTTTTCTCCATTTTTTTGGTTGTATGTGGTTTACTTAAATGGTATATGATATATATTAGCTTATATAATCTCTACATTTTTTCAATTTCATAGGTTATTAATCATTATTATGCAATTAGAGATTGTTCAGTTTTAATGAAAAAGTACATATTATAAAATGGTGAATAAAATCCAAACAAAGCCGGTGACCCTATGTTTTTATTGCATTTTTCATTTAGTATTTGTATGTAGTACTTGAATAAAAAATTTGAGCAAAAGTTATTAGATGGAAAAAAATCAGCAAAACTGCCGCAACACCCCTTAATGTGTTCGTTGATTCAATAAGAGACCATGCCTTAATCGTTATTTGCCCTTGTTGCACTTCATGGTAACCTTCTTATATCATCCTAAATCATCGTATGGCTTATCTAACAATAATTCTGAACCACATTTCCATAATAATGAACATTCATAATGTCTCCCTTAGATACAATCGAAATTCTCGAATGTCGATTAACGGATAGCTGTACATCGATGAACGAGTAATTGGCAATTAACGACGACGATTGTTTGATGTCGTATTGCTATTCCAAGTAAGAACTAGCGAAGTTGTCCATACTGTAGGTATGGCTCGTAATTGTCCATTTAAGTAAAATGTATTACTGTTTATTTTTACGTTTAAGCTTATAGATATGTATAGCATTTACAAGCAGTATACTTCGAGTACTGCGTATCGGTGGTTACGACGTATCGGTGTAGTCCGAAACATGCCAAATATCTGCCACGTGACTTCTTAGTTCAGTGTCGATTGTTTACAAGTTTTATTCTCACGGTATTTAATACAAAAATATTCCACAAATGGTCTATCTTCGGGTAAGTAAGATCTCTTTTATTACATAATACGATGTTATTTACAAAATCTTACATATTTCCCTGCCTAAGTTGTGTTCAGGATTGTAAGCAAATTTCACTATTTTCGCTATTTTTTTACGGAATGAAAACATAACATCGTTAAATGACGTCACTATGCGCTGTGCTTGCTAGATGACGTGTTTACATAAATGGGCATGTTACTACGAATACAAATACTCGCTAAAACTTCATATCAGTCAATTAAAATAAAATGTTGCTTTTTCTTTGCTATTTTCCTTTCTTGTTTCTAAGTATTATGTTTTTATTTTCCGTTGCCCACCATCACCACATTTACGCTCAAGAGAAGACAATATGATGTCTTATGGAAGATGCTTACTTTGATGTCCGAGAAAATGGGATGTCAGTCTGCAAAGCTGCAAAGATGTAATGAATACCAGAGTAAACTAAGAGACAGGATTCTAGGAAATCACTTTATTATAATGGCTATTATGCGCATATATCTTTTTATAAATATACATAATACAAACACAAACATGTGAAACAAAAGGTAAAAGTTGTTATATTTTGATTAACTAACACTTACTCTCATGCATTGCACCAATGACAGATGATAAGTTTTGTTAAGAAATCTAAAAGGGAGCTACCTTTTTCCTAAAAACCCGCAGGCCCAGATTTTTGGTATTTGGCATCTCACATCATGTCGTATATCCTCCATCTTTATTTTTCAAATTTTGGCCCTGGTGTCGACATTGGCCCCGCCCTTGGGTAAACTTGTTTTCAATATATGTTGGTAGTGAAAAATATTAAATCTTTTCTGAAATCGCAAGACACAGAGGTTAGAGTTTGGAACTTATCAAAGTATGGTGGTCTTCTACCAAGTGTTTTCAAATAATGCCCATTCTGGGGGCAACGTTTTTTAATGATATCTCTGCTGAGTTAAAAAAATACCGTTCAGCTGAACAATGGTTTCTAAAACATCACATTAGTTCCTCAGAACAGATCAGTTATCCGAAGTCTCAAGTGAGCGACCTATTGGCCTCTTGTTAACATCTCTCTTAATCCGGAGTGTTATTTTGCGTGTTTAAATATAAGTATGCATTCTTTGTTACTCTGAAGTTTATAATGTATTAAATAATCTTGCTTTGTTATATTGCCCTTATTGTTTATTTTGTATACTTGGGTGACAACGATGTGCTCTGTTCTGTTCTGTTTGGAACTATAACACTTAGAAATAAATTACCATTGTGTTAAACTGTGAACAAGCATCTTTAAGATTAAGATACAACGATTGCCGTTGGCTAAACATCTATATTTATTTGATCAACTATGGTTACTATGCCGAGTTTGCCTCAAGCGATAAATTTCTTAATTACACATGTCAACTCACATTTGATCATGTTTTAACAACTTCATTACTGACGTGTGTTAGTTTGTTAAGATAATGTAGCGGATACTTTCTCTTTCTGTCTAAAAAAACAACAACGAAAACATCTGCTGGATTTAGATCAAACAAACTACAGCACGTAAGATATTAATTTAAAGGGACTAACCCTTGTTGGATATCGTAAAAGTTTCGAACATTATATGTTGATACCAAGGTTTTAACAATTTTATGGCACTTGATTATATTAACATCGCATGTTTAATATGTATATTATTCTCTTAAAGATTTAGGAAAAACACGGAAGTAAGACATATCTCTCATTTAAATTGCACACATATGTATCAAAAACTTTTAAAATCGAAATGGTTGTCGCATTATGTTTATTTATAGGCGAAAGAACAACGCGTTGTCGTTATCGTGCTCCATCCAATTCTTAAGAACTTAACATCCATGTTTATTGACCAATAAACAGGGTAGATCGAAAATATGTTTTTACTTAAGTTTACCTCGATAAGTTGCATCTATTTTGATTTATGTTTGAGGAATTTGTTTGGCGTATGAAAAGAAAGGCATAACAATAAGGGCACGTCGAATACTAGGTGGCGTCTGTCACTTCGGCTGACTTGAAATTTTATTATTTCGTGTCAGGTATTGATTAATTAAGTTTTAACTAGTCTTCAATAAGGGACAATGTCATTATTATAATAGTTTGAGTTTTCTGCTGATGCATCCCTAGTTGTATACAGGTTTACTGTAACTCCTGTCTTTTTATTGGTTAGCACATGATGTTATTTTCCATAATCTTTAATCGTGACATGGCTTTCATAAAATAAATTAATTCAAAATATAATTCCACTTTAGAGCACACCACATATGTGTTATATTTAACTATAATCGTTCTACTCTAGCTGAACTAACAAACTTACATGCTGATCGCTGATTTTTAATGAACACATTACCGTTGTAAGACGTCTTACTTACACAGAAAAATACGTTTCAAAAATGAACAAAATCAGTACATTATGAACATATAGATATAACATATTTTATTTTGCTTGTAAGAGATTTGTCAGATTGTATAATGTTTGAATCGAAATAATGTTCGCATTAGCGTTTTTTATCTGCTTAAAACAACTCTTTGTTCCTCTAGGGCTGGCTATGAATCGACGCTCGCAAACGCTAATTTCTACCGACTTTGGCTCCAATTAAGTATTAATTGACCAATAAAAATCGATAAATGAAACAATATTTCTTAAATCAAATACGCTTATTATAGACAATGAACACATTTATATGTGTTTTCTTCATTCCTTTTCTTCAAAAACGTATGTAATTAATATGTTTGTTATACTATATGTATGCATAATATGTGTGTTGACCTTGAGTACAATTATAACGGTAGCAAAGAGTTGTTCCCGGCATCTACTGATGCCGAGAGGCATATGAGTCGCGTTCTGAGAAAACTGGACAAAATGCATGTGCTTAAAATGTCGTCCCAGATTAGCCTGTGCAGTCCGCACAGGCTCATCAGATACGACACTTTCCGCCTAAACTGGATTGTCGCTAAGAAGAGACATCATTTAAACGAAAAATTCCATAAAAGCGGAAATTGTCGTCCCTTATTAGCCTGTGCGGACTGCACAGGCTAATCTGGGATGAAAATTTACGCACAAGCATTATGCCCAGTTTTCTCAGAACACGAAACATATATGGATTCGACTTTCCGTTAGTTTTATTCAACCGTCCATCAATCCGTACTTGGTTAACACACACTTACGCCTATTGTCTAACATGAATACTGCTTCCTGCAAAGCTCTGATACTGAAAAATTCCCTATAATCAGTCCATGCGCACAATTTTGAGCAAAATGCTCACTAAAATATGTTATTATATATAGAAAAAAAACACATATACCTTATTGAATCTTATCTTTATAAATATATACACACGATGATATTACGTATAAGTGGTAATGGGTTTGAAGTTATTTCCTAAATCTTGTTAACGGTTCTAGGCTCACATGCTGTAAGTTAAAGCGCAATTTCAGTAATCATTAGTTCGATACATTGATACGTCCAGATTCCACGAGTTGCGGGCTTTTCCAACCCAGAGCCTTGAATTTCGATAATTGATGCCTGTATTTGCGTTGAACATGCCAGACCTATTGCGTCCTAGAAATCATTGCAAACAGTCCCGAAATTACCATTCGAATAGCGTTCGCGAAAAGAATTCATTTGGAAAATATATCGATGTAGATGTATGTGCACCTTTAGAATAGCGTATTGGTTTAAATAATAATTATTTATAATGGCGGATTCCTTTAAGGACGTTGCGGTACACCTATATAGTGTTTCTAGTAAAATTGTATGTGATGATTACTCTTTAAATGATGGTTAAATAGTTTTTCTCGGAGGTGTAATGAATTCATGTCATAAGTAAGAAAAAGAGAACTTTAAATATAGTATGCTGTATAATCTAATCATTGATAAACTTTGATCAAAATAAGTCGTCTGTTTAATGATTCAATTATATTTTATAAGCTTTATGTGAAATCGTCGGCTATATATCTATGCATGACGGAAACTGTTCATTAACGTGCGGATTATATGAAGAGTAATTTGGTAACATTTCTTAAGAAAATTACCTTATTAAATATCTTCTAATGTATAGTAGGTTAATGTTATTTATTATTTATCTCATGTTTAAAAAAAGCAAATCGCATGTCTTTAAAATAACGTTATTGTAACACAAAACATTAATTTGTAATATAAGGTTGCTATTATGAAATGTCGACATATGTTGTACAATATTTGTTGAATGTTTTTTTGTGGCGTATCTTAGTTTATAGGTGTGAGGTATGATACAGTCGATTTCAGTAAACTTTTTAAAAGTGAGTGTGGTTTTTTAATAAGAATAACGTACTGCTAAATTGTAGTGGTATGTCTGATTACAGTGTGGCATGCCAAATAGCAATGTAGTATGTCCAATAACATTGTGGTTTGTCCAATTACACTGTAGTATGTCCAATAACATTAAGCGTATACGATTGCAATAACTAAAATGTAACAGATAAATTGTTGTTTTTTTTTTATTTTTTTTTTAAAGATACGGGAATGCTTAGAATAGAATCAACTGTTTGTGACCGAATGACGTATGACATATGTGTGTCGGAACGAGGATGTATACAGAAAATATGCGTTTAATGAATGTTCATAGTTATGAAGAGCGTTACGTACTGTGTAGTCTCATTATTAAATAAATTGTTTTAAGTGTTCAAGTTTCAAGTTTTATTTAAAAAGACATCCCGAAGGCCAGATGCCGAAATTTGGACAACGTAAGAGTGAAGTTTGTACACAGGAAACAGTTGATTATACAAAGTAATAACACCTTGTATAGCAATTCTTAATTACGTATTATTTAATATTGGACCCTTATATTTAACAGATCATAACGTTCATACACTGAAATTCTTTTAGTTTACAAAGGCATGCACATTTTTAATAATAATCCTACTATGTGTTAACCCAAAGGACAAAATTCACTTCAATGGGGAACATGTTTACGATACTAGTTGTTTGTATATTTAGCTATTTTACTGTTACCTTTACCTACATACATGTAAATTATAACCCATGTATCTAAAATTAGCATACACTTTTGCTATCTACATACAAGAAACAAAATGTGGGCAGTACAATTAAAGCGGGACTGTACGATTTTCAGATGTGTTAAATTGTAATATATTGATAATAATATGTTACAATAACACAAAATAGGCAAGATTTTTTTTACATTGAAGACGAATTTCATAAAATGCAGCAAAAACAAATTAGCGCCCCGAGCCGATTGTGACGAAGATATTTCGTACATTTTATCCTACAATAACCGAAGCATTCGTCTTTTTATTAGCATCGGAGAGTTACGGATAATTCCGGTATTAATCGTGATTTCCCGAGAACTATATCGATCTTACATTGTAAACAACACAAAGAACGCGTCAACAGTCGGCTTGATCCGTAAACCTAAATTTAGATTCACATCGTACATGCATGATATACATGCTGGCTTATTTGGCTTCCAGCCATTTAAGCTTTCAGATTTAAATATCTGGCTTATTTCGCATTTTTCGATACATGTTCTTCTTAACTTTTATTTTAATTTATATTGAAATATATGTATACTAATTTTTAACACATTTAAAAAAAATCATAAATATTTGACAAAATCGTACAGTCCCGCTTTAAACAAACACGCAGAACAAAATGCATTTGCATAACGACGTGTGTTATTAGTTGACGAGCATTGCATAAGCCCTTTACCGAAAAAATATACAGATGATCCAAAAGTCATATAACATGCTATTTAAAGTTATAGCGTTTATTGGTTTCAAGGGAACAGCCGTTACATCTGACCTGATATATGTAATCTCATACGTTATAATTATATATGAACAAGATTTGTTTCTGTCTTTCTTTACTTGTGTAATAGTTTTGTCAATATTGATTGATAAACGCATTTTTTTCTGAGACATAATATTATAGTACAACTATCGATTTATATGCGATCTACTTGACTTAAATATGATACTATTAAACACTAAAGTCTCAAGCAAAGTTAGCCCCTATTTATAATTATATTTAGTTCAAAAGGATAAGATGCAAGCTTTGAGATTATCAATGTCCATTCTATTTAAGGATATGTTTCATTTTTCACTTAAAATAAATGATATCGTGTAACATTTGTAAATGCATTCGTAGTTTATTCAAGAGTACACGTGTTTCAATACGCCAATTAACAAATGTTTTCCGATAAGTGGTTCGTCTTATAGCATCGTCATTTCCGATATAATCCTATGAATGACTTAAAGTTCGCTCCCTAATAATTTTGCATGTACATTGTTTTTTGTTTCGAATAAATCACACAATGTTTAAAAACTGTAATTTAGACATTGATCAAACACGTTCCTTTAAACGCGGAAATGTATAACCTGTATACAACGAGCGTTTTACTTCCTGTGATATATGCAGGTCCACTTAGTGACATAAATAACACAAGAAGAACAATTATTTAAGTGAATGTAGATTTCTTTATGCACAATAACGGAAAGGAAGTTACTGTGTTAACCAAGACAAGTTATCACACTTAAGTAAAATATGTGATTTAGCTGTTAAAAACAGTACACGACATACATGGACGTAGTCTATGTGTCTTAAGTCGTTAAGACCTCGATGTATGAATGCGTTAAAAAGTAAGTTACACTTTGTTGTGTATACGCTTATTCGCGTGTATGTATGCGTCTTAATAGAGTAATTAAGACGAGAAACAAACACTTCATTGTACAAATTGCAAATGCATTTGAACAGTGTAATAACTATATTGAATTTTATATTGTTTGTATTACAACAAGTTTACACTCTTAATTACACGTAACGAAATACTTGATTTCAGGAATCTTAAGCAATACGTAATTAGGTGTAAATACACCATTCTCGTGAATATGTACATATTAATTTTGCCATTTAAAGTTTCTTTAAAGGGAGACTGTACGATTTTGTCAAATATCTATGAATTTATATAAAGAGTGTAAAAAACTTGTTATACAAATATTTCATTATAAATTAAAATAAAATTTAAGAAGAATATGTGTCGAAAAATGCGAAATTAGCCAGATATTTAATTCTGAAATCGAAAAAGGCTTCCAGCCGAATTCGCCAGCATATATATCATGCATGTACAATGTGAATCTAAATTAAGTTTTAGTGCAGATTCGTTCATACGCCACAAAGACACAATTTTGTTTCCTAGCAAATACGAGTAAAAGTGTCGGCATCGGCTTTAACCAGCGCTTACTTGTCTTTGCTGCATTTTATGAAATTCGTCTTCAATGTATAACTTTTCTTGCCTATTTTGTGTTATTGTAACATATTTTTATCAAAATATTACAATTTAACCCATATGAAAATCGTACATTTTCCTTTGAACTGATGTGATCGTGTTCAATCAATATTTATCTCCGTAAATGAAGCAAGATGACGGTTTGATGGTTTCAGTTCGTTGAACTTTGTGTAGGTCCTTTAATTATAATTTATCATATAACGTTATATTTGTAATAAATTAGTCATGCATTTTGTAAGATCTAACATTGCATGGTACAACATTATGAACACTAACGATGTATTCACCGAATGAGTTAATAAAGCGTAAAAAGATGATTGAGGTCCTGAATTGTTGAAGTACAGCAGTATAATGGTAGTGTAATCCGTGACCTTCCGTATTATTGTAGTTCATACATTTTAAAACGTATTAACGTGGTTTCGATGTTTATTGAAAAGGCAATCATGATTCTTTTTGTCAGTTGTCTTTTGCAACTCGAATAAAAGGTAGGTAAATACGAACGCAGACCAACTTGGTTTGGTATTTCTAAACTTCGACCTACGTAATTTACAAACAATTGCACATTTGAAAATATGTATTCAAATGATCTCCGAATGGACAAGTATACTTTATATCTCCTACTATTCTTCTTGTCGTATATCATGTATTCAATTCAACGCAGAAAACCTAAAGCGTTAACTTATTAGCATTCTTTTACTTAAAAGACCCAATATTGACAATAGGAAAGTTCATACACACAGCTTCCCGGAGAGCACATGCTATTGGCGCTATCTTTATTGTATCTGTTGTCCCTGTATTATTCTTCACGCCTCGGCGGCCTTATTGACTTTAAATAGGTATGGCCTTAGATAATGACGGTCACTCAAGACAAGAATAACAACCGTAGTCACAATCGTGCAGTCGGCTGTGGTAATTTTGCAGAATTCGTGTTTTCAGATTACATGCTTTTTTCTGGACTTTTTGTGATCCCTACTATCTTCTTTTAATGTCGCGCTAGAATGTCAGAATTATAAGCTGATTAATTAACGTTTATTGTGAACATAAATTGAACGTTTCTTTAAAATGTATGGACAGTGTCTGCATGTCGAGAACATACGTGTTGTGAAATATTTATGTATAAGTATGATGGAAATAAAACTGTACGAAGTGGTAGTGTACTACTTATTGTTCTGAAATCCCTGTATTGATGTTGCGGCGACAAATTATCATACATATCCTCATAATCATCCTCTTTATAATCTCCTCCAACATCTTCATCATTTTCGTCGTCATGCAAGTCGCAGTCGTTGGGCTTTGCCTCCTCTTCCTCCGCAGCATCATAGTCATGATAATCCGAAGCAGCGTATGCAGCGTAGTAATCATTATCATCATCACCATCATCCTCATCACCATCATCATTATAATCATCGGCAGCAGCATAATCATTATCATCATCAAACTAATAATAATTATCACAACCAGAACTACCACCACCACCATCATCAACATGAGTCTAGTTTATCAATATTATCATACTAATTATTCCTATATTCAGGCAAGGGGAGGGGAAGATGTACGGCCTTCTGATAGAAGCTATCGTCCACTATATCAAGGAGAACTTTGGCGAGGGAGTATGGCTGGATGTCCGTCGAGTGGCAAACATTAAGCAAGTCTCCTTCGCGACACACGAGCGCTACAGCGAAAAGTTGGTACCAAACATCGCAAAGGCCCTGTCAGATATCACGGATATCCCGTACGACAACATAATGGATGCGTTTGGTGTGTGCTTTGTGTCTTTCGTCGGCCAATACGGGTACGATCGGATCTTAAAGGTTCTCGGTCGCCATATGACGGACTTTCTCAACGGTCTGGATAATCTTCACGAATACCTCCGCTTCAGCTACCCGAAGCTCAAGCCGCCTTCTTTTTTTGTCGAAGAGGAGACCGTTTCCGGTTTGAAGCTCCATTACCGCAGCAAACGGAAGGGATACGTTCACTATGTAAAAGGTCAGATCCGCCAAGTGGGGGCGATGTTCTACAACACGAAAGTGGACATCGACGTCATCAGCGAGGAGAACACGGACCACATGACACACGTGGTCATGAAATTGCATTTCGACAACACCGCCTTTAAGGAATACCAGAAAAAGAAAGGCGTCTACAGCGAGTCGCTTCCTCTGAGCTCCGAAGTGTTCTTTGAACTTTTTCCGTTCCACATTGTGTTCAATGAAAACATGGAGATCCGGAGCGCTGGAAGCGGCCTCCGTGCGGTTTTCCCGGACGTGTTAGGGCAGAATGTAACGGAGGTGTTCATGTTGACGCTACCGCTGGTTGACTTTTCTTGGTACAGTGTAAGTAGCATATATCTGCTGTGTATTTTTCCACTGTAACTAAATAAGACACATGCAATTGACATTGTTGTACTTGAAGAAAGTCATACACTATACTATAAGTATGGCATTGTGATACGCAGAATTCGCTTCTCATTTCGTATGACATGTGTTGTTCATAAGTTAATTAAACTTTATTCACAGGCATTAGAACGCCGTCATTAAAAATACAATATTCAACGATTATGTGAACAAAATCCTCAATGACACACTTTTTTGTTAACACATTCCTAAGAAGGGCAAATCATGTAGATAGAAACCATCTCTGAATTGGGCAAATCAATAATATTCAATTGATATGTCACCCGTATAACATTTAGTTACACCGGTGCCCAGTTTAAGCTATAGATTAGTTTTCTAAAAGGAACTTTCAAACTTTTGTTTACAAAATCCATGTATTAACATGTTGAAACGCACATTCCGTGTGTGAAGATTAACTTCTGACGAATATATGTTATTATGTGAGCAAATGTTAGATTGAACGAAATCACAAGGCCTTGCAACATTTTACTTTAACGTCATAATGCGTATCAATATATTATTATTTTTGTGCAATGAACAAATCAAACATATGTTTCTTACATATGACTTTTTTCGAGAAATGTGTTGAAACCGAAACAGTAAAACTTTTAAGAGTTCTGATTAAAAACCAACAAAAACAAAACATAATGCATGTTACTAGAAACTCTAATATGCACAGATCAATATGTAGTTTATGTTGTTAATATAATATACGTCGGATCTTTTGATATTCATTCTGTGAGAAAGACCTTTAATTAATTTATAGAATTTCATAACTTAGATAAAATCCGGCATAAAATGCATGTGTGTGTGAAAAATACATTGACATAAGACGTTTATTATGATTATTATAAAAGCTTTCGAGTTACAATGCCTGATAATACTGGCATTAAAGGAACTTTTCGACCATGGTATACAATCGTTTTCTCCTATTCTGGCATTAATCCCGAAACAAAATGAAAAGAAGATGAATTTCTGTATGAATATTAAAAATATTAACTAAAACATAAATTTGTGTTTTAGAAACTAATCTTTACGAAACCATAATTAGTTTAAACATATTTATTTGCATGTGGATATAAATGCATCAAACCCCACCCATGTCTATATCAGTTAATGTTCTTAGAAATTTCTGCAGAAATAATATATTATACCCAGGGTGATCCGAAACAGGGCAATAAAAACTTTCCAAGTATTGTATCATGTCAATTTAAACATTATCTTTATTTATTTATTGTTAATTATTCCAATAAACGGTGTACTACTGTACCTAATTGTTGTCACATACTGTGCTTTAATTGTTATAAACGCTGTGTATGTTTTTATGTTTATTTATAACATAGATGATACATTAATTCGATTGTCCGATTATTATACCGTATATATTGCCTTTTTATCGATAGATTCTTCTTACAAACAAAATTGGACAAACCTATGAATGCATGATTAGCAATTTTGTTTTCAGATTTTGGCTCATACAAATAATGCTTTTGAACTCCTATCTCAAAGAATTGTCTCTAGACGAATGCCAGATGGCGAGACGCAAGTGGAAATAGGTATTAAATATTTTATTAATTTATGACATGCCAAGTACAGCCAAACATAGAATAGTGTCATGAGTGAAACTATTTATTTTATATTCTCAAGAGTGGCTTCAAGTTGATAATGTACCAAAACCAACATATGTTTTGTTCATTTAATGCATGTTAATTTTTTAATACCTATACTCTAATATTTTGCTGGAATGACGCCGTCACGATTTCATAATAACGATGTCATTGGTAAGTAAATCAGTCAAAACTATCGATAATGGTCACTTTTATGTTTCACTAATTAAAACAGACTAAAGTCACATATATGTCCATGTATACCACAGGAAAAGATAAATTAAATACAATTTATATGACACTGCAACAAACGAATGTTCTTTACATACGCATATTGTATCATGTACCTTTATAGGGTTGCCAGCATCTTTAAGAAAAGAAGAATCCATGAATGTTTAAGAATCATTTCCTTGCACTTGTTCCTGTACATTAACAAACGGATACAATTTGAGGAAATTTCATTTTTTTTCACTTAACTATACAGACTACTGTGTATTGATACTTTTATATCACAATTACCCAAAATCATTGTTTGCTTATGTGCTAATGATAAATTATCTTACATTGAAGAAAAATTCACTAGTTCTCAAGGCTTCGGGCATCCCTATGTTCGTTCTTATGTAAAATATGTGCGATCAATGAATAAGACCTTTCCGGATTTTTTTTATAATTTCATGGTGTTATTATAAATAATAGTGTATTCGGTTAGATTTGTATTCATTTATATCGGTGTGATTTAAAATACAAAATAGTCCAATCATACATCGGATCAATAATGTTTTACCTTTTTTAGTGGACGACTGGAATTACGAAAAGGAAAGCGACCAATCGAACGTAGACGGCTGCGCAATTCACTTGAAAGGGCAGATGATGTATATGCCAGACTGGGATTCCATTATCTTCCTTGGAACGCCCATGTAAGTAATCTGAAATTCTTAAATAAAAGAGCAACAGCAACAACCACTTCATTTGAGACACGTTCTTTGTTCTTTTCAAAAGATTCAAAAACTGGATGAAACATTGAATTTAGATTATGGTTTGGTTAAACGTTGCACTTCTCTTGTTAAAACAATTTCCTTTCGGTAAAGATTGAATATTACACAGAATGCTAAGTTTCTTTTATAAATCTCAGTTAGTTTGTTAATTTATTTCTCAACAGTGTTTAAAAGAACTAAGAAAAGTGTTTATTATTTGGATTTCGATTGGTCTGTCTTAAATGCTGAAATAAGTATTAAGCCTTATATATATATATGGAGTTTAAACTATTGAAACAAAAACACGAACATGAATAGATGATTGCTTTAATATAAATAGCACATAACTAAACATTATGCTATTTAATTTTTTGCAGTTTATTTTGTATATTTTTATGAAAATGTCCATATTTTTATTTTTTTAGCCATTATTTAATTTAAATTGAACATAGGTAAACAATTTTAGAAGAATTGGTATTTGCAATATTATGTTAGTAGATCAAATGCTTGATATTTATATAATTTCACATTATATTCTGCTTTCTAAATACCAGCAAGTGGACTTTTTTCTACGTTGTCAACACTTTTAATTTCCAGATCGCAAACAAAAACATACAATGTATACAATAAGAACAATAACACAATGAATAATGCAATCAGAGATGAAAAAACTAGCGTAAGCAACACATCTAAGATTATCTATATAATACATTTAAATTGTGTTGAAAATAATTTTAAAAATATAAACAAGAAAAAAAAACATTTTCCTGTGTGTACAGACAATCAAGCATGTATAAATTGAACTCACAGATGAACACAGGCATAGAGAAAACTAGAGCTTTGTCACAGACGTGACGTATACACCCACATGCTGCATTGACACAGAATATTTTGCATGCTGTCTTCACAAAACAAGAAAAGCTAATTTATGGCGATTTATAAGAATTATTATACCATTATCATTTATGGCTATTTTGACCTTTGAACTCTTGAATTCTTTCGCATGACACGCCATCCAATCACTGTGAACACATTTAATGTACATAGTCATTTTAAAATCACACAATGAATGACATAGTTATCGCCCGGTCAAGCTCATTTATGGCCATTTTTGACTTTTGAACTCCAACTGTGACCTTGACCTTGGAGATATCGACGTAATTCCTTCGCATCACACACCGACCAATGATTGTGAACAATTGCACCGAGTAATTTTAAAATCTCACTATAAATGACATAGTTATGGCCCGTACAAGATCATTTATGGTCATTCTTGACATTTGAACCCAAAGTGTGACCTTGACCTTGGAGATATCGACGTAATTCTTTTGCATGACACAATGTCCAATGATTGTGAACAAATGTACCGAGTAATTTTAAAATCTAAAAATGAATGACATAGTAATAGCCCGGACAATATCATTTATGGCCATGTTTGACCTTTGAACTCAAAGAGTGACCTTGACGTTGCAGATATCGATGTAATTCTTTTGCATGACACACCGTCACATGATGGTGAGCAAATGTACCTTATGATTCTAAAATCTCACAATGAATGACATAGTTTTGTCCCGGAAAGCTCATTTATGGTCATGTTTGACCTTTGAACTCAAAGAGTGACCTTGACCTTGGAAGTATAGACGTAATTCTTTCGCATTGCACACCACCGTCCAATGATGGTGAACAAATGTGCCAAATGATTTTAAAATCTCACAATGAACGACATAGTTATTGCCCTGACCAGCTCAGTTATGGCCATTTTTCCACGTTTGGCCTTTGAACTCAAAGTGTGACCTTGATCTTGGAGATATCGACGTATTTCTTTCGCATGACACACCTTCCAATGATGGTGAACAACTTTTCTAAGCCATTTAAAAATCTAACGATAAATGAAATAGGTATGGTCCGGACAAACTTTCGGTAAAAAATGCACTATGTGACACCGTAACCTAGATTTTTACCCGGCATGACCCATATTCAAACTTGACCTAGACATCAGATTCAACTTCTGACCAAGTTTGGTGAAGATCGGATAACATTTTCAGGACAGACCGACCGACAGACCGACCGATAGACCGACTGACGAAGTATTTCCCATATAGCCTATATTACCAATGGTAATAGGGGTATAACAATAAAAGGTGCATATAATTATATAGACATTTTTCAGTGTGTACAGACAAACAATGATGTATAAGTTGTAATAACATATAAACAAGGGCTTAGAAACCCAATAGTAGGTGTATATAATTATATTTTTTTGACGCAAAGGTCCTTCATTCGATTTTATTCAGGTAACGGAACGTTTTAAATACCATTGTTTAAGTCGTAAACACACTATGGCAATCATCAAGAGAACTTAGAATCGTATCAATAGCGTCGTTAGTTTATTTATTTTGTTTCAACAAACTCAATATAATTGTGTATAACATTAAATTGTGCTTTACATATCAGCCGGTTTGCACGCTGTGTGTTTGGAATTGTTAAAACGCCGTTTCATATGGGGCATATATGATTGCCGGGATATAGGGCAGATATGTTTGCCGTCATCTCGCTGAAGAATTTAACGACAATAATTAGTTGCTGTCAACCATATAATTGTGGCTTCAAGTAAGTGGACATAAGATATGTCGTGTAACGGTTGGCTGTTAAACCATTATTTTATTGCTCATCTACGACTTTGTTAATGTTTTGATGATGATGTTTTGGCAAAAAGATGCATTATGTGTTTATCTTTGTTTTCAATTGTATTGCTGCATTTTATTCAGTTTTTTTTCTTAACAATCTCCTCACTTAAAAGCCCATTGCTATATGTTTGTTTTAGTTTAAACCTATTTATTTAAGCTCGATTGCATTTAAAGTACCTTCTTCTTATTTGAAACGCTCTCAAGTCTGTTTCCTGGGCCTTCAACCAGTGTCTGTTTGGAAAATCTTAAGAACGATCCGGTGACCTCCCGGTCGCCAGGCGGAAACCATGTCCGTTTCACCAAGACGACTATTGGTGTTTTGAATGTTTCTTTTGTTGAAAACAGGTTGGTAAGAGCGTTTACTGTACGAACGTATCTTAAAATATCGAACGATACGCATAATCTCCAATCGACTCATTGTGAAGATTTACTTCGTCAAAAAGTTTATTTGATATCCTGTTCATCGGGACCTTCACAAACAGTGTCTTAAATGTTTGCGTTTTTTTTTCCGTTTTCAGTATGGAGAGCCTGGACGTCATGTTCAAGACGGGCCTTTACATCAATGATATGAGTATGCACGACTCCAGTAGGGATCTCGTCCTCGCCGGCACTCAGCAATCCGCCGAGCTCAAACTCGCCTTAGATCAGGTAAATAAGGACATTAAAAATAATATTTAATTTACATTTGAGGACAATCACAATATTTTTCCAGATTATAGACGGCAATGTTTTTCAACATTTCCACTCTTCCTAACGGCTTCAAGGACATAATTCAAAATATTGCTGTCTACTTCGAAAAACTATTTTTACTGCCACTAAATTTTAATAAATACCTGTATAAAATGACAATGAACAATATTTATATCATAACAGGTTATATTAAGTCTTAAACTTTTATTAATTATCCAAAACCAGACGCTTAATTTGATAAATAATTAACGAACATCTAATCCCTCACAAAAAATAATATTGCACAGGACTGGTATATACCTTCTTTTTCTGAATGTTTCATAGACAGGATTTCGTCCATTTAAATGAAATATGTGACATTCCTGTTATCATCAAAAGCTTTTAATATCATTCTATCCTACTGGGCATGATTGTGCTAACTTATTGACGACACGCACAAGAGACGACTTCTATGGATTGCAATTTTCTCCCACCATATGATTGTTTTATACTGAGAAGGTTGTTATTCACCTTAATAGAACAGCGCTGAAACATTGTCACAAACCGACATTGGTGTCAGAAAAAGTATTTACAAATTGATCGAATGTGACAAACCCTTTATGATTGTTTATATTAAAATTGAAGACACTAATTTTAGCATTCCTTGCAACTGGATTAAGTGTTCGCCTAGCATCGGTGTTCTTTTAAATATCCTGACTTCAATGAGCACATTATTGCTATAACGATAGTCTAAGAGTGTCATACTGTTTAAACCGTTTTAAAAATGACTTTGGTATACTATGTATCCCGGCACTAATTTCCTACGTTACAATACTTATGACGTAATCATCATCAGCTGTAGAAGCTGCAGCAATGCACAATATCATTAGTGTTTTTATTATAATCTGTTTCATCATCTTGAACATCGCTTTAAATATTGATAGATGTTTAATCCAAATCAGCATAGGTTCATAAATCCCGTCATGTATCATCATTTTCCCTACCATCAATCAAAATTATTATTTGGTCTCGCCGTTAATTATCACTTCGTATCATGATGATGCATCAGGAGCAGAAGAAGAGCAAGATACTGCAGGAGAGCATGCAAAAGCTGGACGAGGAGATGCGCAGGACGGACACGCTGCTCTATCAGATGATCCCCAAACAGGTGGCCGACAGGCTACGAAGCGGGGAGCCGGCGATCAATACATGTGAGGTAAAAACCTTTCGAAATATTTAACAAGAGTTTATATGTTATCAACAGGTCGGAATTGTACGAATTCACCAATCTTAAAATGTTATTTTTTTAATTACGTGCGTTTTGTTAATATTTGTGTAACACAAACATTTGCTTCTCTCTTTAGAGAACTGCATACTTTCGAGAATGTGTTTACCTGCTGAGAATCACGGTATTACATCTTTCGCCATCCTTAAATGTTTCATATATTTATTTATTGTAATGCGTTTGTCTTTCTGCGCAATCTATTCAATGCATTCTAGACATGCCTTACGGCAGTGGACCAAATGAATGGACATTTGTTCTGACTCATCACTTTCAAATTTGGATTTGCCTTAACAGACAACTTACTCTTCCTTTGTCATTACAATAACTGCGTGTTTTTGGCATAGCAATTCAAGAAAGACCAAACATAATTTCTCAAATGTTCTTTATGTATGCAAACTAAAACGAGAGCTTGTTTTAAAATATTTTAATTATCAAAGTTGATGGAATTGTGCATCGTCATATTGTTGTCAGTGATTTTCTAACAGCTTTGTTCCCCCCAAAAAAATAAAATAGGAAATACGCTAATCCGACTTTTGGTGTGAACTATGTTATGGAATGACATATTTCCTTGATGATGTGTTTTTAAACAAACAACAACGTATATGGTTTACCAAAAAACATGTTTTATTCAACCGTATTTGGAACTCAACTAATCAAATATTTTTTTTGTGTTATATGCATTTCTGTCTCATGATTATTTGCCTATGTACCACATATTTGAGGTCAATTTATATAAAAATACATAATACAATGTATTTGGGTCATATTTGTTTATAACTTAAGTAAATAAGCAGAAAAGAACAATGTTTTACTCAGTTCGGAGTTACAATAACATCTTTTCTAAAATGGTGGTTACTGTATTTTATGTCCAACACAAAATTGACTTGTGAGTCAAAGTATTTGAAGGAAATGTAAAAGATAAGCGTGTACTCCAACTGACGCTTTATGGCTTAATCTACATTTTAGTAATAGCTGTATTTCGCTGAAAAATGTAAGTAATACATTTTGTTTCAGGTATTCGAGAACGTGACGATTCTGTTTAGTGACGTAGTTGGATTTACCCGCATCTGCAGCAATATCTCTCCAATGGAGGTGGTGTCAATGCTTAATGCCATGTACACAAAGTTTGATCAGTTAAGCGAGCGGCATAACGTTTATAAGGTCAGTTTAAACAATTTCATTTAGCGCATCGACGTAAGCAACAGTTTAACATCGAGCCTCAGAACTGCGCTTTTTTGCTTTAAAATGTATTCCTTGCACCGGTTTTTTTTTAACTTTTCCCATATTCATAAAATGTAATCTTAAGCCATCCCAGTGTAACTTACTTCGAAGTCATTCTTGCATAATTTTATTTGATAATTACACTCTTTTATGCTTGAGCAACTATGTACCCCACTGATGCTCTTAGTCGTCGTTTGTGTAACTTTTTAAGTGTGAGCCATATTTTTCAACACAGGTTGAGACAATAGGAGACGCCTACATGGTCGTTTCCGGTGCTCCAGACAAGACGCGCTACCACGCGTTGCATATCTGCGATATGTCCCTCGATATGCTGAATGTCATGTCGGAACTGCCCGACCCCTCCACGGACGGCAGCATGAAAATCAGAGTCGGTAGGTGGCGCTAGCAAGCCGTCCCGTTTCAGTCTCATTTTTACCAGGATTTTCAACTGTCAATAAAACATGCACTGATATGATATATTTGTAAAAGAGTTAATGCGAGAAAAGGCGTTAGAGTCTTAATTAATTCCATTTCATCGTACCTTAAAAAGTTGTTACTCTGTTGATCTGATCTCTTTCCTACCATTGAGTAATTAAATAGAAATTAAATTGAATGCGTTTCAATTCCCTTTTATTACTGTAAAATTTTAGTTGCAATGCTATGAGTTTAATTTTATTTACACTTATATGTATCATGAATAATGCTGGGTCAAGTTTGAGGTTGAGCGCTCCATAACCAGGTTTAAACCCCCAGTGCTCAGCATTGACCGTTCCATCTATCTCTCATCCATCATTATTAGTATTAGACTAATATGATAATGGATACATATTATTCAATGCACTGCTACATTTTCCCTTTGTACGAAAAACTGGCTCCTTACATTTTATAAATGACAAATATAAAACAATATATGCATCGTTGATCAAGCAGGTGAATTATTGTCAAAGCGAAATGTGTGTGTGTTAGGTTCAATTGTTGTTGACATAACGAACTGTGTGTGTAAGGTCCTGGTTTTGGTTATTGACACTTTTGTCGCATGAACATTTCAGAATAAAAACTCATCGTCGAATTATTGGTTCATGAAATTAATTGTCGAGTTCATTCATGCAGAGTTTTGCTTTTGTTTATCTAAGGCGTAATATGACATTGCAAAGTAGCCATTTTTTCCCCCAAATAAATCTTAAGTGCCAATCTCACAAGACCTATAAAGCATTTATGACCATGATTACATTTTTTTTTCTTACAAGTGATCTTTCCTTTGTATAGTTCTATGCAAATTGTGATTTCTTTAATTGTCTGGTTGACACTATTTCGGAAAATGATATTTTAAGATACCGCCTTTTTAAATCAACGGCCTCTATCATATTCAACGTTGATATGAATAAAAGAACATCGTTTTGTTTAAGTTTACTGTTCTATTTTAAGGGGTTCATTCTGGTAGCACAGTTGCCGGTGTGGTTGGAATTAAAATGCCGAGGTACTGTCTGTTCGGTGACGCTGTCAACACCGCCTCCAGGATGGAGACCAACGGAGAAGTGAGCAGAGGATTCGAATGGCGGAACATATTAAAAAAAAAACACATCAGGCTCCAGGACTAAGATAACTAAGAATATATGTTTAAGTCTCAATGATACTACAGTTCATATATAACAAGCAACATCAATTGTCAATTTTGTAACAAAAAAGACAGTTTGTAGAGTTCAATATACGTGGTCGTCTGGCCCAATATGAACAATAAGAAAAGCTTTGTAAGTCATTTAAGGTTTCATAAATTGTCTCATGTTGAATTACAATTTACATCCTTAGTACTACGACCAACAAAACCTGACGTTGAAAAATGTAAATAAACGGCGGTAAAAACAGAACTCCCTTTTTCTTAAAAAACTTATATGCTATGATTCGATTCATGTTATACATTAATATAATAGCAGTTATTATGTTAACAGGCTAACAAGATTCACATTAGTGAAACGACCAAAACAGAGCTCTTAGACTTTCCTTATATTCTAGAGGAGCGTGGAACCGTCACTGTAAAGGTACTGCTTATTGTTTATCTCTTCGCTAATCAAGAAATGTTAAATTAATGATACTATTTTATTTAGTATTAATAATACTCCAGTGCCCCAGATATTTATTTGGGTAATAGGGTTTTCACCCATTGATTTTGAAAATAGGATGATTTCGATTTATTAATGTGTGAAATAAGTAATTAACACTTATACCTAAAACTCATTGCTGCTTTACTTCTGTAGCACAGACTGGGTGCAATATGAACATTTCAACTATTTTTCTGTCACATCAACGTCAATAATTTCTAACCAAGGAAATGACTTTTTGCACTTTTGACAGGTTTTTTTCAATCACGGACTTTCCGTAATGTTTTAGATGTCAACTCGCTACTTTCAACTGATGCATACACAGTTTCTAACAAATCGATAACACGAATGATTCGGGACATATTCGCGCTTGCCTACTTGGTTGGAAAACGTTTTCGATCGAAATATATTTAGCGCAACAATCGCGGACGTCTTTCGACCTGGCTTGGATATTTTTATTACGCACCGTTATAGAAACTGAAGGTACAGACGCTTTAAAAATACATGCACATCGTAAATATTTTGGTCAGACGCTTAATTTGTTATGAAATTTAGTCCGCATAGCGTTTGAATAACTTCGACTGTTTTGCTCCTCCGTCATTCAGGCGTTTGCTAACTTTCGAATGACACAATCTTCGCCGCCGTTTGATAACAATTCCAATGAGAAATAACCGAAATTGAGCAAAGAATTTTCGATCGAGACTTGTATCGTACGCATCAAATTTAAGAACAAGCGTAAAAGTCAAATTGATTGCGTTTTCAATACGCATTACATTGAATTTCTTTGCGTTTTTAAACATTTTAATAGGATGAAAAACGCCGACAAGTATTCTATCTGGGGCACTGTTAACTCAATACGTGCATACCTACGTGTTCATTAAAGGGTCGATCATCAACTAGTTTATGTGACTTAAGTCTTCATTATTCTGTCCATAATCTCTTGCCTACCAATAAACAATAACACATGACTTCAGTACTTTGCTGTTCGTGATTATACGTATTGCCAACAATATCCATATCATTTATTGACAGGTCTTCAATGTAACTCGCAAAGTATAACCTTTCTTTGAAATTCGTACAGTGAAACATAAATGTATTTAAACCTTCCACTTTATATATTAGTTTCACAGTAACAGGTCTTTGGAAGTAAACATCTGCTTTTGTTGTATTTGTAGAGTGCAGTATCCCGTATATTATATTGTTACCGTATTGGATATTTATTCGATCATCATGAATGGTCAGCTCAGAACCAGCTCAGAAGCAGCCATATACGGCGAATATTAACACACACACACACACACGCACGCACGCACGCACGCACGCACGCACACACACACACACATACACACACACACGCACACACACACTATTCCACGAAGGTTACATGAAAAAATCAAACATACGTTATACGAATTCGCTCTTCATCTTCAGGGAAAAGGTGAAATGAAGACGTACTGGCTTCTCGGTAAAGAACCAGTGGAGAGTATGAGTTCGCGCTGTCCTTTCGGCTCCATTCTCCTAGAAGAGCTTTCAAAAGTGAAGGGAAGCGGCGTAGTTTCTACGGCTAAAAAACGGAAGAGCGTTAACGAAAACGGCAGCGAAAACGATGTCATTCGTTCTCTTTACTCGCTTGTGTCGTTTGAGGACGTGAAACGTGTGAAGTCCTTCAATGCGTCCCCTATGGACTCGCCAACCAAAAAGGTCGTAAACTCTCATGGTCAAAAGGCCAGTGAGTGCCCTAAGGGACACATACAGGTGTCGACGAATAAAGACAAGACAGTCACTGTTGAATCGGAGAACCCATCTCCGATTTACCGACTACAGAACAAAATCCAATGTGAGGCGGAAATAATGAGGAATCCTCATTTGCCCAGGAATTCCAGTACAACTTGTGAAATTTTATGATATCTTGACCACTGTTTTAATGTTCTTTAGGATAAAATTGTGTATCAAAGTTGCGACACATGAATGTTCATCGTGGCATAACATGCATAACAACCCATGTGGTCTGACAAAGAACTCCGTTTAAAGCATGACAGTTAACCATTGCAGATACGTTTGAAAACATGGGGGATATAAGTTCTAAGTAAACTCTTGGATATAAGTGACTGGGCATGATAAATAGAAGTATCTTAACACAAGATAGCGGTGTCCCGTGTGTTTCTAAACAAACGGTAAACACATATGATTAATGTACATGTTGGCAATTCATCCTTGTGTAGCATTGATATCCTCAGTACTCTGTTCTAGTAGTGTTTTGTAATTGCATATTATGTCGTTTTCCCATAGAGAACTATTGATTGTTTAAACTACTGGTATATGTGATTCCTGAGGGTGTTTCCTCTGGTGATAGTACACAGATAACCACATTACATCTTTCTCCTCGTGTTATTGAGTAATGGCAGGAGGACTAAATCAATACATTCTAGGCTGTGTTAATTGAGGGTCACTATTTTATTTTTTCTCAGGCGTGGTTATTGATAAATTCGTTAGTGTTCATTTATTTACGATATCGTGTACATATATAACTAGAGCATTGAAAAATTAGTTTGCATTATATAGTTACATTTGTTTGTTTTATCGGTTCTAATTTCATTAAGTATTGAACTACCTACCAATGTATGAAATGTTTAGAAATTTAAGGAAAATATTATCATGAAATTATTTTGTTCTTAATCGATGCTTATTTCCTTTAAATACAAAAACACTTGATTCATATTGATATTATTATTAGTATATTGATATTATTATTAGTATTAGTAGTAGTAGAAGTAGTAGTAGTAGTATTGTTATTGTTTTTATTATTATTATTTGTATTATTATTATTATTATTATTATTATTTTTAATTATTATGATCATCATTATCATAAATAGAATTATATGTATTATTACTATTAGTGTTATTATTAATATTATTATTATAACTATTATCATCATTATTATTATTATTATTATTATTATTATTATTATTATTATTATTATTATTATTATTATTATTATTATTATAAGAAATTTCAGGAAAATATCATTATATTATTTTGTCATTTAGCGATGCTTATTTCCTTTAAATACAAAAACACTTGATTCATATTAATATTATTGTTATTATTATTATTAGTAGTAGTAGTAGTAGTATTGTTAGTTATTTTTATTTTTTTTATTACTATTATTATTATTATTTTTATTATTTTTAATTATTATCATAATCATTATCATTAATAGCATTATTATTAGTATTACTTTTAGTGTTATTATTATTATTATTATTATTATTATTATTATTATTATTATTATTATTATTATTATTATTATTATAAGTATTATTATTATTATTATTATTATTAATAGTAGTAGTATTATAAGTAGTAGTATTATTGATAATGTTGCTGTTGTTGTTGTTGTTGTTGATATTCAAACAATGTGGGAATACTGTATCAGGAATTTTAACCATGAAGACAATCGCTATAGTATTTGAGTTATTTTTTTTTTATTATTGACTAACCAGAGAGTTGTGTTAAATAACAATATATTCGTTTAATATATTTTAAAAGCATTTTTTGTGTTGTAGAAATGTGAACAATATACCTAAATAAACGTTTAAAAATGTAACAGCTGTGTTTTTTTTTTATCAGATATCAGTCAACTGTAAGGATGTGATTTATTTCTTGTAAATCATTATTTATGCACTTATATTAATTTATCGCAAATCAGAGGATCGGAGGCTGGTCTACATTTTGAAACTGTAATCGTATGGTTGTTTACACTGTTTCAAATTAAATAAATTGGAGCAGGAATTTATAAACAAATCATCTTGTTAAAAGACCTTTCAAATAATACGGTTTAATTCCACTTCAAGTCCACTTGAATCCCGTTTGCACATTCTACGTATACGGTCGTGCTATCAGCTATAGAATCATACGTTAAAAGTCTTCTTTCGCTGGTTCAGTGCGTTTGATTAGGAAACATCAGCTACACTATCATTCGAGTTTCATACGGTGTGACCTGCTACCTTTCGTCTTGGTAAAAATAATCAGGTCGTTGTCCGCACTATGATTTTTAAAGCGAGACCGGCATTCGACGTTTTTTTTGTAAATGAAAATTTGTTGGTAACCGTTAATGTTTGACTTCACACGCTTTTAACTGTTAACAATCAAGCAACACAACCGTTGCTAATGAATTTGTTGTCTTTTCTAAAAAAGAAATTGGGGATGATAATAAGTGTTTTCATATCTTCAATATAGTTTAGCTGCTCCTCATTGAGCAACCTTGGAACTATTTTAATGGCGGGATAATACCAATCAGTCGTCCTTCTAACAAATTCCACGACAATAATAAGCTCACTGTTCCAACATAAGTAATTTTGACAATGTATGGTAATGTTTTCTACATATTCTAATAGAAACATTAAAAATATATTATACGCGTTCTATATATTACGTCTCAAATGATTATAACAGAACACTCGAACTTGGATCATCACTCTGATTCCTGATGCTTATCATAAAAATATATCCAGCAATTGTCAACAAGTTATATTGTTATGTCTCTTGGAAATTTGATTAATAGTGCGCCGCAGTAAGATCAAGGTTCGCGAATTTGTAGAGCAATGGAATACAGGAATCTCAACTATAAAAATACAATGCATGGTTTTATGTAAACTTTAGCAATGTCGTGTATTAACAAACATAACCAATAATCTTTGCATCATGTTAACATCAATTCACTATTTTATTGAAGCTTAGCGTTCATTTAGTAATCGACAGTTTTGAAGCCCGTTGTTGTACATGCGTCCGTTTTATGTAGTCTGTTGATTGAAATGATTTAAGTACTGATATCGACTTATTATTGGCGGTTGAAGAGTTTAATAACAATATTAATTTGGGTTAAGAACGCAATAATACGGCATAGGTTCTCAAAGGTTATGTATTTAACCGATATCGCTATACCGTTGATTCAATTACTATTCTGCAATTAAGTTATGTAAGTTTTCACATTTATTTCAACGAATATACCTGTTTTCTCGGAAACTGTACATTTGCACTACATAATTTAGGAAATACATCTTTAACCTTTGAAGAAATAATGACCGTAACACATAATTATATGCTAACTTAAAATGTTTAACCGTTTGACAAAATAAATAAATTCTATAAATAGAGATGATTAAAAATCATCCAGTTAAATAGATAATGACTATAAACGGTAAGTGTATACAATATAATTACCGATTCGACGTATTTTGGCTACTCTTTCATTTGTCGAAACACTTAACGAACGCGTCTTTAAACACCATATGATAAGCATTACCTATGATCATTTTTATGCCATTCTTCAACAGTTGACAGGGTTATCTTTCTTCATTAGCACTTACACGTTTCCAGAAATTATCATCTTAACGCGCCTTTTGTCCTGTGGGAGACACATATCCTCATTCCAATCCCGGTCTAAGCACTTATTTCTGATAGTTACCCAAGAATGGTACTTCTAATTGTGCGCTTTGTGCATTGTGAATGTTGATATGATTGATCTCCTAAGTCGATAAATTTAGTTTCTGTTTCAGATTCAGGTTAAAGGTTATTACTTTGGTATGCACTAGGAACCTTGTAATAGAATAATCTTAATGTTTGTTCTTTCATTTTGCAGTACGGAAAGCCTTTAAATCATTTTCGAGACAGGGCTTCACATCAACTATCAGTGTTTGCATATGGACCACTTCCTGGTCGGCAATCAGCAATCCGCACAGCTCAAACTCGCCTGAGATCAGGAAAACACGGAAATCGTCCGTACATAGGTTTATTTAATCCGAATGCGCATAGTGTCATTCCATATTGCCTAAGGTATAATAATAATTAATATCGTCCAGGTATATGATGCTGAACAATATAAATAGTTAAACATTTATCAAGCATAACACTGGGATTAATAATGCTCTATTAGGCGGTTAATGTAAAATAAATACCTAATATACTATCCCTGATAAAACAATAATTGAACAGGACAAGTACGATTATATCTGCTACTGTTAATTGGACAATGCTCGTCGAAAGCTTTCCATCTCTTATTAACCTTCTGAGCATGATGGGGCTGCATAATGGATTACACAAACAGGATATAATATATATTATAGATTGGATATGTTCCAACTGCCAGAATGTCTTATACTGAGAAGATTTTGATTCAAGCTGTTCAGAATATATCACAATAATTCTGAAAAAATGTCTTATGCAGATGTTGGTGTCACGAAAGTATTTACCAATTGCCTGCACTTGACGCACCATGAATGGATGCTCATATTTAAGTTGTATACTATCAGTTTAGTATACCGGAAAATTGGGCGCAGTGTTCGCCTCGCATTCGTTTGCTTGAAAACAACCCGTCTACTCTGCTAATTATGGCTATTACAGTAGTCTAAGATTATCCTTCTGTTAAAGCACTTACAAAAACGTTTACCTAAGTGAAATTATATGTATTACTGCGCCGATTCACTACATTAATTTACAATTCGAAATAAGCATCATCAGCTGTAGAAGCAGCAAAAGCAGCAAAAGCAGAAGAAACATTACCAGTACTGATATTGCTATCGTATTATTCATTTTCACGAACGACACTTAAAATACCGGTTTTGGTAGTATCATCTTAGGGTGCATCAACATAACGGAATGTCCTCTTTCTCGAGTATTTAATTTATCATTGCAGTTGTTTAGTAATGCGCAATAATAGTTTTTGACCAACTTAGAACCCCTGAATATGTTTTTGCTGTTTTACTTCCATTCATGTCAAACAAACACAGTGCTAATACGACAACCAAAAACAATCAAGGCTTAATTGACATTTTTTTAAATTTTGACTTCATCACTGAGGCGTCTTTCCGTTTATAATTTAGAATAAACAAAAATCCTCAACATATTTTAAAGCGATTTTATGAGATTTAAGAGAACAAAGGTAAAAGCCATATAACCAGGGCCAAACTCAATTTCACCAATAATGCTTAATGTATGTTCGATTTATGCCAAGTAAAAATAGCTCAAGAAATTAATCTTGTGCAAACACACACAACCATGTAACTAAATAATTTCTTACGGAATTATAAATCCACCAATATATATTTTGTAATGACGAATTTTTTTTTATAAGAGCCAGGTTCGGAACCAGTCAAATCTCTGCTCGTAGTTCGAATAATACTGCAATCATTGACGTGTTTCGAGGAAGATTTTGCAATATATCCGCACAAATAATTGCAGAGTTCCACCATTAATGCGAGCTGTCATACTTTAAATAAATGATGGCTTTTGTGGACAGAAGTCTAAAAAACGGAATTAATAAATCAAACAATAATGTTGAATCACGCTTATACTTTTACTGTGAATGTAGGTTTGTTAAATGAATATAATAGACAGACGTTAACGGATATCAGATATGATGTAAATAGACGTGTAGTTCTTTCTTTATTCCATTTTTTTAGTAATGTTTCTTTTCATTTCACAAATTGTTTTTTTTGGAGACGTTTTTGGGGAATGATTTTGTAACGACTATGTTTCTGCTTTCAAAACAGTTCATGCAATTAAGTGAAAGCAATAGTAGCAGGAGTATTCTTTTTTTAAGTCAATCACAGTAATTAAAGATTCCTTGTATAATTTAGAGTGTGTTTTGATAGAACTACAAGTTTGGTTTTAAAAGTATCTCTAAAACTAACAAGTTTTATTTGTAAGATCTCTATAAATAAGGTAATCTCTCTAATGTGATAACTAGAAATAATGAGTGTCTATGCTTAGTTCTTCCTCGGGGTATAACAATTTGTCTTACTTATGCTTTTGCGTTATGTCATATAAAACTAATCGTCTATTGAAGGCGCTCTAAACATTATAAAAAGTTTTGCAAACGCCATTTTCAGGTGTATTATTTATAGTTAGTTTTAAATATGCAATTATTACGAATTCTACCTCAGGTATTGGAGGACGAAAACATATTGTTCAGGTGTTTAGTTTAACCCGCATCTAGAGCCAGATCTCAGCATAGAGAGAGTCGCTATGCCTAGAGACATGTACACCATGTTCGATCATTTGAGCAAGCGTCAGAACGTCTGTAAGGTCAGTTATTATGATTTAATTCATATCATCAAGATTATCTTCACCGTTACATCGAACCTCAGAATACGTGCAACAGTTGGTGTTAATTCGAGCACTTCAATTTATTGTTTGCATTGTAATATCTTGAAAAATGCATACTTTTGCCATCCCCATAAAATCTATTCGTCGGTAATTCCAGAATAATTTGATTCCATAGGTATAGTATTTGACGGTTAAGAAACGATATAACAGACACATCCGTATTTTGGTCATACGCGTAAACCTCCTTATATTCGTCATGTTCAACAACACATGTATATAGGAGACGCGAACATGGTCATTTCTAGATTTACTCAAGACACCCCGCTCCCACTCTTAGTTTATAAAACCACATTAAAACAAGTTATAATAAACATATGCTTACGCACTTTATTACAACATTTTCGACATCTTAATTGTATATACGAGCATACTGAAAGACGACAAACACAATGACCACACTTCAATTCTATATCGAAAAAAAGTCAATCTAAAATAGTATACATTTTCGTTATCCGAACGATTCTCGACTACTGTGATGTTTTATTGCATAAGTATATACATGCCTTAACATATGGACTGAAAAAGAAACAACATGTCAACTATGTATTATGTTTTAAAGTTCGAGCTATAATGGTTTAAGCTTAGAAAGCGCTGGCAGTCGTGTCTTTGGGTAATAATAATATGTGTTGCATACATGATCGTTCATGAAACTTAAAAAGTGTGGATATCCTTATTTGTTTCCTGCGATTTCAGGTTGAAATGATTGTCTATTTTCTTATGCTTGTATGCACCATTCATAATCTTAAACATTTTCTAGCTCGAAGTGTGTTTGTGTATTTTTCGTAACTTATTTTACGTAACTTAGCACTGCATCAACATATGAAACAATATAGTATAAGGGGCGTTATTTGCCTGTAAAATATATGTTTAAAAGATAATTTTTGCATTCATTAACATGCATACGACGTGAGCTTTACGTTCACATAGTTACACCGTACGTTGATTTAATGACGTCACAAATAACGTTCAAAAATTCGCGCATTTCTTCGAAAAATGCCTTTTTCGGGCATTTGTTATGTTTATCTTCATTTAGCATTTATAAGACAACAGCACACAAGTCAATCAATTTGATATTTTTTCAATAAAAAAGCAATACATTTTAGTGATTTGATAGTCAAAAGTTATTTTCAATTAACGCGCGTGCTCAATATAACAACTTTATTTCGTTTCTTTTAAATATAGATTTAATTGAATAGTTTATACTTATATACCATGTACGGTTGGATGATATCGCGGAAGCAATTAAATCTGTTTCTTACCAGCTTAACTTATAACAAGGAGGAGTGTGTTCTATTATTAACGGACTATCACTCGATTAACTAAAGCAAGCCGACTTGAAGTATTTGATCAAGAGGGCTTTATAGATCTTTTCATAAACAGTATCATATGGTTCATAATATTTAAAATTTACTGGTAAAAGTCATGTAACGAAGTCTGCGCTAAAGCATCATAAAACTATATCAGGCAAGTATGTCGTGAAAACAATGTCTTTGTAAAAACAGTTATACAATCTTAAAGTCGTAAGCAATTATATCGCACTTGTATGTTTAAAGATGGATTCACACGAATACCAGAAATTACAAAGAAGCATACATTAATTTATCACAATTATACATATAAACAAGTGATGTGTTTGTCAAACACTATGCCCCTTATTTAGCGATTTTGACCCATAAATTTGACCTTAAACCTTTAAGGATGACCTCGACCTTTCACCACTCAAAATGTGCAGCTTCATGAGATACACATGCATGTTAAATATCAAGTCGCTATGTTCAATATTTCAAAAGTTATGAGCAAGGTTAAAATTTTGTGACAGACACACATATATAATGACAGACAGACAGACGGATGGACGGACAGACAGACAGACAGACAGACAGATAGACAGACAGACAGACAGACAGACAGACAGACAGACAGACAGACAGATAGACAGACAGACAGACAGACAGACGTTTGCGTACTGTATACAGTACTAATAAATCTCTAAGACAATAACAAACCGGAATAAAGCCTAGTATACATCGTGGTATCCTTCAAAGTTATGCGATACAACCGTTGAGCATAAATTATTTCATTTCTAATCGATATTTTTTCTCAGTATTAATGACGATGTGTTTATAACGTCATCGAGCTAAATATGCGTGTAAACTAGAGGGGCTCGTATCTTGCTACAGTCGTAACTGTTATAGAGGGATCTACTTATTTTGTGATATTATAATTGTATACATAATAATAGAATTGCTCCAATCTAATATGATTTATTCATTTGATTTATGATGTCCAGATAATATTCGTGTGCTATATACCATAAACGATTTGTTTTAAAAGAAATAGAAAACGTAAAACCATATGGAAACACCTCTCATTAAGTACACACGAAAATGATAATATTAACCGCCGAAATAACAGACAAGGATGTTGTGCACAATTCATGCCGTCAAATATATTTAACAGACTCAGCGTCAAGATAAAGTACGTCCCCAAAGAGAAAACAACATGTATCAACTTAAAAGCAATCACCCTTTCGGTTGCAAATACAATCAGCAGGTTTTAGCCATATTGTTTGCCCCATTTGTAATAGAAAGGGCGCTCTTTAAGGTTTTACAGCCATAACTGACAGACTGTTTAAAGCATATATATCAGGTTTGACGAAATGCTAACTCACAAGTCTCATGGCTTACATAGTGGACATAAGAACAAAAAATGGCCATGTTCATGAGAACATGTGAAACAGTGCTCCACGTGCAATAAACAACTGCTTAAGGGAGCGCGCTGCTCTTCGCTTTTTAAAACATGATAATTGCGCAGATACAATGTGGTTCTGTTTACCTTATCTATTTAAATACATAGGTAATCGTTATGTGATACATATCATTTTGATACTGATTAATTCGGTTTTCCTATTTTTCAAATCACATATGCACAATATTTCCTGCACACTGTAACGTTATTGTTTTTCTCGACGAGTAATTTAATTAAACACATACATTAGTGTTCAATATTAACTCTATATAATTATACACTATCACAACTGTTTGAATATTCGTTTTTATGGCATGTGACAATTAATATTTAACAAACACATATATCCGGGATAGCATATGTCTGTACAAATCAGACAGAAAAATATCATGGAATTATTATAATCATCATGTTCATTGATTGATTGATTTTTATTCAGGTTTTAAACACATAATATACAAGTTATCATTCAAATTTACATAACAATTTTAACTAAAAGTATTTGTGAGATTGCTGCTGATCAAAACCTATGGTCTAAAAGCTGCCATAACATAATATGAAATAAGATTTGACAATGAAAATGAACACAAAAGTGCGAAAAGATAAAAAAAGTCTTAAGAAAGCGTATCACCTATAATTAGATTTGAAGGAAACAGATCAGCAACTGCCTCACACTTAAAATATGATTTAATGTTACTCTAACGGTTTATAATATATTGATTGATTATCACAGTTAAACATGTCACATATATTTGTTATCACAGATTTTCAGCACAGACTAGTAATTTGATATATTATAGAAACAAATTTACAACTTTAGTGAAACTTAGTGTGTAAAATGAAAACCCTTAGATAACATAGTGTAAAAAACCTAGGATTGCCCATTAAAGCTAGAAAGCTTATTTCCAATGGGGTCCAGTCCTACCTACACAAATTTTACCGCGTATAGCTGCTGTATACCAAAGCATGAAGTTATCTTATTCCTACAACAATACATCGCATTTTGTTATGACTAGAGGTCATCGTATGTACTCTTGAAATTCAAATTGAGCATCATGGATCCAGCAGACACATCTATACATATTTATATGAGTTTTCCTCTAAAATTATTTCCATCGGGGAGGCATCAAAACACAGTTATGTTTGCTACACACGCTAAAACCGACTTCATTTCCATATCAACGAGTATACGATTCTATTTCCGATGATTGCGTGAATTATTGTTGACAAAGGAGAATGTTCTTGGCTATTGAGCTTTTTGTCGTATCTTCATTTTAGGAAAGAAAAATGCCGTCGCATGATTGGTTCATTGATATCATGTTGTTAAGCTAATGTACAAAGAAGTAAATTGTTAGTATTGTGGATGCTATGTGGTATTAAACAGCCAAACTAACACGAGCTATAGTTATACATTACATTCATAACCATATTTGTCTTAAAGTAATAAAACTTTTTTAGACGTTTAACAGCAGTGTATTCCCCAGAATAGTCTCGTTGAGACGTCATTGGCAAAACAACATAATATAAGATCCCACGTCCTGGTCCTCCGAGAGAAATGAACCGTTATAAAAAAAGTTGATTTGTATATCAGGACATCGTGTGTCAGATGTTCAATTTTCTATCTGAAGGTCTGCATTCTGATAATACAGTCGCTAGTGTGAATGGGATTAAATGCCTAAAACTGTGTGTTCGGTGACAACTTCAATACGGCCTCACGGATGGAGACGAACGGAGAGGTGAAGGTTTCTACGACAGAACATCTGCGTTAAATAGTAATCTCTTGAAATCCAAAAACTCACAGATTTCAGATTTTTTTTTGTTGTATCTGGCTGTTGAAGGTGTTTGTGTTTGTATTACATTGTATTCAACGAACCAACAAAGTTTCTTCTTTATGTTAAGTTTCAAACGCGTATCGTCTCATCTCCAACCCCAAAAGGATTAACTTATGAAAGCAACACACTAATTGTATCAAGCCGAACCTTTTCGAGCTTATATGACGAATAGTGAAAGACTCTCATAAAAAATCATCCATTTTCCAAACAAATTAAAAAAGTCACTCATATTGACCTTTAATGACTCATGCCTTTATAATTAACAAACTGTTCCGCCTTCGAACAGTGTGACCTGTGAAATGTCTTGTTACCATATTATATAGAATCGTACTTTTGCAGTCTTCTTGCCAACACATTCGAAAATATTAATAAGGTCTCAATCTATTAAATTGAATAATAATGACAGTTTTTCTAGTTTGAAAGCTGCTATCTTGGAATGATGTGTATCAAGCAAACAATGACACTCCAGAAACTATATCAGGAGATATATTCGTGCTCGTATACACTACCTCTATAAGAGAACATCATCTATAAACATAAAAAGATTAAAACTGGGATAACAACATTGAAACGATTTATGCAAATCAATACCCAATAATTAATTACTACTACAACTACTTCTACTACTACTACTACTACTTCTACTACTACTACTACTACTACTACTACTACTACTACTGCTACTACTGCTACTACTACTACTTTTTCTTCTCCTACTACGTATTCTACTACGACTGCTACTACTTCTTCTTATTCTTCTAATACTACGTTTATTATTAATACTACTACTACATCTCTCCAGAAATGTTAATAACAACTACAGTAGAGTGTGTGCTCCGTCCTTTGAAATTGATCTTATAATGATGTTGTTCAAAACCAAATAGCGCAGAATCGTTATCTCAATCGTTATTTGACTTATTGCAATTTATGGTAACTTACTTGTATCATCGTAACGCATCGTATGGCATATGTAACAATAATCCTGCCCCATATTTCCATTATAATGAACATGCATATTGTCTCCCTCAGATACCCTCGAAATTCTTGAATGCCGATTAACGGATAGCTGTTAATCGATGTACGATGTAGGTCGGGCTCGCAATTGTATTTTTGTAAAGCAAAATGTTTTACTGTTTAAGCTTATAGATATCTATAGAATGTAATATCATTATAGACAGTGTAAGCTAATCATATAGACAGTTCAGTCGTAACAGTTAAAGAAATAACATGTCAATATGTGTCATCAAATACTCTAGTATCGTATTTGCCACTAGAAATCAAGATAAACAACAATTGATATGTCCTACGAAAATACGAGATTACACCGAAATTAAAAACACATATATCCAAAAATATTTTATATTACTACCAGAAGCCATACACAATTGCAATTATTACTCCAGGGAAGCCTGTGCATGCCATCAGTGTCTGTGTCATTAGCTGATGACCAATACACGATTTAAGTCCATGAAGTTGGGTTTGTCTTTAAGCAGTCATTTAACTACACAATTATTCTCACATTTCCCATTTGCACTCACATCGTTCTCGAATAAAAACTAACTTTACTTAAACAAAGTTATTGAGAAAATCCTAAAACTATACTTTGTTCTCATGAACAAATGGTTTACGGTGTTTTCTTACAGTGGCAACTGACTGAATAAGAACACGGACATTAATATCTCCAAATGTCACTGTTTATTATATTTCATTTAATCAAAATATATCAAAATAATGTAGAGTTGCATTGAGTTGTATTAATACGAACACTTTACACCAAGATGAGTAGTCATTCAGATCTCGACAGATTTGTATGTATGGCCAGAAAAACAAAACGTTTGTTCATCAATAAGAGATGTAACCGCCTCGATGCATTTAAGTCAGTCAGGTTTCCATGATCACTGATTGTACATTTGCAATACAGAAGACTTAAAAAAGAGAGCAAACTACCGTTTAATTAAACATTTTCCTTTCATGAAACAACTCAATGTATGGAGTTTAAAACTGCACAAGCTTAACTATGACTTAAACATATATTCCCAGAAACATATTCCGCATTTGCATGGGATGTTATAATGACCAATATCGGCCATAAACGGTGACATTAGAAGCGGATAGATGACCACAGGCATTGATAGGAAAGCTGTTTGTCTACATCGTATGACACACGCAAGATATTTTCTGTAGCGACGTTGTGAAGTAATATTGCATATTCTGTGTGTATGCTAGCAATCTATTACATGTTTTAACACACTGATGATCATTTACAGTCTGAAATCGACTGGACTATTTTAATGTTCATAAAAAGCGGTACCCGACGTAATGTGTTGTATTTTTCGTTTATAGTCTTGAGGTTTGATTTAAAATAACCCTCAGTTTCATTTCCAAAAATGTTAAATACATTTTATTTTTACCAATACCTGATAATTTAAGTTTGTAAAAATGAAAGAATAGCTGAACAGTTTTAACCATATGGTGGACTGTTTATTATGTAGCATACTTGTGCATTTTTGTGTTGTTCATTTTCTTGACTTGGCAATAATGTCAGATTAAAGTTAAATCTTAAGTGACATAAGCCAAAGCTCCATACTGTCGTTATTTGTTAAAAACGAATGTTTTGTACAGGTAAAAATCTAACAGCATTATCGATCAATACAATCAGTTTATAGACAAACGCTATAGGCATATTTGTATTTGACATCATAGGCTAACTTTTACATGGAGCTAAAATGCATTCGTCTTTACACTAGTTATATTTAATGCAGCAAGCTAAAATAAAAACCGTTTGGGCGCCAGTTTTGACTCATCATTCTATTGTGGCTATATCTTTTGCAATTTAAGATGACGGTCGATAAAAATGATAACATTCAAATTTCTGTTATCGATATCGACAGCTTGGAAATATGATTCTGCTGCTTCATTATCTGTATATGCTGGCAGTACAGGAAGAATACGACTACAGTGCCTACAAAGTTTTCTTTTTTGGCTTAATTAAAGAAATGAGTTAAAGCAGATGACGGTAAGAAACAACAATAACACCTGTATTCGATTGGAGAAGATAAATAGTTCAGAAATGTTTGTAATACACCATCTGAGATTTGGTTATGCTTTGGTCTGAATATGGACTGTACCAGAAATGGGCAATACACAGTTATGTAAATCATTATGAATTTGGGATGTTGATGATATTTTAATAATGACGTAATTGTAAAAAAAGTAGTTTCTTTGAAAAACAGTGAATATGCATTGAACTGCAGTATTTTAGAGTCAAATAAAATGTTAATCATCGATCGCATGCCATAGTTTCCGCAGGGTACGAACTTGCAAGACTATAATTATTTAACCCACATTTAGCAAAACTTATCGAGATAAAACAAGCTCGGACATTACCTTTGCGTTTATAAAGGTTTAAGCATCAAGCGAAAACTTGAAGAATATGAAAGGCCCTTAGATTAAACAATAGTTCAACACAAAAATGAATAACTGTTCTTGAATTTCAGTTCTACATGTACCGTTCGTGTAATAATAAACTGTTTTCCACATATCACTATAGAGACTTATAGGTGTTTCATTATGGCTTCTTATTTCTACTTATAAGTGCCATACGACCCTTTGTTGGAGTTAAGTATCAACACAATTAACCAGTGAAGACATATATAGAATCAACATGGTTGTAAAGATATGTCAATTATTAAAATGTTGTATACCTGTTTTCAAGTTTTACAATGGTTACAATGACATATCGGTAAAACTATCCTCTACAGGGTTTGGAATTAATTAATATTTGGCGCTTTATTTGTGAACTGGTAGGTTCCGGAGTATGAGGCTACGATATGTATCTACACGTATAAACTCAGCAATTTGTCAACTCGATGTTAGAAAAGTCAAACATTAACAAACAGCAAATCAAATCCGAAAAAATATAAACAACAGCAACTTATCAACCGAATGATCCTAATGAAATGGAAAATGTGTGGCAACCAATTTATGTTGATATTTGTATTAAAAATAATATTGATGAAAATCCATTAAGTTGAGTAACTTGTCAAAAAACGCTAATGCACCATTTAATATCTGAAAAAAAATATTATAATTTCGTATTATAATCCTTACATCAGCGAAATATTGACCATGACTAACATAAACCAAAATTCTTAGAAGAAGTCGCTTGGAGAATACGTAATTTAGCCAATAGTTAACCTTATCACTTGTGATGGTATTTGTATCAAATAGCTTTAATGCATCTGCTATTCGTCTGTCACTTTCGAATAGAATCTTTTTGTGTGAGTAAATAAGAGTTTATATTTGTCATCTTTGTGGATCGAAACCGCGTCGGTTGAATTTTAATACGATATTGGATTTTTATAACTTGATATTTTACATTTTGAAATCTCTTTGCGGAAATCGGTAATAATTTGTTTGGTTAAAGAAAAAACGTTTACTTTAAGATATTATTTATATAACATTTGAAACCGACTGGACATGGAAAACACGGCTTTAAGTTTAGATTGACATTAAAATCTTCGTATATAATATTAAAATAAGTAAACTGTACACTTAATTAAACTTTTTTTTTGTATTTTGATAATTTAAGAAATAGTTAACACAATTGAAATCCTTCTGGACTTTTAGTTACAGACCAGTCGACTAGTCCTCAAACACATAGCGTACAGAAGCCCAAGGTTTGATGTTTTATGTTTAAGGAATACAAGTGAGGCAAGTTTGTTTTTCGGGTGCCCTTTTACCGGTTTTAAATCCCTTTTGTATTTTGGAACTAGGTCGTTCCAAGGCGGTGACCCCGAATTGATAAATTGTCGGAGTGTTTTTTTGTTTCATGTTTTTGTCTTCTGTTACTCTTGTTAATGTTCTAATTAAATGAAAAGCTCTAAGATAAGTGTAAGGTTATGCACCAACACTCCGGTTTATCCCCAAATGCTATGCTTTGCAGTGACCGTTCCAAGGCGGTGACCCCAGTTTTATTCATTCGTGTCGTCTATTTGTACTATTTGTTGTTCTTTGTCTTAATGTATGGCACTTGGTCACTTGCCTCAAATAAAGAACCGTGTAGTGATTATCAAAATGATCTCCTGCTGACGAAACTCAAGTGTCACTTCGTTAATATTTCACATTTTTGTTCGCTGTGAACAATGCATCGATAGCCTACGCTCTACCAACTTCGAGAGGACTATAGTAGCTCAATTGGTGATCGATCCATAAGTTCCTTACTTTAAAATCAAAATCTGTAGAAACGTGCATATTGAAGGACCTTTATAATTTATATACGCAAATAAGAACATATATATGTAAGGTATAATGTATTGTATTGTAGTTGATTTCTTTCTTGTTGAAATCTCAGTATGTATAATATAATGTTAATGACCACTTGCTTTCGCCGTTTCAGCATATAAAAGAGGAATAGCTAAATGCATTTTTTTTAACAGAAATGTGACAACAGTCTACATACGCTTAACACAAATACAAACGCAAGCTCTAATTTAATGGATAATTTATGTTTTTTTGTTTAGTTTATTTATATTCAAATATAGTGTTTGCATTATAATGACAGTGTAAGGTTCCGCGAAATTACGCCGTAATGAATATTCCTTTTATTTTATTTAAAGTATTTCTACATCTTTTTTAAGTGAATCTAAGTGTCACGGAAGTCAAGATAAGGAAAAGCGATATGAAAAAAATTATATATATTTATCGTTGAATCACCTTGTTTATATGACTCCTATGAAACGGTCTAAACAAAGATGAATTAATTGCATACAGTATTTGCTTCATAGCTATATTAAAAAACACGCTTAATGCAAGAATTGATTAGTCGCACCCAATGCACAGTTCAGACACATTTAATCAAAAGTATATGTTGCGTCGGAAAGAATGTGATACATATCCATGTTGATGCAATATACGTACGTAGACAGGACTATAATGTTATGATATAGGATATGTATTGTTCTTTACCAGAATTGTTTGTAGTATATCTAAATATTATAACTATATTTTTCACATTTCTACTCCGTTAATATTTGTTAATTGATGGGAAGATTTATTAAAACGTTATCCGCACATTTGCTTAATTTAAAAATGTTACCCTGAAAACGTGCTGAATACATTTTTATTATTTACAGAAAATATGCATGTACCTTAATCATCGTTTTTTGTTGATGTGTTCTTTGATTCAACCAGAGACTATGCCTAAGTCGTTATTTGCCCTTGTTGCACTTCATGGTAACCAACGTATATCATCCTAAATCATCGTATGGCTAATCTAACCATAATTCTGAACCACATTTCCATAACAATGAACATTCATAGTGTCTCCCTTAGATACAATCGAAATTCTCGAATGTCAATTAACGGATAGCTGTTAATCGATGAACGAGTATTTGGCAATTAACGACGCCGATTGATTGATGTCGTATTGATATTCCAAGTTAGAACTAGCAAAGTTGTCCTTAGTGTAGGTCGGGCTAGTAATTGTCCTTTTTAGGTAAAATGTATAACTGTTTATTTTTACGTTTACGCTCATATATATATAGCATTTACTAGCATTTTAGAAAGTCTAAGCTTATCATATAGACAATTTATTCATAACAGTTGAAGAAATGAAATGTGAACATGTGTCATCAAATACTCCAGTATCGTTTTTGTCACTAGAAAAAAAGATATAACAACAATTGGTATGTCCTAAAAAAATACGATATCAATCGGAATCAACACATATATCCAAATATATGTTTTATCACTTCCAGAAGTAATACAAACATTGCAATTACTATTCCAGGGAAGCCTATGCATTCCATTAGTGTATGTTTTATAAGCTAATGACCAAAACTCGATTTAAGTCCATGAAGTTGTTTGTCGCTAAGCAGTCATTTAACTACATACAAATTCTAACGTTTCCCATCTGCACAACGTACTCGTATAAAAACTAACTTTACTCGAACGTAATTATTGCGACAATCCTTAACACAATACTTGTTGTCATGACATAAAATAGAGCGAGTGCGCCAAGTGTCGGCTGCAAAAATTTAGCTCTGATAAAACGTTGGATTTAAGTGATTATTTGGACTTGTAGAATCTGGATTTTCGTCACAGTCTTACATGAACACATAGCTAAGTACTATTTGCTTATTTGTAGTTAGTTTTTTTCATTTTAATTAGTAAATTAATTCGATACAAATAGTCTCATAAATATTGTGTATATAACTTTATACGTTGTACATAAATTGTTACCTTTTAGTGAGCGAAAAATCATGGGATTATGTCGTTCATTCAGTACAATAGAGATCAATTACT
>VMBQ01000366.1:17812-199670 GCA_007657795.1 Dreissena rostriformis | reverse complement strand
GTTTTAGATTTTTATTTTGTCAATAATTGTCTTGTAGCTATACACATAGAGTAGTTTTATAGTGTCTTGTTGATCTTTCTAATCTAGGGTTACTATGCATGTTTTTAAGTACGTAGCACTTATAGTATAAGTATAATAGAGTAGTTTTATAGTATAATTGAGTAGCTTTGATCGATTTCTTTTAAAACTGTGTTGCAAAATGTATTCGTATCTGCGATACGTCAAATGTTCTTATGTAAAGCGCCTTTGAACGTGCACTCTTGTATGAAAAGGGCGCTATATAAATCCGGTATAATAATAATAATAATGGTGTATGGTCTTTTCTTACAGTGGCACCTGACCGAATAAGAAAACGGAGATCTTTATCTTTATCTTCACACATCATAGTTTAAGTCTTACTGCGTGCGATGCTTGCGCACCATCAGTTTCGCATGCGAAATTAAGTCACATTCATTTTTAATCCTCGTACATAACCCGTAGGGGCCAGTCGCTTTCTGGAACATTATGTTTTCAATTATGTTTATTAAGAGTTTAACACGCGAACTTAACAATTTAAATGTCACGAACACGGCATTTGCTTATTGTACTGCCATTACTAGCCGACGCGTTATAATTATCTGAATTGTAAAATATTTCTTAGTTTCCATTTTTTAAGCGCATGGTTTAATGAATAAGACGTGTGTTCACTTTCTTTTTTTATCAGACAATGTCATTATTAATACGTCTAATCAGATGCAATTACATAATAAATCAATGTTATGGCATCTGTCTCTGCAAGTTCAAAGATAATATCGTCAAAACAGCATGTTTTAATCGCACAAAACATAACAGGTTTGAATCATGAAACTATTTTTCTTTCAAGTAACAAAACAATTTGCAAAACTTAAATGATTCAGTTTTAAGACGACTGACTAATTACATTTGATTGCAACTGTTCACTTGCTGTACTAAAATATGTTTGCAGTCGACGTTTAGACGCAATTGGTTACGTCTTATACTAAGTAATTGTTCGCACACGACCTTTGAAATAATATAACTGTTCACGTACAAAATACAGACACGGTTTGCAGGCGACGTTGGAAAACTACTTTTAGGTGATATTAAAAGATTGGATACATACGATTTAACTTTCAAGTGCCCACCATCGTCAATACTCACGGTAGATATAAATATTTTGTCACTATTTTGTAAAATTATAATCGTTGTTTATCAACATTCATATCATACCTTATTTAGCTGTGATGTGATACGTTATTTTGATCACATGCTATACATTGTTTTCAATGTAATACAAACATTACGTATTTTTTTATATTACACATGTGTAATACAACATTTTTTAGCGTTTTCGTTGGCTACAAAATCAATAACTAACCAATCGCATGGCTTTATTTTGGTGAAATGACGTCGTCAACATGAAATGACGTCACGATAGTAAACAACTTTTAGATCTATCATTATTTGTTTGGTCATTTAATATGTATTTTTTTAGTTTAAAAGCATGTGATAAACACGATCTTACACTCGTTGTCATATCATACTATATTTCATTAAACTCGTCCAGGTAATTCGTTAGTAAGCTCGCCAAAGGGTCGCTTACTAACAAAATTCCTAAACTCGTTTAATAAAATATGGTATGATATGACAACTCATGTCAGATCCTATATATATCATCAATAATCTTAGGCGATTTGTTATGACTAACTTCTAGTATCGGGTACAAATAAAATCACGTTAAATATGATTTGTACGAAGGGTTTTCAAAACATCACTTTTTTTTAATTGGATTCTGCTAGAAAGCATATGGTAAAGTCTTATGATGCTCATCTCACCAACCTAAATGTCGCAGGTTTGAGTCTCAATATGGTTACTGTTTTCATCGATAATTTGTATTGTTTTGTTGTATATATCGTGAACATCTATTTATCTGTAAATATGTTATTTTTTATTTTCTATATGTTTAATTCTAACCATATTCATAACTACCAAAATAAACAATTACTAACTAAAATTCAAAGGTTCATTTCATTTACGTCTGCCATGTCCGTTGTTGTTTTGGTACTGTTCATATACATTAAACATAACGTAGAATGACCATTCGTGTATTATACTCAACAACTGTCTATGTTCATCAATGTCGGTCTAATACTTCGCCTCCGGCATCGGACATTGCGTTTCCATTATAAGGTAACGGAGCGAGGACGTCCCTATGGGCGTTTACACGTGAGCCTTTAACAAGGCGCCGCTCGCAAACGCCTGTGAATAGCTATTCGAACCAAAGCGGTTCGTTTAAAAGCCGATTTGCAGATTAGTGAAACCACTCGGACACTGCAAACTGTCCGGTTAGCACAGCGATTGGTACACGCACTTCCCACCTTGGCGACACGGGTTCAATCCCCGTTACCGGAGGCATGTGAGTTTGGTTGGTGGCAAACATACCGGACGGTTGGGGGTTCCCTCCGAGTACTCCAGCTTCTCCCTCCCCACACCACAAGACCAAACAAAAATAGAACATATTTCAGTAACAACTAAATAGCTTGATTTTGCAGCTTTAATTCATCATTCGGCCCAACTTTCGTGAGGCGTGGAATGACGTAATACACACACTTACACACACTTACACACACTTACACACACTTACACACACTTACACACACTAACACAAACACACTTACACAAACACACAAACATNACACACACACACACACACACACACACACACACACACACACACACACACACACGCATACACGCATACACGCACACACACACATACACACAAACTCGGCCCCTGTAATGGCCAAATCAGGTTAACATAAATTTACATCATTAAATGATAATCAATTACCGTGACCACGGGGGGAATTCTATGACGTGTAAACTTCTAAACATTGTAAAAGTAACACTGTCAACGAACGTGAAAACATGCATGCTTTCCCGTTGATAAAACATTGATAATACCTTGAGGGAACTGGCTGACAAAACTTCGTGTTCATGAATATTAAACAACAAACCAATGACCGATCAACGTACATGTCTCTCTTAAATGCTCCTAAAATGATGGTTGGAAAGCAACGAGTATTTGAACGGATAACGGCGAACATGTCAAAAGCGAGCTAATTCCGGCAAAACGTAACGAAAACGTGAAAGACTGCTTTGACTAATCTTATAAAATAAGGCGTCGTTAAATGGTATGAATTTCCGTGAAGATTAGGACACGGAACCAATCCGTGAATACAAACTTTTCCTTGCCCAATAGCCCACTGATACATTGCCTTAAAGCCCATAGCGTATTTGAGAAATCGTGGGTTCCGACGATGAGTCATCACGTACTCGGTTCTTAACTTATATGGAATAAATGTTGTTTAAATGTTTAATGTCCGTGATATGTGAGAAACGCTTTACACATACATAAATACAGGAACTTATAGAAGAGTGATCGTTGATCTCAAAACATTGAAATCAACTGATATCAAGTATATTGCTATATTGAAATACCTTAAGCTTTAATAAACCAATCAAAACATATGTTCTTTATTATTGTTTATGATTTTAAATATGTTATATCCTATTATATTTTTTTGCATAAATCAAAATACATCAATCATGTAGATTTGCATTGGGTTGTATTAAACACGTTACATCAAAACGTGTAGTTATTACAAATCTCGATTTTTACGTATGGTGACAAATACGTTCGTTCATCAATAAGAAATAAAACAATTTCGAGGAATTTAAGAAAAGTTTCCATGATCACTGATTGACATTTGCAATACAGAGGACTTACAAACGATAGCAAACGTCCGTTAACTTAACTAATATCATTTCATGGTACAACTCCATTTAATGTATAGAGTTTAAAACTGCACAAGCTTGACCATGACTTAAAACATGTTGTCCCAGAAACATATTCCGCATTTGCAGATGTACAGGAGATGTTATAATTACCAATATTGGCCATAAACGGTGACATTTGAAGCGGACAGATGACTACAGGCATTGATAGGCAAGCTGTATGTCTCGATCGTAGGATACAGACAAGACATTTTCCGTAGCGACGTTGTGAAGCAATATTGCATATTCTGAGTGTAGGATAGAAGTATATTACAAGGTTTAATACGCTGATGATTATTTTAAAATTTGAAATCGACGGGACCATTTTAACAGTTCATAAAAAGAGGTAACAATCGTAATGTTTTGTTTGCGTTTTTTAGATTTGGCATTATCCTTAGTTGCATTTCAAAAATGTAAATTCAATATTTGTTAACTATAAAGTGATAATGTAAGTTTGTACACATAAACTGTTACTGAGCGGTCTTAAATATAAGGTGTTGCTGATTTCGTAGCATTATTATGTTATTCATGTCCTTGACTTGGTAATACTGTAAATTAAATCTTTATTGACCTTGGTAAATACTCAATACTGTCGTTATTTGTTAAAAACGAACGTTTTGCACAGGCAAACATTCAACAGCAGTATCGATCAGTAAGATCAGTTTATAGATATACTCAATTGGCATATTTGTTTTACCATCAAAGTCTTACATTAACATGGAGCTAAAATGCATTCGGCTTTGCTCTATTTATATGTTATGTAACAGGGCTTCAAAAAAAAACGGCCGATAAAGTAGGCAACAGTCATATGTCTGTATCGATGCCAACATCTCTCAAATATGATTATGATGTTTCATTGTTTGTATATATTGGCAGTACAGGAAGGATACGACTACATTGCAGAAAAATGTTTTTTTTTAAATACGCAGTTAAAGCAGTTAACGGTAGGCAATATAAATAACATCTGTATTCGATTGAAATAGATTTATGTTTCAGTAATGTTTTGTTATAACACATCATGGACATGTTTATTTTTATGGTCTAAATATGGGCTGTACCAGAAATGGCAAATCATTATTTATTTTGCATGTTGATGATATTTCAATGATAACGTAATTGTAAAAAGAAGTTTCTTTGAAAACAATGAACATGAATGAAAATACAGCATTTACGAGGTATATTATGTGAACCATCGACCACATGCAATAGTTTCAACACGATACAAACTGGCAGGACTATAATTATTAAACAATCATTTAGCAAAATAATCATAAGATCATAAAATCTCGGACATGACTTTTACGATTCACAAGGTGTAAGCATCAAGCTAACACTTTAAGAATAATAATGGCTCTTATATAAAATCAGAGTTCAAGGGAAGATTTATTAACTGTTCTTGAATTTCAAGTTAACTCTTCGTGTAACATTAAACTGTTTTTATAGAGACTAAAATGTGTTCCATTATGGCTACTTATTTCTACTTAAACACGCTATTCGTCTATTTGTCGGATGTAAGTATAAAACAGATTTTAACAGTGAAAACATATATAGCATCAACATAGTAGTCAAGATACTATCAACTTTTAACATATTGTATACCTGTTTACAATGTTTAGAAGGTATAATCGGTTATAAACTCCCTGACAGAATTGGAAGTTATGTTGGGCGCTTTATTTGTGAAATGGTAGCTGTCGGGGTATAATGAAACGGTGTGTATATGCACATATTATATCAGCAATTTGTAAACTCGACGTTAGAAAACACAAATCTACAAACTACAAATCAAATCCGCAAAATCATAAACACCAGCAACATACAAACCGAATGAACTGAAAGGAATATGTACAGCAGCCAATTTTAGTTGATCTGGCAAATATTATTCATAACTTAAAATTTTATAATACTAACAACAGCGAAATATTAACCATGACTAAAATAAATCTGTATACATAGGAAACGTCGCTTCAAGAACACTTAATTTAGCCAATATTTTAGTTCATTACCTGTGGTGGTAAACATAATGTATCAAATTGCTACAATGTTTCTGCAGTGTCACATTCGTCTGTCACTTTGGAATAGAAGCTGTTTGCGTGAAGCAATCTTTCATATTTGTTTTCATTTTGGATCGATACCGCGTAAATTTATATTTTACTACGATATTGGCTATTTATAACTACATATTTTACATATAAAAACCTTTTTGCGGAAATGGGTCATAATTATTTTGATAAAAAAAAACATTTTTACTTTAAAGTGTAATTTATACAACATTTGAAAACGACTTGACATTGAAAACAAGGTATTAAGTTTACATTGTTTGTTTGTGTGTCCAGCTAAATATTGTGCATATCAAACATGTATACATTTGTTTTATTGTTTATTGTATTTTGGTGTAATAAGAATAAGAAAATAAAGCAGCCAAATTTACACATATCTTAAACGCCAATTAAACATTTTGATAATTTTGGTTTCGAAAACTAAATGAATATCTACGAATATATAATTAAAATAAGTAAACTTTACAGTTTATCTAAAATTGTAGTGTATCTTGTTTAATAATTTAAGAAAAAGTTAACACCACTGAGTTTCTTCTGGACTTTTAGTTACCAACCAGTCGACTAGTCCTCAAACATATAGCGCACCGAAGCCGAAGGTTTAAATGTTTTATAAATACAACTGAGGCAAGTTTGAGTTTTGGGTACCCTTTTACCGGTTTAAAATTTAATTTGTTTGAACTGGATCGTTCCAAGGCGGTGTTACTGAATTTAAAAATTATCGGATAGTTTGTCTGTTTCGTGTTTTTGTTTTCTTGTGTTACTCTTGTAAATGTTCTGTTTAAGTTAAAAGCTCTGAGCAAACTATACTGTTATGCGCCAACCCAACAATCCGGTTTTACCCCAACGCTATGCTCTGAAGAGACCGTTCTGAGGCGTTGACCCGGGTTTTATTCCGTGGTGTCTTCTGTTTGTCCTGTGTTTTCTTATGTGTAAATGTATGACAATTGGTTACTTGCCTTAAATAAAGGACCTTGTTGTGATTATAAGAATGATCTCCCGCTGACGCATCTCTAGTTTCACTCCGTTAATATTTCACATTTATTTGCGCTGTGAAAATGCATCGAAAGGTTGAGCTCTTCTACATTCGAGAGAGCCTATAGCTCAATTGGTGTCGATCCTAAAGTTCCTAAATCAAAATCTGTCGAACCTTGCATATTGAAGGCCTTCTATAACTTGCATACGCAAAAAAGAACAAATATATGTAAGGTATAATGTATTGTATTGTAGTTGATTTCATTCCTTTGGACATTCTTTGTACACCTTAACAACATTAATGACCACTTGCTTTTGCCGTTACAGCAAATAAAAGAGAAAAAGCTAAATGCATTCTTTTAAGAAATGTGGTAAAAGTCTACATCATGTTAACACAAATATAAACGCACAATTTAACTTTATGGATAGTTAAAGTTTTAAACATTTTTTTTATATTCAAACATATTGCTTGCATTGAACTGACCCTGTAAGGTTCCGCGAATTTCGACTTATGAATACTGCTTTTATTTTATAATAGTATTGCTTACTTCTGTTTAAGCGGATCTCAACGTCACTGGCGTCTCGATCAGGAAACAGCAAAATGAAACGATTTGTTTAACGTTGAATCGTCTCGTAAATAGAACTCGTATGTTACGGTCTAAACAAAGACGATTAATTGCATAACATGGTTTCTTCATAGCCATATTAAAAGACACGCTTGATGCATGCGTTGACTATTCGCATCCAATGCACAGTTCAGATAAATTTAATCAAAAGTGTCTTTTGCATCGAAAATACGATGATACATGTCCATGTTTATGTATTCTACTTAAGTAGACTGTGCGATAATTGTTATATCTAGAATAGTAATGGTTCTTCGCCAAAATTGTTTTTATTATTATATTTATATCATAACCTTTTTTCTCACATTTCTACTTCGTAAATATTTATTAATTAATGGGAAGGTTTAGGAATACGTTATCCGCGCATATGCTTAAATTAAAGATGTAACTCTGAAAACGAGCTTAATACGGTCGTATTATTTAAAGACACTATGTATACATGTACCTTTATACTTGTTTTTATGTTGATGGGTTCACTTCTTTACATGCTTAATTGCTTATATTATCAACTTAATGTTTGATTCAACAAGATATTATGTATTGTCCTCATCAAACCAAGTAATGTGTATGGTCTCATTCATTTGTAAGGCTAGTAAGACATTTTATATTTGCTTGATTTAGAAGAAATGGCTGATAACGACACTATGGTTTTCGTGCTAATGTATCATGTTTAACCTAAAAGCTGTCATAACGTGTTATTTTCTAAGCTGTGGTCACATGTGTTGTTGCTATAAAGCGCATTGTTTCAGAAAATTTAGTTCTGTATGGCATATCCAATTGTATAATTACTAAGGTCAAAATCAAACTAGATCAACGATGACACATATATCCAGCACACCACAGATTTATTAACGAAATTAACATGTTTATAATATTTTAAGTAAGATACAAGTACCAATATAATGTGTATATATGCACTAAACAAAGTACGGTTCAAGATCGTTAAGTTAGATCCAATGATGTTCCAAAATATACTATCTATAATTACCACTAAAACAGGTGATTTACTAAATATGAATAATGTACGCGCTTTTGCAGGAAATATGTTCATTTAAGACCTGCCGTGAATTATATATAGTTTTCAAGATGTTCACGTATTTATATATTGCATTACTCTTAATAATAACATACCCATTACATTTCCTTGACAGACATTTACCTTCGCGTTATGGGCTTAATGAATTTGCGTTGACCCCAGCTTTAGTTGTCTTAAGAGTGATTTGATACATTTCATGTATAGTATAATGCTAGGTAATTGAAACAAGAATTACGTACTCTCCTGATTCTGTTTCTTGAATTTCATGATAACTTTATTGGTAGGTCCCAGATTTTAACTGTATCTTGTGCATCGAAAATCTGATAATTTTAATTTATTTAATCGCACAGACAAACTACTGCGGTAAAATATTTTTTTTTCTCAATTGTTATCAAGCATTTAAGTTTAGTTGTATTGTCCATGAATTGTTGGTATTCGTGGATCTTCTCGCTCTTTGATTAATGTCAAATACGTGCAAGGCATTAATTTCTGTGTTTTAAGTTTTGTCGAAAGCAAATCTCAGAAATAATCACTTGTGTACATATGTCAACGTGCGTGCCTTATCTTATACCAAGTATTTTTGTTTGTTGCCTGTTAGATACTTTAAAATCTTAGCTGACGTAATTTTATACATGACTCATCTGTATACGACGCAATATTAATGTAAGACATGTCATGTGTTCAAACACAGATGGCGCAGTCTGTTCAATAAATGTCAATTACCATTTTCTTAAACGTTTGAGTTTGACATATGTTCTTCGTTATTGTTAATGTTTTTAAATATAATCTTGTATATTGCATTTGTCTGCAGAAATTAAAATAGATCAATTATGAAGAGTTTCATCCAGTAATATTAAATACGAACACCGTACATCCAAACGCGTTGTTATAACAGAACTCAACATAGTTTTACGTATGGCGACACAACTTTCGTTCATCAATAAGAGATGCAACCGCTTTAAGGAATTTAGACAAGTTTCCATGATCACTGATCGTACATTTGCAATACAGAGGACTTAGAAAAGATAACAAACGTCCGTTGACTTAAATATGATCATTTCACGGTACGAATCCATTTAATGTATGGAGTTTAGATTTGCACAAGCTTCACCATGACTTAAAACATGTATTCCCAGAAACATATTCCCTTTGTAATATAAAGTGCACACAAGTACAAAATAATAATGCCATTATTTTGATCATTTTGTTAGCCATATACTTTATCTTTAAATGTAAATGAGAAAGCATTGTCCCTTTATTCCCAAACTATATGAGCTACTCAAAAGACTAACATTAGAGGAAACTAAATCACACTTAAAACACAAATATGAATTGCTTAGTCAACGATGGAGCACATTCTTAGAAAATACAGACGTATGAACAAGCTAATCTCTTCTTTTTATAATACTTTTAATAGACTCAACTATATCTAGGCTACCTATCTTTTTCTTCTTCCCACAACATAATACTCTGAAACCATATTTCTTTCAGTTACATTTGTAAGAGCGAAATTATCTAATCTGTATGTTTACTTGTATGAATTAAAATGTATGTTTCCAGAAATAAAATGTTATGGAAAAAAAAGAAACATATTTCGAATTTGCAGATGTACATGTGATGTTATAATGACCAATATTTGCCATAAACGGTGAAATTTGAAGCGGATATGTGACTACATGCATTGATAGGCAAGCTGTTTGTCTCCATTGTATGACACAGGCAAGACATTTTCCGTAGCGACGTTGTGAAGCAATATTGCGTATACTGTGTGTAGGATAGCAGGCTGTTACAAGTTTTAATACGCTGATGATCATTTAAAATCTGAATTCGACTGGACTATTTTAACAGTTTATAAAAAGAGTTACCATTCGTATTGTGTTGTTTTGCGTTTTGCGATTTGAGGTGTGATTTGTAATAATCATTATTATCATTTAAAAAAATGCAAATACAATATTTCTTTACTATAAAGTGATAATGTTAGTTTGTGAACATAAAGAGTAAATGAACGGTTTTAAACATCTGGTGTAGTGTTCATTTTGTAGCTTTCTTATGCATTATTGTGTTGTTCATTGTCTTGACTTAGCAATAATGTAAGTTCAATTTTAAATGTCCTACTAAGTCAATACTCAAAACAGTCGCAATTTGTTCAAAACGAACGTTTTGCACAGTTACAAATCTAACAGCATTACCGATCAATATAATCAGTTTATAGACATACGCAATATGCATATTTGTATTTTCCATCAAAGGCTAACGTTAACATGGATCTTACATGCATTTGGCTTTACACTAGTTATATTTTATGTAGCAATGCTTCAATGAAAACCGCTTGAGCACTAGCGTTGATTCATCGTTTCAAGGTGGCTTACATCTTTTGCAAACTAAGCTTAGGGCCGATAAGAGAAGCAACACTCAGAATAATGTATCGATGTCACCATCTCTGGAATATGATTTTCATGTTTCCTTATCTGTATATACTGGCTGTACAGGTAGGATACGACTACATCGCAGAACACGTTTACTGTTTTGGCTTATTTAAATAAATGAGTTAAAGCAGATGACGGTAAGCAACATAAATAACATGTAAACTCGATTGAAGTAGATCAATTGTTCATTTATTTTTTTTGTCATATAACATCTGAGACTTGGTTATGCTTATGGTCTAAATATGGACTTTTCCAGAAATGAGCAATTCACAATTATGTAAATCATTATTTAGTTTGCATGTTGATGATATTTCAATGAAACTTTATTGTACAAAAGTAGTTTTTTTGAAAACAGTGAATATGAATATAAAATGGACTGCAGCATTTGTTAGGTATACAATGTTAATCATCGACCATATGAAATTGTTTCAGCAGGATACTAAATAGCAGGACTATAGTTATTAAACAAGCATTTAGCAAAACTAATCGAGATCATAAAGGCTTGTTCATTACTTTTGCGAGTAACAAGGTGTAAGGATCAAGCGATCACTTTAAGAACATTAATGGCTCTTACAATCTATTAAATCAGAGTTAAGGGCAAGATTTATTAACTGTTTTTGAATTTCAAGTTCACTCTTCGTATAACATAAAACTGTTTTCTATTGAGCATGATCGACTTGAAGGTGTTCCATTATGGCTTCTTATTTCTACTTATACATGCTATAAGTCCATTTGTCGGATTTGAACAGATTTAACCTGTGAAGACATAATTATATAGAATCAACATAGTTGTCAAGAAATGTCAACTATTAAAATATCGTATACCTGTTTATAAAGTGTACAATGGCATATCGGTTATACATTCTCCGACGTATTTTTGAAGTAATGTTTGGCGTTTTATTTGTTAACCGGTTGCAGCCAAAGTATGAGGCTACGATGTGTATATAAACATATAAGCTGAGAAATTTGTCGACTCGATGTTAGAAAACACAAATCTACAAACTATAAATCAAATCCTAGAAAACATTAATAACAACAGCAACATATCAACTGAATGAGCTTAATGAAATGGAAAATGTGTGGCAACCAATTGTAGTTGATATCTGTTTTTACAAATATCATTTATATTCAAAATAATATTGAGGAAAATCCATTTAGTTAAGTAAGATGTCAAAAAAGTGGTGACGATACCAAAGGGGAACAAAGCAAAATAACAAAGCAGAACGAACAAAGATACTGTCTGTAACTGATGTTTTGATCTATACACTACTCGATCACATAAATCGACAGTTTTATAATATTTTAGATTAAGTATAATCCTTCTCAATTATGAGAACTGAATTAGTGTCGACGCGACCTGGTCGTATGTAATTGAGTACGTTGGAATAGAATAAGCGTTTACATAATTCGAAAGTCACACAAGTGTTGGAATGGTTAAGTCTTCTTATGCGAACAACACAGCACATCCGCATTTCTGTAACAAAAAAGCAAGAGTGTTCAAAACAAAATTAAGAAGGGGCCAACAAATGAATAACCCACTATATTCTTTTAAGTATTTATCGCGCTCATGGTGAGCTTGTGTGTTCACCTTTTGTCCGTGGTATGTCGTGCGCCGTCCGTGGTCAACATTTACCTTTTAAACACCCTATAGGCAACATATTAATTTTCGCTTTATTTTTAAGATGTAATTGAATATATTCACAAACAAAAGCATATGACTTGGAACAGTCTTACATAAGACAAAAAGGAGGATAAATAATATTGCCTTCATCCAAGAATCGAAATATTTTGACCTTTGGGAGCAATATCAAAGCGCTACCATTCAGGCTTTCTAATTTGTCACCGTAATTGAAACGATACGTTGGCAATATTAGCAAAAAATAGCGACGCAAAGCGTTGCAAACGCTTTATTATTTTACCGATGTCGATAAATAATTATCCATAAACGAACCGATATTATAAGCTCACCTGAGCACATTGTAATTATGTAGAGCAATTAGGATACCGTGTTGTCCGTCGTTCGTCCGTCCGTGTGAGAGTCCGTCCGTGAGTTAACTTGTTCGGATTTTTTTTTTAACTTTGAACATGTTTTCCTCCCTTACCACGCGGTAGATTCTAATGACACTGGCAAGTAATACTTCTTGGGTGAAACTCTTTTAAATGTGTTCAAATTGTTTTGGTCCATTGCATACGTAGGTCACCAGAGCTACAAATGAATTTCAAAATCTTCTTTGAAACCACAAGGGCCAGGGATAGCATATTTGCTGTGTAGCATCGCCTAGTGGTCCTCTACTATATTTGTTTTAGTCACGCCCTTTGGTTAAAAAATGGGCCATCCCAGTCGTTACATGATTTTGATAGACTTATATATAGCAAAATGTTTTTAAAATCTTAACTAACACGACAATAATGCCAAGATATGTAATATTTGGCAGGTAATATCGCACACATGTTGTGGTCTTCTACCAAGATTATTCAAATCATGCCCCTGGAGTAAAAAATGTCGTAGTTTCACTTATATGTCTATAATGAAAACATAAAAAATCTTCTTATCTGTAATCGCAAAGCAAAGCGGTTTGGTATAAGGCTTGTAATATCAGTTTGTTCAAATTGTGTCGATGGGGTAAAAAAATTCCCCGCCCTGGGTTTACCTGTTTTCTTTATATGTACAAAGTGAAATCATTTCTCTTCTGGAACTTTAAGGCATATTGGTTTGGTATTTGACATGAACACATGTTCTCCACCAAGTATGTGCAAATCATAACCCTGGGATCAAATTTGGCCCCGCCTTAGGGATAACGTTTTCCTTCATATGCATATTGTTTTAAGTTGTATTAACAAAACATTTATAAAGTCAAAAGCCCCAGTGGACAAAATAAGCGTACAGTGTTTACAAAGTAAATTGTTCTTGATTATGCAAAGTAATAAAACATTTCTTTGCCACAATACGTGCATGTATTATTTAATATTTTATAAATAAGTATCTATATTTTATCTTTAATTCAATATGTGTAATTACGTCAAATTATGATGAAGCTAATTAATTACATCAATATAGCAAGTATATTATAGTTAACATAAAGAAGTTCTACATATGAAAACTTGTAATAATTATTATACTAACTCATATTAACAAAATTCATTAAATGAGGCATGTGCTTTTGATACTAGTATACATAACAGTATGCATATGTTTAAGAATAAAAGCACCATATTTTATAGTTATACAATTGTTTTCGTACATTCAGTTATCTTACAGAAAGGTTTCTAAAATACATGTCAATTATAGCTCATGCATGTAACAATAGCATAAGCGTTAGTCCGTGCTTGCTTCCTATACGAAACAAAAATATAGGCAGCCCAAAGGCTTTGGTGACAGTACATTATTTAATTGAACTGATATTCTGACACAGTGTCTGTTGATGAAAAAACACGCAAAACAAAATGAAATACGATGGCAATAGTGAAAACTTTAACAAAAATCTCCTATGAAACCGGATAACAGAGATGTTTGGTAATTGGCATATACCATCGAATGATGATTCCCAAACAGGGATGTTCAAGTCATGTCCCTTAGGTTAATAGTGGCTCAAACCTCGGGTTAACGTGTATTCCGTATATCTATATAGTGAAAACTTTCCTTTCAAAACATTTTTCCTCAAAACCCGCAGGCCAGGATTTTTTGTATTTTGGCATTTCACATCATATCGTATAATTTTATACTCTATTTTGATTTTTTAAATCTTGACCCTTGTGTCGACATTGGCACCGCCCTTGGGTGAACTTGTTTTCAATATATGTTTGGTAGTGAAAATATTAAATCTTTTCTGAAATCGCAAGACACAGAGTTTAGAGTTTGGAACTTATCAAAGTATGGTGGTCTTCTACCAAGTGTTTTCAAATTATGCCCTCGTGGTCAAGATTGGCCCATTCTGGGGGCAACTTGTTTTTTAATGATATCTCTGCGTTCAGCTGAACAATGGTTTCGGAAACATCACATGAGTTCCTCAGAACACTTCAGTTATCCGAAGTCTCAAGTAAGCGACCTATTGGCCTCGTGTTTACATCTCTCTTAATCCGGTTGGCACGTGGATGTGTACATACATTATGCGTTTACTACATGTTCATAGTTATGAAGAGCGTTACGAACTGTGTAATCTCATAATTAAATAAATTTGTTAAGTGTTTTAACAAGACGTCCCGAAGGCCAGATGCCGAACTTTGGACAACGTAAAGTCTGTATACAGAACACTGTTGTTTATACAAAGTAAAAATACCACCTTGTACAGCAATTCTTAATTATGTATTATTTAATATTGGACCATTATATTTAACAGATCATAACCTTCATATATTTTTTGGAGAAATAACTTATTATATAAAAACGTGTATGTAATTACAGTAAATTTAAATAAAGTAATCTAGTTAACAAATATATTAAACACATTTAGTTTACAAAGGCATGCAGATGCATTTTTTTATAATTTATAATAATCCTACTATGTGTTAACCCAAAGGACAAAGTTAACTTCAATGGGGAACATGTTCACGATACTAGTTGTTTGTATATTTAGCTATTTAACCGTTACCTTTACCTACATACATGGCAGTTATTACTCATGTATCTAAAATTAGCATAAACTCTTGCTATCTACATACACGAAACAAAATGTGGGCAGTCAAATTTAACAAACACGCATAACTGCAGAAAAAAATGCATTTGCATAACGACGTGTGTTATTAGTTGACGAGCATTGCATAAGCCCTTTACCGAACAAAATATATAGACGATCCAAAAGTAATGTAACATGCTATTTAGTTATAGTGTTTATTGGTTTAAAGAGTAAAGCCGTTACCTCTTACCCGATATATGTCATCTCATACGTTATAATTATATATAAAAATGATTTGTTTCTGTCTTTCTTTACTTCTGTAATAATTTTGTCAATATTGATTGAATAACGGAATTTTTCTGAGACATAATATTAAAGTACAACTATCGTTTTATATGCAATCTTCTTGACGTAAATATGATACTATTAAAAACCAACGTCTCTCAAGTAAAGTTAACCCCTTTTTATAATTATATTTAGTTTAAAAGGATAAGATGCAAGCTTTTAGATCATTAATGTCTTTTGTATTTAAGGATATGTTTCATTATTCACCTAAACAAAATGATATTGTGTAACATTTGTTAATGTATTCATAGTTTATTCAAGAGTGCACATGTTTTAATAAGCCAATTAACAAACGTTTTCCGATAAGTGATTCGTCTAATACCATCGTCATGTCCGACATAATCCTATGACTGACTTAAAGTTTGCTGCTTAATAAGTATGCATGTACAACTTCTTGTTTCGAATAAATCTCACAATTTTTGAAAACTGTCAGTTCGACATTCATCAAACACGTGCCTTTAAACGCGGAAATGTATTACCTGTATACAGCGAGCGTTTTACTTCCTGTGATATATGCATATCAAATAAGTGACATAAATAATACAAGAAGAACTATTATTAACGTGAATGTAGATTTCTTAATGCACAATTACGGGAAGGAAGTTACTGTGTTAACCAAGACACGTTATCACACTTAAGTATATAATGTGATTTAGCTGTTAAAAACAGTACACGACATACATGGACGTAGTGTGTGTGTCTTAAGTCGTTATGACCTCGAGTTATGAATGCGTTAAAAAGTAAGTTTCACTTTGTTGTGTATACGCTTTTTCGCGTGTATTTATGCGCCTTAATATCGTAATGAAGGCGAACAACAAACACTTCACTGTACACATTACAAATGCATTCGAAGAGTGAAAAAACTTACTGAACTATTATGAATGTTATATTATTTGTAATACAACAAGTTTACACTCTTAATAACACGTAAATAAATACTTAATATCAGGTATTTTAAGCAATACGCAATTAGGTGTAAATACATCATTCTCGTGAATATGTACATATTAATGTTGTCATTTAAAGTGTCTTTAACTGATGTGATCGTGTTCAACCCATATGTATCCCCGTTCATGAAGTAAGATAACAGTTGGATGGTTTCAGTTCGTTGATCTTGGTGTAGGTCCTTTAATTATACTCATCATATACCGTGATATTTGTAATAAATTAGTCATGCATTTTGTACAATCTAACATTGTATGGTACAACATTATGGACACTAACGATGTATTCACCGAATGAGTTAATATAGCGTAAAGAAATTGAGGTCCTGAATTGTTGAAGTACAGCAGTATAATGGTAGTGTACTCAGTTATCTTCCGTACTATTGTAGTTCATACTTTTTGGAACGTATTTGTGTGGTTTCAATGAACATTGATTTGTTGTTTATTGAAAAGGCAATAGTGTTTCTTTTTTTGTCAGTTGTCTTTTGCAAATCGAATAAAAGATAGGTAAATACGAACGCAGACCAACTTGGTTTGGTAATTTTTAACTTCAACCTACGAAATTTAAAAACAATTGCAAATTTGAAAATATTCAAATGATCTCCAAATGGACAAGTATACTTTATGTCTCCTACTATTATTCTTCTCGTATATCATGTGTTCAATTCAACGCAGAAAACCTATAGCGTTAGCTTATTAGCATTCTTTTACTTAAAATATCGGATATTGACAGCAGACAAATTCATACACACAGCTTCCCGGAGAGCAGATGCTATTGGCGCTATCTTTATTTTATCTGTTGTCCCTGTCTTTTTCTTCACGCCTCGGCGGCCTTATTGACTTTTAATAGGTCTGGCCTAAGATAATGACGGTCACTCAAGAATAACAACGGTAGTCACAATCGTGCAGTCGACTGTGGTAATTTTGCAGAATGCGTGTTTACAGATTAAATGCCTTTTTTGCTGGACTTTTTGTGATCCCTGCTATCTTCTTTTTATGGTCGCGTTAGAATGTCAGAATTATTAGCTGATTCATTAACGTTTATTGTGAACATAAATTGAACGCTTCTTTAAAATGTATGGACGTCTGCCTGTCGAGAACATACGTGTTGTAAAATGTTTATAATATAATGTATAAATGTGATGGAGATAAAACTGTACGAAGTGGTAGTGTAATACTTAATGTTCTGAAATCCCTGAAATTGTGGCGGCGACAAATTATCATACATATCCTCATAATCATCATCTTTATAATCTCCTTCGACATCTTCATCGTCGTCGTCGTCGTTCAAGTCGCAGTCGTCGGGCTTCGCCTCCTCTTCCTCCGCAGCATCACCATCATGATAATCCGAAGCAGCGTATGCAGCGTAGTAATCATTATCATCATCACCATCATCACCATCATCCTCATCGCCATCATCATTATTATAATCGGTAGCAGCAATAAAATCAGCAACTACATTATCAAAATAATACTAGCAATCATTATCATCATCAAACTAATAATAATTGTCACACCCAGACTACCACCGCCATCATCATCAACATGAGTATAGTTTATCAATATTATCATACTAATTATTCCTATATTCAGGCAAGAGGAGGGAAATATGTACGGCCTTCTGATCGAAGCTATCGTCCACTATATCAAGGAGAACTTTGGCGAGGGAGTATGGCTGGATGTCCGTCGAGTGGCAAACATTCAGCAAGTCGCCTTCGCGACACACGAGCGCTACAGCGAAAGATTGGTACCAAACATCGGAAAGGCCCTGTCAGACATAACGGGTATCCCGTACGACGACATAATGGATGCGTTTGGTGTGTGCTTTGTGTCTTTCGTCGGCCAATACGGGTACGATCGGATCTTAAAGGTTCTCGGTCGCCATATGACGGACTTTCTCAACGGTTTGGACAATCTTCACGAATACCTCCGCTTCAGCTACCCGAAGCTCCAGCCGCCTTCTTTTTTTGTCGAAGAGGAGACCGTTTCCGGTTTGAAGCTCCACTACCGCAGCAAACGGAAGGGATACGTTCACTATGTTAAAGGGCAGATCCGCCAGGTGGGGGCGATGTTCTACAACACGAAAGTGGACATCGACGTCATCAGCGAGGAGGACACGGACCACATGACACACGTGGTCATGAAACTGCATTTCGACAACACCGCCTTTAAGGAAAACCAGAAAAAGAAAAGCGTCTTCACCGAGTCGCTTCCTCTGAGCTCGGAAGTGTTTTTTGAACTTTTTCCGTTCCACATTGTGTTCAATGAAAACATGGAGATCCAGAGCGCTGGAAACGGCCTCCGTGCGGTTTTCCCGGACGTGTTAGGGCAGAATGTAACGGAGGTGTTCATGTTGACGCTACCGCTGGTTGACTTTTCCTGGTACAGTGTAAGTAGAATATATATGCTGTGTATTTTTCCACGGTAACTAAATAAGACACATGCAATTTGACTTTGTTGTACTCAAAAAAAGACAGACACTTTAACATTAGAATGGCATTGTGATACTCAGAATTTGCTTCTCATGACGTATGACATTGATTTTTTATAAGTTAATTAAACTTTATTCACAGGCATTAGAACGACGTCATTAATAATACGATATTCAACGATTCTGTGAAAAAAATCCTCAATGACACACTTTTTTGTTAACATATTCCAAAGAAGGACAAAAGATTGTAAATAGACAACATCTCTGAATTGGGCAAATCAATAATATTCAACTGATATGTCACCCGTATTACATTTAGTTACACCTGTTTCCAGTTAAAGCTATAGATTAGTTTTCTAAAAGAGACTTTCAAACTTTTTTTTTACAAAATCCATGTATAAAAATGTTGAAACGCACATTGCGTGTGCAAAGATTTACTTCTGACGAATATATGTTATTCATTCGAGAAAATTTTAGATTAAACGAAAACACAAGGCCTAGCAACATTTAACTTAAACGTCATAATGCGAATCCTAATATTATTATTTTTTGCAATGAACAAAGTAAAACATATGTTCCTTATATATGACTTTTTTCGAGAAATGTTTTGAATCCGAAACAGTAAAACTTTTAAGCGTTCTGATTTAAAACCAACAAAACAAACATAATGCATGTAATTAGAAACTCTAATGTGCACATATCAAATGTGTCCTTTATGTTGTTAATATTCGTCTGATCGTTTGATATTCATTCTGTGAGAATGACCTTTAATTAGTTTTTAGAATTTCATAACTTAGAGAAAATACGGCATAACATGCATTTGTATGTGAATAATACATTGAAATAAGACGTTTATTATGGTTGTTATAAAAGGTTTCGAGTTACAATGCCTGATTATAATGGCATTAAAGGGACTTTTCGACCATGGTCAACAACCGTTTTCTCCTATGCTGGCATTAATCCCAAAACAAAATGAAATGAAGATGAATTTCTGTATGATTACTAAAAATATTAATTAAAACATAAATGTGTGTTTTGGAAACTAACCTTTACGAAATCATAATTGAACAACATGCAGGATAATCGAAGGCGAGAGTTCTAAAGTGTTACAGATAACTCCTCTCTATTTATGCACCCAACCCCAACTATGTCTATATCAGTTAATGTTCTTGCAGAAATAATATATTATACCCAGGTTGATCCGAAACGAGGCTTTAATAAGTCCTTGCCAAGTTTTATTTTAACACACTATTTTGATTCATTTATTGTTTAATTATTCCAATAAACAGTGTACTTAATAAGTGGGCACATACTGTGCTTTAATTGTTATACACGCTGTGTATGTGTTTATGTTTTATTTATAACATAGATGATACATCAATTCGATTGTCCGAGTTTAATTCCGTATAGTATGCCTTTTTATTGATAGATTCTTCTTACAATACAACATTGAACAAACATATGAATGCATGTTTAGCAATTTTGTTTCCAGATTTTGGCTCATACAAATAATTCCTTTGAACTCCTATCTCAAAGAATAGTCTCTAGACGAATACCCGATGGCGAGACGCACGTAGAAATAGGTATTACATATTTTATTAATTTATGTGATGCCAAGTACAGCCAAACATAGAATATTATCATGAGTGAAAGTATTTATTTTATATTATCAAGAGTGGATTTAAGTTGATAATGTAGCAAAACCAACACATGTTCTATTCATTTAATGCATGTACATTTATTAATGGTTATACTGTATTATTTGGCTGGAACGATGCCGTCACGATTATATAATAACGATGTTATTGGTCAGTAAATCAGTCAAAACAATCGATAATGGTCACTATTATGTTTTACTTATTGAAACAGACCTAGGTCACATGTATACCACGAGAAAGAATAAATTAAATACAATTTATATCACACTGCAACAAACGGATGTTCTCTACATGTACATACGCATATTGTATCATGTACCTATATAGGGTACATGATACAATAAAAAAGAAAAGAATCCATGAATGTTTAAGAACCATTTCCTGGCACTTATTCCTGTACATTTACAAACGGATACAATTTGAGGATATTTCATTTTTTTTCAGTGAACTATACAGCCTACTGTGTATTGATGCTTATATATCAGTAATTAAACATTTACAAAAGGTCCCAGAGGACTACTTATTCCCAGAAAATACATTTGTATCTTCAGTCATGTTATACGGTTACTTTACCTAAATTAATTGTTTGCTTATGTGTGAATGATAAATTATCTTACATTGAAGAAAAGGTCAATAGTTCTCAAGGATTCGGGCATCCCTATGTTCGTTCTTATTTCAAATATATGTGATCAATGAAATAGACATTTCCCGGATTTTTTTTAAAAATAATTTCATGGTGTTATATTAAATAATAGTGTATTCGGTTAGATTTGTATTCATTTATATCGGTGCCATTTAAAATACATAATAGTTCATTCATACATCGGATCAATAATGTTTTACATATTTTAGTGGACGACTGGAATTACGTAAAGGAAAGCGACCAATCGAACGTAGACGGCTGCGCCATTCATTTGAAAGGGCAGATGATGTATATGCCAGACTGGGATTACATTATCTTCCTTGGAACACCCATGTAAGTGAATCTGAATTCTTAAATAAAAGAGCAACAGCAACAACAACTTTATTTGGGGCACGTTCTTTTCAGAAGATTCAAAAACTTGATGAAACATTGAATTTACATCCTGGCTATGTATTTTGGTTAAAGGTTACACTTCTCTTGAAAAAACAATTTCCTTTCGGTAAAGATTGAAAATTAAACCGAATATTTTTTTTTTATAAATCTCAGTTATTTAGTTAATTTAATTTCTCAACAGTGTTTAAAAGAACCGATAATATTGTTTATTATTTGGAATTCGATTGATCTGTCTTTTATGCTGAAAAAAGTATTACGCCTTATATATATGGAGTTTAAACTATTGAAAAAAAACACGAACATGTATAGACGATTGCTTTAATATAAACAGCACATAACTAAACGTTATGATATTATTTTTTTGCAGTTTATTTTGAATATCTTTATGAAACGGTCCATATTTTAACATTTCTTAAGTAATTCTTTAATTAAAGTTGAACATATTATTTGCAATATTAAAAAATAAGTAGATCAAATGCTTGATATTTATAGAATTTTGCATTATAATTTGATTTTTAAATACCAGCAAGAGGACTTTTTTTCAGTTTTCAACACATTTTATTTATATATTGCAAACACAACCATATACAATAAGAACAATTACACGATAAATAATGCAATCCGAGATGAAAAAACTAACATAAGCAACACATTTAAGGTTATCTATATAATACATTTAAATTGTGTTGAACATAATTTTAAAAATTTAAAAAAGAAACAAAAACATTTTCCTGTGTGTATAGACAATCAAGGATGTATAAATTGTACTCACAGAAAAAAACAGGCATAGAGAAAACAATAATAGGTGCATATAATTATATAGACATTTTTCAGTGTGTATAGACAAACAATGATGTATAAGTTGTTATAACAGATAAACAAAGGCATAGAGACCAATAGTAGGTGTATATAATTATATTTTATGACAGATAGGTCCTACATTTGATTTTATTTAAGAAACCGAATAGTATTGTTAAAGTCGTAAAAACACTGTGACAATCATCAAGAGAACGTCGTTAGTTTATGTTATTGTTTCAACATAATTGTGTATGAAATTAAATAGTGCTTTACCTATCAGCCGGTTTGCACGCTGTGTGTTTGGAATTGTTTAAACGCCGTTGGATATGGGGCATATATGTTTGCCGGGATATAGGGAAAATATGTTCGCCGTCATCGCGCTGAAGAATTAAACTACCATAATTAGTTGCTGTCAACCATATAATTATATATTTGTGGCTTCAGGTAAGTGGACATACGATTATTTTAGTCCTCATTTATAGACTTTGTTAATGTTTTGATGGTGTTGTTTTTGCAAAAAGATGAAATATGTGTTTATCTTTGTTTTCGATTATATTGCTGCATTTTATTCTTTTTTTTTCTAAACAATCTCCTCACTTAAAAGCCCATTGATATTTGTTATTTTTAAGTTTAAACATATTTATTTAAGCTCGATTGCATTAAAAGTACCTTCTACTTATTTGAAACGCTCTTGAGTCCGTTTCCTGGGCCTAGAACCAGTGTCTGTTGAGAAAATTTAAAGAACGATCCCGTGACTTCCCGGTCGCTAGGCGGAAACCATGTCCATTACACCACGACGACTATTTTTTTTTTTTTAATGTTTCTTTTGTTGAACACTGGTTGGTAAGAGCGTTCACTGTACGAACGTATCTTAAAAATCGAACGATACGCATAAACTCCAATCGGCTCATTGTGAAGATTTACTTCGTCGAAAAATTTATTTGATATCCTGTTCATCGGGACCTTCACATACAGTGTCTTAAATGTTTGCATGTTTTTTCTTTCCGTTTTCAGTATGGAGAGCCTGGACGTCATGTTCAAGACGGGCCTTTACATCAATGATATGAGTATGCACGACTCCAGTAGGGATCTCGTCCTTGCCGGCACTCAGCAATCCGCCGAGCTCAAACTCGCCTTAGACCAGGTAAATACGGACATTGAAAATAATATTAAATATACTTTTGGAGACAATCACTATATTTTTCCAGATTATAGAGGGCAATGTTTTCAACATTTCCCTTCTGCTTAACGGCGTCAAGGAAAGATTTCAGAATATTGCTGTCTACGTCGAGACACTTTTTTACTGCAACTAAATGTTAATGAAATACCTGTATAAAATGACAATGAACAATATTCATCTTTAAACAGGTTATATTAAGTCTTAAACTTTAAATCGCTCAAACAAATAATATTGAACAGTACAGGTATTAACTTTTATTTCTGAATGTAGCATAGACAAGTTTTCGTCCATTTAAATTGAAGATGTGACGTTCCTGTTATCATCAAAAGCTTTTAATATCATTCGAACCTGCTGGGCATGATCGTGCTAACTAATTGACGACACGCACAGAAGACAACTTCTATGGATTGCAGTTTTCTCCCACCATATATGATTGTTTCATACTTAGGAGGTAGTAATTCACCTTTACTCTTTCAGTGCTGGACTTTGCAAACAGTTTGGATTCAGATGAGACGCCACAGAACGTGGCGTCTCATCAGGATCCAAACTGTTTGCTATTCTGATAGAATTATTTGATTATTTTTTTTGAAGAAAATGCTAATTTTAGAAAATCAGCACACGACATTCTGGCAGACGACAAATTTCACCAGCATGCAAAGGGTTATTAATAGAACAGCGCTGAAACATTGTCATAAACCGATATTGGTGTCACGAAAGTATTTACAAATTGATCGAATGTGACGCACCATTTATGAATGTTTATATTAAAAGTGTTGACACTTATTTAAGCAGTCCATGCAACTGGTTTACGTATTCGCCTAGCATCGGTGTTCTTTTAAATATCCTGACTTTCATTAGCACATTATGGCTATTACGATAGTCAATGAGTGTCATACTGTTGAAACTCTTTTAAAAATGATATTGGTATACTATGTATCCCGACACTTATTTCCTACGTAACAATACTTATGACGTAAGCATCATCAGCTGTAGAAGAGGCAGCAATACACAATATCATTATTGTAATTATTACAATCTTCTTTATTATCATGAACATCGCATTACATATTGATAGTGCTTTAATCCAAATCAGCATGTGTTCATTAATCCCGTCATGTATCATCATTTTCTCTACCATCAATCAAAATTATTGTTTGGTCTCGCCGTTAATTATCACTTCGTATCATGACGATGCATCAGGAGCAGAAGAAAAACAAGATACTGCAGGAAAGCATGCACAAGCTGGACGAGGAGATGCGCAGGACGGACACGCTGCTCTACCAGATGATCCCCAAACAGGTGGCCGACAGGCTGCGGAGCGGGGAGCCGGCGATCAATACATGTGAGGTACAAAACTTTCGAAATATTTAACAAGAGTGTATACGTAATCAACAGGTCGGAAGTGTACAAATTCACCAATCTTTAAATTTGATTTTTTTTTTAATTACGTGCGCTTTTTGATGATGATGTTACACAAACATTTTCTTCTCTCTTTTGAGAAATGCATACTTTCCAGAATTTGTTTACATGCTGCGAATCACGGCATTACATGTTTCGCCATCCTCAAATGTTTTATATTTTTTTGTTGTAATGCGTTTGTCTTCCTGCGCAATCTATTCAATGCATTCTAGACATGCCTTACGGCAGTGGGCAAAATGAGTCGACCTTTGTTCTGACTAATCACTTTCAAGTTTGGATTTGCCTTAACAGACAACGTACTCTTCTTTTGTCATTACAATAACTATAGGATCTGACATGAGTTGTCATATCATACCATATTTTATTAAACGAGTTCAGGAATTTTGTTAGTAAGTGAGCCTTTGGCGAGCTTACTAACGAATTTCTTGGACGAGTTTAATACAATATGGTATGATATGACAACGAGTGTCAGATCTTATTTATCACATGCTTTTAAACTAAATAAAATACATCTTAATTGACCAAACAAATGCTGATAGAAAAGATAAAAGTTGTTTACTATCGTGACGTCATTTCATGTTGACGACGTCATTTCACCAAAATAATGCAAATGTTTAGTTATTGATTCTGTAGCCAATCAAAACCCTTTAAAATGTTGTATTACACATGTGTAATATGAAAACATACGTTATGTCTGTATTACATTTAAAAAAAACACAAGGTATAGCATGTGATAACTGCGTGTTTTGGCATAGCCATTCAAGAAAGACCAAACATAATTTCTCAAATGTTCTTTATGTTTGCAAATTAAAACGAGAGCTCAAGCAATGTGTGTGCAACACTTGTTTTTAAATATGTGTATTATCATAGTTGACGGAAATGTCAGTGCATCGTCATATTGTTGTCAGTGATTTTCTTACAGCTTTGTTGCCAAAAAGGTTAATACGCAATACGCTTATCAGACTTTTATTGTGAACTATGTTATGGAATGACATATTGCCTTGATGAGGTGTTTTTAAACAAACAACAACGTATATTGTTTACCAAAAAGCATGTTTTAATAGACCATATTTGGAACTCAACTTATCAAACATGTGTTGTGTTATATGCATTTCTGTCTCATGATTATTTGCCTGTGTACCACATTTTTTAGGTCAATTTATATGAAAATACATAATACCACGTATTTAGGTTATTTTTGTTTATATGTTATGTAAATAAACAGAAAAGTACAATGTTTCACTCAGTTCGGAATTTCAATAACATCTTTTCTTAATTGGTGGTTACTGTATTACCGTCATTTATGTCCAACACAAAATAGACTTGTGAGTCAAAGTATTTGTAGAAAATTAAAAAGATTAGCGGGTTATCAAACTGACGCTTTAAAGCTAAACCTTCATTTTAGTAATAGTTGTATTTCACTGAAAAATGTACTTAATACATTCTGTTTCAGGTATTCGAGAATGTGACGATTCTGTTTAGTGACGTAGTTGGGTTTACCCGCATCTGTAGCCACATCTCTCCTATGGAGGTGGTGTCAATGCTGAACGCCATGTACACAAAGTTCGATCAGATTACCGAGCGGCATAACGTCTATAAGGTCAGTTTTAACACTGCATTAAGTACATAACGTTAGAAACAATTTTAAATCGAACCTCAGAACACGTTCAAAATTAGTGCACTGGGATTTATTGCTTTAAAATGTACGTATTGCACGTTTTTATCTTACCTTCCCAATATTCATAAAATATTATCTTAAGCCATCCCAGTATAACTTACTTCGAGCACATTCCTGTATAATTTCATTTGATAATTACAGCCTGTTATGCGTAAGCAACTATGTAACAAACTGATCCTCTTTGTCTTCGTTTTTGTAACTGTTTTTATTTGCGAGCCATATTCTTCCACACAGGTTGAGACAATCGGAGACGCCGACATGGTCGTTTCCGGTGCTCCAGACAAGACGCGCTACCACGCGTTGCACATCTGCGATATGTCCCTCGACATGCTGAACGTCATGTCGGAACTGCCCGACCCCTCCATGGAGGGCAGCATGAAAATCAGAGTCGGTAGGTGCCGCTATCAATCCGATTTGTTTCAGTCTCGTTTTTCAAGGATAATAAAAAATCAATCAAATAATGTACTGATATGATATATTGGCCAAAGCAGTTAATGCAGGAATAGTCGTGAGAGTCTTAAAGTATGATGAATGTACAGTATTTGAAATATTGTTGCCTGATTATTGAAGTTTCGAGCTAAGAGCAATCTGATTTAATTGCAAAATAACGATTTGATTTTAATCTATAACTCTGCTGTTCTTCTTATTGGAATGTCATATCTGCGGCGTTCCTCATGTTTCCATACTTATTCACATTTTAATTTCTATTTATATTAATATGACATTATTTATGACATTAGCGCCGGTATCCGATTAATTTCGGATGATAGTCATTTCCTATAATTATTGAAAATCCAGACCCAGTTTTGGTAGCATCAAGAAATATGCAAGAGCACGTCTATCCCACTCTAAATATGTAATATCATAATCAAAGAAGTAAAAAAACAAACCAATACACTATTCTTTTTATAAGAAACACATTATATACGACGAGTCATATTAATAATAAAATTAATACAGCCACACTTATTGTTTTCGAGGATCGTCGAAACACATTAATGTTTGCTTCACGCATTACCCGATTTCATATAGATCTGAACAAGCAGAAATTAATATGTTCGATGTTTGACTAAATTGATTATGACAAAGCGAAACGTGTTTGTAAGGATCAAGTGTTGTCGATCAAGCGAAATGTGCGTGTAAGGTTCAAGTGTTGTTGATAAAGCGAAATGTGCGTGTAAGGTTCGAGTGTAGTTGATAAAGCGAAATATGCGTGTAAGGTTCAAGTGCTGTTGACAAAGCGAAATGTGCGTGTAAGGGTCAAGTGCTGTTTATAAAGCGAAATGTGTGTGTAAGGTTCAAGTGTTGTTGATAAAGCAAAATGTGCGTGTAAAGTTCAAGTGCTGTTGACAAAGCGAAATGTGCGTGTAAGGTTCAAGTTCTGTTGTTTAAGCGGAATGCGTTAGTAAGGTTCAAGTTTTGTTGATAAGGGGAAATATGCGTGTAAGGTTCAGGTGTTGTTGATAAAGCATTATGTGAGTATACGTCTCAAGTGCTGTTGGCAAAGTGAAATGTGCGTGTAAGGATTAAGTGCTGTTGACAAAGCGAAATGTGTAAGTAAGGTTCAACTGTTGTTGATAAAGCGAAATGTGCGTGTAAGGTTCAAGTGCTGTTGACAAAGAATAATGTGCGTGTAAGGTTCAAGTGCTGTTGACAAAGCGAAATGTGTTAGTAAGGTTCAAGTGTTGTTGATAAAGCGAAATGTGCGTGTAAGGTTCAAGTGCTGTTGACAAAGCGAAATGTGCATGTAAGGTTCAAGTGCTGTTGATGAAGCGAAATGTGTGTGTAAGGTTCAAGTGTTGTTGATAAAGGGAAATTTGCGTGTAAGGTTCAAGTGTTGTTAATATAGCGATATGTGCGTATACGGATCAAGTGTTGTTGGCAAAGCGAAATGTGCGTGTAAGGTTTAAGTGATGTTGACAAAACGAAATGTGGGTGTGAGGTTCAAGTGATGTTGACAAAGCGAAATGTACGTGTACGGTTCAAGTGATGTTGACAAAGCGAAATGTGCGTGTAAGGTTCAAGTGTTGTTGGCAAAGCGAAATGTGCGTGTACGGTTCAAGTGATGTTGACAAAGCGAAATGTGCGTGTAAGGTCTTGGCTCTGGTTATTGAAACATCTCATATAAAAACTCGTCGTCAAATAATTGGTTCAAGGATTTAATGTCGAGTTCGTTCATGTCAAGTTTTTTTTTTATTATATTGGGCGTAATGTTACATTGCGATGTAACCATTTTGTGTCCAAATAAATCTTAAGTGCCAATCTTACACGACTTATATACATGTAGCATGTATGCCCTAATTACATTTTCTTATCGTTACAATTTTCTTTCCTTTGTATATTTCCATGCAAATTGTGATTTCCGGAATCGTCGGATGTAAAATGTTATATTATTATCATTACTATCTTATGCAACGTTGATACGAATAAATGAGCCACGTTTTGTGTAAGTTTTCTTTTCTTAGTTTAGGGGCTCATTCCGGTAGCACAGATACAGGTGTGGTTGTGAGGTTCAAGTGATGTTGACAAAGCGAAATGTACGTGTTAGGTTCAAGTGTTGTTGGCAAAGCGAATGTGTGTACGGTTCAAGTGATGTTGACATAGCGAAATGTGCGTGTAAGGTTCAAGTGTTGTTGGCAAAGCGAAATGTGCATGTACGGTTCAAGTGATGTTGAAAAAGAGAAATGTGCGTGTAAGGTCCTGGCTCTGGTTATTGAAACATCTCATATAAAAACTCGTCGGCAAATAATTGGTTCACGGATTTAATGTCGAGTTCGTTTATGTCAAGTTTTTTTTTATTATATTGGGCGTAATGTTACATTGCCAAGTAACCATTTTGTGTCCAAATACATCTTAAGTGCCAATCTTACACGACCTATATACATGTAGCATGTTTGCCCTAATTACATTTTTTTATCGTTACAATTTTCTGTCCTTTGTATATTTCTATGCAAATTGTGATTTCCGGAATCGTCGGATGTAAAATGTTATATTATTATTATTACTATTTTATTCAACGTTGATACGAATAAATGAGCCACGTTTTGTATATGTGTTATTTTCTTTGTTTAGGGGTTCATTCCGGTAGCACAGTTGCAGGTGTGGTTGGGACTAAAATGCCGAGGTACTGTCTGTTCGGTGACGCTGTCAACACGGCCTCCAGGATGGAGACCAACGGAGAAGTGAGCAGAGGGTTTCTATTGCGGAACATATTTTTGAAATTCATCAGGCTCCAGAACTTAAATAACTAACAATATATGTTTAAGTCTCAATACTACTACATCTCATATGCAACAATCAATATCAATGGTCAATCTTTTCCAAAAAGAGTTGTATATGTCAATAAACGTGGTCGTCTGGCCCGATATGAACAAGTAGTAAAGCTTTTTGAAAGACCATTGAAGTGTCATGAATTACTTCATGTTGAATTACTCGTGGGATCCTAAGATCTAAGAACCACTAATCCTGACCTTGAACAATGTGATTAAACGGTAAACACAGAACACACTTTTCCCGAATAAAATAGTTAAGGATTCGATTCATGATATGCATTAATATAATTTCAGTTACTTTTGTTAACAGGCTAACAAAATTCACATCAGTGAAACGACCCGAACAGAGCTCTCAGACTATCCTTATCTTTTAGAGGAGCGTGGAACAGTCACTGTTAAGGTACTGCTTATTTTTATCTCTTCGCTAATCAAGAAACGTTAAACTAATTATACTTTTCTACTCACGAAGTAATTATAATACTACTTTAATAAATGTATACTTTAATGTTTATTAAAGGGTCGACCATCATCTAGTTAATGTAAGTAACGTCTTGCTTTTTGGGTCCATAACCTCTTTCCTACCAATAGACAATGATCTCAGTAATTTGCTGTTTGTTCGTACGCGTTTTGCCAAAACTACCATGTAATTTATTGACAGATCTAAAATGGAGATCTGAAAGTATGACCTTTCTTTGAAATTCCTTAAGTGAAACGTAAATGTATTTAAACCTTCCACGTATGAGTTTCACAATAGCACGTCTTTAGAAGGAACTATTTGCTATCGTTGTATTTGTAGAGTGCAGTATGCGGATCATCTAGTGGTACCGGATTTGATACTTATTCGATCATCATCAATGGGAAGCTCAGAACCAGCTCAAAATCAGCTATATACAGCGAATATTAACACACGCACTAGTCCACGTAAGTAACATGACAAACTCAATCATACGTTATAACAATTCGCTCTTTATCTGCAGGGAAAAGGTGAAATGAAGACGTATTGGCTCCTCGGTAAAGAACCAGTGGAGAGTATGAGTTCGCGCTGTCCTTTCGGCTCCATTCTCATTGAGGAGCTCTCAAAAGTGAAGGGAAGCGGCGAAGTTTCTATAGCGAAAAAACGGAAGAACGTCAACGAAAGCGGCAGCGAAAACGATGTCATTCGTTCTCTTTACTCGCCTGTGTCGTTTGAAGACGTGAAACGTGTGAAGTCCTTTAATACGACCCATATGGACTCGCCCACCAGAAAGGTCGTAAACTCTCAATGTCAAAAGGCCAGTGAGTGCCCTCAGGAACATAGACTCGGATCGACGAATAATCACAATACAGTGACTGTTGAATCGCCTATTCACCGACTACAGAACAAAATCCAATGTGAGGCGGAAATAATGAAGAATCCGAATTTGCCCAGGAATTCGAGTAGAACGTGTGAACTTTTATGAAATATTGCACACGTTCTGTGATGTCCGTAAGGATATAATTGTTTATCAAAGGTGGCGACACATGAATGTTTATCGTGGCAGTATGTGAATAACAACCCATGTTATCTGACAGAGATCACCTTATAATGCCTGAGTAAACCATTGCAGATACGTTTGCAAACATGGGGATATAAGTTCTAAGTAAACTATTGGATATTAGTGACTGGGCATGATGAATAGAAGTATCTTAACACAAGATAGTGGTGTCCCGTGTGTTTCTAAACAAACGGTAAACAGATACGATTAATTTACATGTTGGCAATTCAATCCTTATGTAGTATTAAGACGCTCAGTACATTGTTCTTATAGTGTTTTGTAATTGAATATAATGTCGTTTTCCAATATACATTGTAGACTTATTGATCGTTTATAATACTGGAATTTGTGATTCCTGAGGGTGTTTCCTCTGGTGAAAGTACACAGATACCCACATTAAATATTTCTCCTCGTGTTATTGCTTAATGGCAGGAGGACTAAATCAATACATTCTAGGCTGCGTTCATTGAGGGTCACTATGTTATTTTTTCTCAGGCGTGGTTATTGATAGGTTCGTGAGTGTTCAGATATTGTTGATATCGTGTACAAATATTACTAGATCATTGATAAATCAGTTTGTATAATATAGTTATATTTGTTTGTTATATCGGTTGATATTTCATTAAGTATTGAACTACCTACCAATGTATGAAATGTTTAGAGATTTAAGGAAAATATTATCATGATATTATTTTGTTATTTATCGATGCTTATTTCCATTTAATACATAAACACTTCATTCATATTGATATTTTTATTTGTATTTAATTATTATTATTAGTAGTAGTAATAGTGTTTTTTTTTTTAATTATTATTATTATTATTATTATTATTATTATTAATATTATTTTTATTATAATTATAATTATAACTATAATTATAATTAAATATATCATTAGACGGTTTTTATTTGCATTTTAATTAAAGCTAAAGATTATACTTAACGGATACACACAGTTACATAAGATGCAATAACAATATACTGAAAGGTTCATAGGATAATAACATATTTATTTACATACAGCAAATCATTATTTATGACTACGACGTTGAAGTAAAAGCGGCTCAACGTTTGTACTTATAACCATCAAATCAACATGTGTGAGCTTAAGGTTTGCTTTCCTGGCTTTTGATATCTTCATTTCCAGTTTGATGGTCCCCATTTCCAACCCCGCTTTAGTTGTTCCCGTTTTTATTATTTCCACTGCCACGTCCAGCATTGTTTCCTTTGCCACTGCTGTCTGTGTTGGCCCCATGTTGAGCATCAATACCTCCGTGCGTTGTTAGAGAATGCTTATCTCCATCACCAACATTTGGAACATCCGTGACAGCAGCCTCAAATATGTTGCCAAATTNGTAGTAGTAGTAGTAGTAGTAGTAGTAGTAGTAGTAGTAGTAGTAGTAGTAGTAGTAGTAGTAGTAGTAGTAGTAGTAGTAGTAGTAGTAGTAGTAGTAGTAGTAGTAGTAGTAGTAATAGTAGTAGTAGTCGTAGTAGTAGTAGTATTATTAATGTTATTAGAACTATTATTATTGTTATTAATAGTAGTATTATTATTGTTATTAGTATTATTAATACTGTTGCTGTAGTTATTGTTGTTGTTGTTGTTGTTGTTGATATTCGAACAATGTGGAGATATTGAATCAGGAATTTTAATCATGAAGGCAATCGCTATAGCATTTGAGTTATTGATTTCCTTTTATTATTGACTCACCAGAGAGTTGTATAAAATAACAATATATTCGTGTAATATCATTTGAAAGCATGTTTCAATATAACGTGTTTGTTTGTGTTGTAAAAATGTGAAAAATATACCTAAATAAAAGTTTAAAAAAGGAACAGCTGTTTTTTTTTATCAGATATCAGTCTACTGTAAGGACGTGATTTATTTCTTGTAAATCAATATGTATGCACATATATTAGTTAATCGCAAATCAGAGGATCGGAGGCTGGTCTACATTTTGAAATAGTAATAGTGTGCGTCTTTTTCATCAGCCATGTGCAAGGCATATTCGAACATACTACCTCAGCGGACGATGATGTTGGTAAGTCTATTTGACCGTAACCATCGAATACTCATGGACCGGAACTATTCGAAATGTCAACTTGTATCCTGTCTTAATGTATGGTTGTTTACACTGTTTCAAATTCAATAGATTGGAGCATGAATTTATAAACAAACCATCTTGTCAATAGACCGTTCAAACAATGCGGTTTAATTCCACTTCAAGTCCATTTGAATACCGTTTGCACATTCTAAGTAGACGGTCCTGCTTTCAGCTATAGAACCATACGTGTGCAGTCTTCTTTCGCTGGTTCAGTGCGTTGGATTCGAAAATAGTCAGCGACACTATCATTCGAGTTTCATACGGTGTGGCCTGCTACCTTTCTTCTTGGTAACAGTAATCAGGTCGTTGTCCGCAGTATGATTTTTAAAGCGAGACCGGCATTCGACGGATTGTAAATGAAAATTGGTTGGTAACCGTTAATCTTTGACTTCACACGCTTTTAACTGTAAACAATCAGGCAATACAACCTTTGCAAATGAATGTGTTGTCTTTTCTAAAATAAAATTGGGGATGATAATAAGTGCATCTATATCTACAATATAGTTAGCTGCTCCACATTTAGCTACATTGGAACTAGTTTAATGCCGGGATAATACCAATCAGTCGTCCTTCTAACAATTTCCACAACAATAATAAGGTCACTGTTCCAACATAAGTAATTGTGACAATGTATTGTATTGTATTCGACATATTCTAAAAGAAACCTTAACGATGTAATATACGCGTTCTATAAATTACGTCTCAAATGATAATAACTAAACTCGAACTTGGGACATCACTCTTATTCCTGATGCTTATCATCAACATATATCCAGCAAATGTCAACACCTTATATTGGTATGTCTCTTGGAAATTTGATTAATTGCGCGCCGCAGTAAGATCAATGTTCGCGAATTTGTAGAGCAATGAAATACAGGAATCTCAACTATAAAAATACGATGCATGGTGTTATGCAAGCTTTAGCAATTCCGTGTGTTAACAAGCATAACCGATAATCTTTGCATCATGTTAACATCAATTTCACTATTTTATTGAAGCTTAGCGTTCGTCTAGTAATCGACAGTTTTTGAAGCCCGTTGTTGTTCATGCGTCCGTTTTATGTGGTCCGTTGATTGAAATGCCTGTTTGCTGCTTTCTTTCAAAATAGAACGATTGCAAATCATGTTAGTACTGATATCGACTTATTATTGGCGGTTGAAGAGTTTAATAACAAAATTAGTTTGAGTTAAGAACGCAATAATACGGCATAGGCTCTCCAAGGTTATGTATTTATAAGACAACCGATAGCGCTATTACATTGCGAATGAAATTGTTCATTAATTACTAAACAACTCGCCATTGACAAAAGCGTCTCTTAAAGGGACATTTTCACAAATATATGTATGTTGTGAATTTTGCCATTAAATGCTTTAAATTGGTTAACGAATACAAATTTTTAACTAATTAGCTCCAGTATAAATCAAGAATAAAATTAAATAAAGAAAAAAAGTAATCCTCAACTGGGCTCAAACCACTAATTCATGGAGTAAAGGTCTAACGCTTAAACCACTCGTCCATGTGTACTGATGTNTATATATATATATATATATATATATATATATATATATATATAAGAAATCCTCGTTATGTCACAATATATAACGAAAACAACAGAAATCTCCATATAATTCAATAGTTTCGCGTTTGTAACGTTATATAATTTTGAGGTTTTGTAAGCGTCAAAAAATGAATAAAATGGATATTTTAGAGCATGTTAAATGTTCAGTATTACTGTTTCGTCGAAAATATAATAACTACAGCGAAAATGTTCAAATCTGAAAAAATGTCAATTTTGTCAATTAACCAAAATGTGAAAAGGCCCCTTTAATCGTTATAAACAGTCATCACATTTTCATAGAGTACATTAAAATCGAATCTGCAAACGCCATAACAGCAAGTAGTTTAACTAAAAATGTGTAATAAAACTAACCACGGACGACATTCTGTCCTTATTGCAAAAGCAAACCACGTGTGTAAAAGTGTAATCAGACACGTTCTACTCAACCTGCATACCAGAATAAAAAATCATAAACGTGAATTACACTGTCGGTGATATATTTACCGTTGGTTCAATTACTGTTCTGCAATTAAGTTGTGTAAATTTTCACATATGATACAACGAATACACCTGTTTTCTCGGAAACTGTACATTTGCACTACATAATACATTATTGAGGAAATGCATCTTTAACTGTTGAAGAAATATTGACCATAACACATATGTGCCAACTTTAACTTTTAAATCGTTTGATAAAATTAATACATTCTATAAATGGCGATGATTAAAATCCTCCAGTCAAATGGATAATGACTATAAACGGTAAGTGTATACAATATAATTTCCGATTCGACGTATTTTGGTTACTATTTCATTTGTTGAAACACTTAACGAACGTGTCTTTAAACACCATATGATAAGGATTAACTCCGATCATTTTTTGCCATTCTTCAACCGTTGACAGGGTTATCTTTCTTCATTAGCACTTAAAACGATTCCGGAAATTATTATCTTAACGCGCCTTTTTTCCTATGGGAGACACACATTTACATTTAAATCCCGGTCTTATCATTTATTTCTGATAGTTACCCTAGCATGGTAATTATAATTGTGCGCTTTGTGATTTGGGAATGCCTTGATTATTGATCTCCTAAGTCGATAAATTTAGTTGCTGATTCAGATTCAGGTTAAAGGTTATTATATTGGTATGCACTAGGACGGACCGTGTAATAGAATAATCTTAATGTTTGTTCTTACATTTTGAAGTACGGAGAAACTTTAAATCTTAAATTTTAAAGATACTTGAACATGTTGTTTATGACCAAGTTGAAAAGTATTTTCAAGATCAAGACTTATTGTATAAATATCAGTCTGGGTTTAGGTGAGGTTATTCCACCGACACATGTCTTATTCACTTATCTGACTTCATTAGAGGTGAAAATGATAAAGGTAATGTTGTAGGCATGGTTCTTTTAGTCTTACAGAAGGCTTTTGATACCTTGGACCACTCGTTACTTTAAATGAAACTCCGTGCTTCTGGTCTGGGAAATGATATAACAAAGTGGTAACAGTCATATTTGTCTGACAGGCAACAGCTTGTTGATGTGTCTGGTACATTTTCGTCGTCAGAAAACATTTCCTGTGGTGTCCCTCAGGGCTCCATTCTTGGTCCCTTGTTATTTGTATTCTACGTAAATGATATGTCAGCTGTTGTTTAACATAAATTACTCTTGTATGCTGATGATTCTTCCATTTTAGTTTCGGATGAAAGTATATCTACTGTTGAGAAGATGCTTAGTGATGATCTAAAGCAAGTCAATGAATTGTTAATTGACAACAAACTGGCATTGAACCTATGTAAGACCGAATCAATTCTGTTTGGTTCACGATATAAACTCAGGTCACAATCCATTTTAAATATTTCATGCGATGGAACACCCATTTCATCTACATCATCAGTCAAGTATTTAGGGGTTATAATTGATCAAAATTTGTCTTTTACTTCTATGGCAGAGTCAGTCATCAAGAAGGCCAATGCAAGGTTAAAGTTTTTATATCGAAAAAAAGGCATTTTTATCCACAGATAATAGAAGGCTTCTAGTCATGTCTTTAATTCAGTGCCCCTTTGACTTCAGTTGCTCTGTTTGGTACACTGGTTTAACTCAAATGTTAAAAAACACGTTACAGGTCACCCAAAATAAACTTATCAGGTTCATATTAAGTGTACACCCTAGGTCTCACATAGGTAAAGAACATTTAACTAGACTTAACTGGTTGCCTATTGAAAGTCGAGTTAACCAGATCACACTTTTTCATGTTTTTAAAATAAGCTCTAAGTTGGCTATATATGGGAGATAATTTTACTCCAGTCAGTAATATTCACAATAAGAATACTAGGTTCAGAGTAAGAACACAGTCAGACTCACCTAATACCGATTTTAACGTGCATGATTGCAATAGGTATGCCATTCCAAGGGTCAAGGGTTCTGGCAAAACGTCATTTGCTTTCAATGGGTGTACTCTCTGGAACTCTCTTCCTCAGCATATCAGAGATGCAAAAATAATTTCATCTTTTAAACACAGTGTTAGGGAGCATTTTTTTAACCAGATAGATTTTTAATATTATATATTTTAATAATATAGATTTTCTCTTTAAGATTTCTTACTGTTGATTTAATTTGAATGTTAATAAAGATAGATTTACTGTGTCTTATCTAGTTGCTGTATGATTATTCTATAGCACGGCAAATAATTTTATGTGAATTTTTAAACACTTAAATTGTGATAACTTCTTTATAATGTCTAGTCTAGAACTTATCAGAATATATTCTATGCATTAAGGTCAGTGTAACTAAAATATGTCTTTCATTATTATTAACTGTGATATTACTATATACTGTGATATAAAACGTTGTCTCCTATGTCATACAATATTATAACGAAAGGACCACAATGCAAATTAGGGTTTAATTGCAAACCCTTAATTGTGCAATCCTTAACGTATTATGTTGATTGACATGGCTTTGTTTATACATGCAGGTTGTTTTTATTACTTATTGTGTGTATATAACATGCTGCCATAGAAATCTATGCATTTTATGTTGAAATAAATCTATCTATCTATCTATCTATCTATCTATCTATCTATCTATCTATCTATCTATCTATCTATCTATCTACCTATCTATCCATACATACATCCATCCATCCATCCATCCATCCATCCATCCATCTATCTATCTATCTATCTATCTATCTATCTATATATCTATCTAAATCATTTTCGAGACAGGACTTCACAACAACTGTCAGAGTATGCATATGGACCACTTCCTGGCCGGCAATCAGCTATCCGCACAGCTCAAACTCGCCTCAGATCAGGAAAACACGGATATTGTCCGTACATAGGTTTATTAAATGAACAATATTAATAGTTAAATAGATATAAAGCATAACAATGGGATAAATAATGCTCTATCAGGCGGTTAATGTAACAAATTAATACCTAATATTTTATCTCTGATATAAACAATAATTGAAAAGGACTGGTACGATTATACCAGCTACTGTTAAAAGGACCATGATCGTCGAAAGCTTTCCATCTCTTATTAACCTGCTAAGCATGATGGGCTTGCATAATGGATGACACAAACAGGATATAATATATATTATAGAATGGAATGTCTACCAACTGCCATATTGTCTTATACCGAGAAGATTTTAATTCAAGCTGTTCAGAAGATATCACAATAATTCTGAAAAATTGTCTTACACAGATGTTGGTGTCATGAACGTTTTTACCGATTGCCTGCACTTTACGCATACTGTATGGATGTTTATATTTTAGTTGTATACTATCAGTTTAGTATACCGGAAAATTGGGCGCAGTGTTTGCCTCGCATTCGTTTGCTTGAAAACAACCGCCTACTTTGCTAATTATGGCTATTACATTAGTCTAAGATTATCCTACTGTTAAAGCTCTTTAATATACCGTTTACCTAAGTGAAATTATATGTATATCTGCGCCGATTCACTAAAATAAAATACATTTCCAAATAAACAACATCAGCTGTAGAAGCAGCAAAAGCTGCAAAAACATTACCAATACTGATATTGTTATCGTATTCTCCATTTTCACAAACGACACTTTAACTACCGGTTTTGGTAGTATCATCTTAGGGTGCATCAACATAACGGAATGTCCTCTTTCTCGATTATTTTATTTATCTGTGCAGTAGTTTAGTAATGCGCAATAATAGTTTTTGACCAACTGAGCCCTTGAATATGGTTTTGCTGTTTAACTTCCATTCATGTCAGACATATACAGTGCTAATACGACAGCCAAAAACACTCAAGGCTGAATTGACATTTTTTTTTAGTTTTGACTTCATCACTGGGGCGTCATTCCGTTTATAATTTAGAATAAACAAAAATCCTCAACATATTGTTAAGCGAGTTTATGACATTTAAGAGAACACGTTAAAGCCATATAACCAGGGCCAAACCCAATTTCAACAACAATGCTTAATGTATGTTTGATTTATGCCAAGTAAAAATAGTTCAAGACATTAATCTTGTGCAAACACATCATTTCTTACGGAATTATCAGTCAACCAATAGATATTTTGTAATGACGAGATTTTTTTATAAGACTAGGTTCGGAACCAGTCAAATCTCCGCTCGTAGTTCGAATTATACTGCAATCATTGACGTGTTTCGAAGAATATTTTGCAATATCTCCGCACAAATAATTGCCGAGTTCAACCATTAATGCGAGCTGTCATACTTTAAATAAATGATGGCTTTTGTGGACAGAAGTCTAAAAAACGGAATTAATAAATCAAACAATAATGTTGAATCACGCTTATATTTTTACCGTGAATGTAGGTTTGTAAAAGAAAAATAGTAGACAGACGTTAACGGATATCAAGTATGATGTAAATAGACGTGTCTGTCTTTCTTAATTCCATTTTCCTAGTAATGTTTCTTTTCATTTCAAAAAATGTTGTTTTGTATAGACGTATTTGTGGAATGATTTTGTAACGATTATATTTCTGTTTCAAAAACAGGTCATGCAGTTAAGTGAAAGAAATAGTAGCATGAGTATTCCTTTTTTAAGTCAATCACAGTTAATTAAAGATTCCTTTTATAATTAAGAGTGTATTTTGGTAGAACTACAAGTTTGTATTTAAAAGTATCTCTCAAAATAATAGGTTTTATTTGTAAAATCTTTATAAATAAGGAAATCTCTCTAATGTGATTACCAGAAATAACGAGTGTCTATGTTTAGTTCTTCGTCAGGGTATCACAATTTGTCTTATTAATGCTTTTGCAATATGTCATATAAAACTAATCGTCTATTGAATGCGCACAAAACATTATAAAATAAATTGAAAACGCCATTTTCAGGTTATTTATTTATAGTTAGTTTTTAATTTGCAATTATGACGAAATCAACCTCAGGTGTTGGAGGACGAAAACATATTGTTCAGTTAGGTGTTTGGTTTAACCCGCATCTAGAGCCAGATCTCAGCATAGAGAGAGTCGCTATGCCCAGAGACATGTACACCAAGTTCGATCATTTGAGCAAGCGTCAGAACGTCTGTAAGATCAGTTATTATGATTGAATTCATATCATCAAGATTATCTTCAACGTTACATCGAACCTCAGAATACGTGCAACAGTTGGTGTTAATTCGAGCACTTCAATTTATTTTTTGCCTTGTTATATCTTGAAAAATGCTTACTTTTGCCATCCCCATAAAATCTATTCGGCGGTCATTCCAGAATAAGTTTATTCCATAAGTACAGTCTTTGATGGTTAAGCAACGAAATAACAGACTGATCCGTATTTTGGTCATACGCGTAAACCTTCTCATATTCGTCATGTTCAACCACACAGGTTGATAGAAGACGCGTACATTGTCATTTCTAGATTTACGCAAGACACCCCTCTACCACTCTAAGTTTATAAAACCACATTAAAACAAGTTATAATACACAAATGCTAACGTATTTTTTAATGTCTTACAATAAATAAGACTCGACATCTTAATTGTATACAAGAGCATACTGGAAAACGACAAACACAATGACCACACTTCGATTTTATATCGAAAAAAGTAAATGTAAAAAAGTATAAATTTCCGTTTTCCGAACGATTCTCGACTACTGTGATGTTTTATTGCATAATAATAAACAGGCCTTAACATATGAACTGAAAAAGAAGCAACATGACTAAGCAACATGTCAATTATGTTTTAAAGTTCATGCTATAATTGTTTTAGCTTAGAAAGCGCTGGCAGTCGTATCTTTGAGTAATAATAATATGTGTTGCATACATGATCGTTCATGAAACTTAAAAAGTGTGTATATCCTTATTTGTTTCCTCCGATTTCAGGTTGAAATGATTGTCTATTTTCTTATGCTTGTATACACCATTCATAATCTTAAACATTTTCTATCTCGAAGTGTGTTCTCACAACCTATTTTACGTAACTCAGCACTGCATCAACATATGAAACAATATAGTATAAGGGGCGTTTTTTGCCTGTAAAATATATGTTTAAAAGATAATTATTGCATTCATTAACATGCATACGACGTGAGCTTTACGTTCACATAGTTGCACCGTACGTTGATTTAATGACGTCACAAATAACGTTAAAAAATACGCGCATTTTTCGAAAAATGCCTTTTTCGGGCAATTGTTATGTTGATCTTCATATAAGGGACAACAGCACACAAGTCAATCAATTTGATATTTTTTCAATGAAAAAGCAATACATTTTAGTGATTTGATCGTCAATAGTTATTTTCAATTAACGCGCTAGCTCAATATAAAAACTCTATTTCGTTTCTTTTAAATATAGATTTGATTGAATAGTTTATAATTATATACCATGTACCGTTGCATGATATCGCGGAAGCAAATTAAATCTGTTTCTTACCAGCTTAATTTATAACAAGGTGGAGTGTGTTCTATTATTAACGGATTATCACTCGATTAACTAAAGCAAGCCTACTTGAAGTATTTGATCAAGAGGGTTTTATAGATCTTTTCATAAACAGTATCATATGGTTCATAATAATTTAAAATTAACTGGTAAAAGTCATGTAACGAAGTCTGCGCTAAAGCATCATAATACTATTTCAGGCAGGTATGTCGTGAAAACAATGTCTTTGTAAAAACAGTTATACAATCGTACAGACAGACAGACAGACAGACAGGCAGGCAGGCAGGCAGGCAGGCAGACAGACAGACAGACAGACAGACAGACAGACAGACAGACAGACAGACAGACAGACAGACAGACAGACAGACAGACAGGTAAAAAAAATATACCCCCTCTTCTTCGAAGAAGGGGGAATAAACATTGAAACCAACGTTTGCGTACTGTATACAGTACTAATACACCTCTTAGACCATAACAAACCGGAATAAAGCCTAGTATACATCGTGGTATCATTCAAAGTTATGCCATACAACCGTTCAGCATGAATTACTTCATTTCTACTCGATATTTTTTCTCAGTATTAATGACAATGTGTTTATTACGTCATCGAGCTAAATATGCGTGTAAACTAGAGGGGCTCGTATCCTGCTACAGTCGTAACTGTTATAGAGGGATCTAGTTATTTTGTGATACTATAATTGTATACATAATTATAGAATTGCTCCAATCTAATAAGATTTATTCATTTGATTGATGATGTCCAGATAATATGCGTGTGCTATATACCATAAACGATTTGTTTCAAAAGAAATAGAAAACGTAAAACCATATGGAAACACCTCTCATTAAGTACTCACGAACAATGATAATATTAAACGCCGAAATAACAGACAAGAATGTTGTGCACAGTTCATGCCGTCAAACATATTTAACAGACTCAGCGTCAAGATTAAGTACGTCCCCAAAGAGAAAACATATTTGACAGACTCAGCGTCAAGATTAAGTACGTCCCTAAAGAGACAATAACATGTAACAGACTCAGCGTCAAGATTAAGTACGTCCCCAAAGAAAAAACAAAATGTATCAACTTAAAAGCAATCACTCTTTCGGTTGCAATCAGCAGGTTTTAGCCATATTTTTTGCCCCATCAATCAACAGGTTTTAGCCATATTGTTTGCCCAATCAATCAGCAGGTTTTAGCCATATTGTTTGCCCCTTCAATCAGCAGGTTTTAGCCATACTGTTTGCCCCATCAATCAGCAGATTTTAGCCATATTGTTTGCCCCATCAATCAGCAGGTTTTAGCCATATTGTTTGCCCCATCAATCAGCAGGTTTTAGCCATATTGTTGCCCCATCAATCAACAGGTTTTAGCCATATTGTTAGCCCCATCAATCAGCAGGTTTTAGCCATATTGTTTGTCTCATTTGTACTAGGAAAGGCGCTCTTTAAGGTTTTTCAGCCATAACTGACAAGGCGAGAATGCAACATTTCACCAAAACATATTTTGTTGCAAAACAATGCACGTTACAGCAAGAGCAACATGAGGCAAGGCAGGTTTACACCAGAATCACTTGCTGCCGATATCCGAATTAACAAGTCAGGACATTAACCTATTTCATACCTGAAGAGACCAGCCGTTTTATAAACTCTCTACGCAAAGTATGACAACACGTCAAAAATCGTGTCTAGATTTTGACTTGTTATACAATATGGCGAATGGTGATTATTGGAATCTTACCGGCATGCATCTTAATTTGAATTCAATAATACAACCGATGACGTATCAAATGTATTTAAAAAACTTTGCCTCGCTGGTCGTCAATATTCGGAATTGTTTGAATAATTGTTAGATGAGTACAATTGATCAATGCTAGTATAATGTTAAAAGCATATATATCAGGTTTGACGAAAGGCTAACTCACAAGTCTCATCGCTGACATAGTGGACATAAGAACAAAAAAAGGCCACGTTCATTAGAACATGTGAAACATTGCTCGACGTGAAATTAAGAACTGCTTTAGGGAACGCGCTGCTCTTCGCTTTTTTAAATAGGACAATTGCGCAGATATTATGTGGTTCTGTTTACATAATCTATTTAAATACATTGGTAATCGTTAGGTGATACATATCATTTTGATACTGATAAATTCGGTTTTCATATTTTTTCAAAATTACATATGCACACTATTTCCTGCCCACAGTAACGTTAGTGTCTTTCTCGGCGAGTAATTTAATTAAACACATGCATTAGTGTTCAATATTAAATATTTATTCTAATACACTTACACATTTTTTTTAACATTCGTTTCATTGCATGTGACAATTGATATTTAACAAACACATATATCCGGGATAGCATATGTCTGGACATATCAGACAGAAAAATATCATGGAATTAGTATAATGATCATATTATTTACACAAATTTTACCGCGTATAGGTACTGAATACCAAAGCATGAATTTCTCCAATTCCTACAACAATTAATCGCATTTTGGTATGACTAGAGGTCATCGTATGTACTATTGACATTCAAATTGAGCATCATGGATCCAGTAGACACATCTATACATATTTATATGAGTTTTTCCATCGGGGAGGCAGTTATGTTTGCTACACACGCTACACACGCTAAAACCGACTTCATTTCCATATCAACGAGTATATACGTTTCTATTTTCGATGATGCCTGAATAAGTGTTGACAAAGGAAAATGCTCTTTGCTATTTAGCCTTTTGTCGTTTCATTTAAAAAAAACTTGGCATGCTTGTTTCCTGGATATATTGTAGCTACTTTACAAATATGTTAATTGTTAGTTATGTGGATACAATGTGATATTAAACAGATCATGTTTATTTATTATAAATTTCGCTATTTTGACGCAATGCGTTACACTCTTTAAATGCCAATCTAACACGAGGCATAGTTATACATTACATTCATTGCCATATTTTTCTTTTAACGTAATATCCATTTGTAGACGTTTAACAAAAGTGTTTTCCCCAAGAATCGTCTCTTTGAGACTTCATTAGCAATATGACATAATATAAGATCCCCCCTCCTGGTCCTACGAGAGAAACAAATCGTTAGAATCAACGTTGATTTGTATATCAGAAATTCGTGTCCTAGATGTTCACTTGACTTTCTGAAGAACTGTATTCTGATAAAACGGTCGCTTGTGTGATTGGGATAAAATGCCCAAAAATGTGTGTTGAGTGACAACTTCAATACGGCCTCACGGTTTAAGGCGAATGGAGAGGAGCGGGTTTCTTGATCAGAACATATTTTGAACAGAGTTGAGATTTCTCTAATCAGTTCAAGTATTAATGCAAGTACTGTTATCATGTTATAAAAAATACTTGTTTAATTACAAATAGTTAAAAAAAAAAAAAAAAATCATCTGAACCTGAATTTTGCTTTTTCATTATAGTTTCATCAATTATATGTTATGTTATGTTAAATAACATGTGGTTTCGATATTGAGTACATTGGTATTAGTTCTGCGTTATGCGTCCTGCTTCGTCCGTTTTCAATATTTCCCGTGTAAACACTCAAAAGGTAGCATTTATTGCTCCAATTTAATAAAAATTCACCAGACCATTTACCCCAATAATAATTCGGCCAAGTTCGAACAAGTGATAAAACATTTGTGAAGTTTCTCCCGCCGAGGTTCAAAATACTTAATTTTTCCATTTGGATGTATTTGCTATTTTTACGTTCACAGCATTAAGTGATTCAAATGTTCGAAACAGTTATAAGGTACAACATTCCAAATTATTCATTCGTTTCCAGTTGCCATCTCATTATACATCAACTGTAATTGAACTCGAAAACGAAATGTATTTGAAAGTTTATTTCTATGCAATAAATCTTAGCGTTATTTAGCAATCTTTATTTCCACCACACTTTTGAGTTGCGGAAAATATTGAATGCGTAGCTCTGTCAATTATTATGTAGTTTAATAGTAGCCTCTTCGAATCTCAAACCTCCCATCCGATATAGGATTAACTTGTGAAAGCAATACACGTATAGAACCGAGCCAAACAGAATAAATATAACGAGTAGTGAACGAAGCTTAAACAAAATCTTCCGTTTCCCTGACGACAATAAAATGACACTCATATAAACCTATACTGACTCGTTTTGTTTATTAAAAACGAACTGTTCGGCTTTCAAACAATAAGACCTGTCAACGGTTTTGTTACCATATTCTATATCTTACTTTTGAAGTCCTCTTGCCAACACATTTGATAATATTAATAAGGTCTATTCAATTTAATATGAATGACAGGTTTTCTGGCTTGCAGGCTGCTACCTTACAATGATGTGCCTCAAGAAACAATGAAACTCCAGAATCTATACCAGGAGGTAAATGCATGTTCGAATTTACTCTTTTCATAGAAGAACATCAGCTATAAACATACAAATCTTAAAACTGGGATCACCACATTGAAACGATTAATGCAAAGCATTACCCCATTATAGATTACAAGCACAGCGCGCGTTTAAACTATTTTAACAACATCTACATATGCAGAAATAAAATAAAAACATGAATGATAAAACATTACGCGCGAATCGAATACAACAAAAAATACTTTAAGCGTCCTAGTGTCTCATTTTACAAAAGTAATAGAAATAAAAAAAAATCAGCCTACTTCAAATTGCTCTTATCTTACTTGCTGTTTGAAATTATTAAGTATTTTAAGAAATGCTTTTGGAGGAATATTTTTTTATATTTATATACTGATCATTATGTATTTATACGTAAATGTTAGATGACTAAAAAGAAGAGAAACGTTTGATTTTCATGTAAGTGTTCATATAGTACTTCAGTCATGCCGTTTAACCTGCAGAGGCTTTTATATAAAATTATAATATGAAATACTAGATTATGCTTAATCAACGAATTTCTTGTCCATTTTAACCTTTGTTTTTTCATAGTCAAATGTCCCCATTTAGTTCGTCCTAAATTCCACCATAATCAATATTAAAGTTATAATTATATTTCCCAGAAATAAAATATAAGTTAACGTTGTATCTTTCCTATACATTTGGAGATGTGCACTGAATAATCAAAGTTTGACATTCGACATTATGTGCCAAAGTATTATGCGGCCACGTGTTTTCGCAGAAGTAATTTCCGATGAAATCATTGGAGTGTACTTAATTTACTGCTAGCTGTCATAACTTAAATAAGTTACTGCTCTTATTGTCGCATATCATCTTCTTGATAAAATACGAAATGCGTAAGACAGTCAGTAAGGAATCCATTTTTGTGTGTTTTTGTTTTGTTTTATTGTTGAGGCTATTTAATTTTCTGTGTATGTAATTTCGTACAAGAAATGAAGTAAAATTTCCCGGGTTCATATTAAAACATCATCACTATAAAACATTTTATGTTAAACCAAAATCCACTTTATTCAATATTTAAGTGTTGCTGTACCGTGGTTTCGTATTTTTAACCTTAAGGTATGCGTTATGATATTATTTTTTTTTCTGGAAAATATGATGAAGCCTTCCATAATAAGATAATTTCGCGAAATACAAATTAATGTGAGAACTTTGTTATTCTACATCGAAGTTAATGAGGGTTTTCTTATATTTTCCAGGCTAATTTTATTAAATGCCACATTAACAGATCTCGTTTTCAAAGTAACTCAAGATACTGCAATATCTTCACTTGGAACACTCGCAATAACGAACGCCAAACAATATGTAGACACACAAAAACGCTAAATGTAAAATCTATTTTACACACGTTGGAGATAAAACACAAAAATGTTAATGGATGTATTAAAACGAAATCAATATAGTCCATGCGAATATTACTTATTTTCCTTGCGGCTGTCAATAACGTAGCATATCTGTTTAGTCACGTATATGGTTGCACACCCACTGCAGCTATATTTTTCAATGTCTCCATGCTCAACGCTACGTGCCACTAGACAGTTTACCTTGCTCTATTAGGCTGGGTTTGGCATGGTTTCCATAGATATTTACAAGGCCGAATCTTCCTATTACATTCTGCTTGCATTATATCGACTTTCGTGCATGATACTAAAACAATACGCATGTACTTGAACGCTTCGTAAGTTTATATGTTTTTGTAAACCAATTATAATATAAAGCTTTCTGTATGAGCATAATTGTGTGTTGTTCTTATTCGTTGGACTACAAATCAATGCTTTACTCAGTGGATACAAACATTAAGTAGGGCATGATATGACTTATGACAATGCAGATATCCGGGCAGAATTATGTCCGAATATATGTGAAGAAACATTAATACATAATTAAAATATAAGCATAATGTTTATGTTGAGAATATTAAGCGGATATCCGAGCATGATTTATGCTATCTCCAACAAGACCAATTTGCATTTTGTATGTATCGGAGTCAACGTATATACTTTTTGAGATTATTATTGTTGTTGTTGTTGTTGACGGTTTTACAGCACCAAATCACTGTAAATTAAACAAACTATGGTATGTTCACTTAAAGACTCACAAGTATAACTTTGTCAGTTAATTGAAAATAGTTCTTATTATGGCCGAAATATTCAGAGTTCCATACAAAATGAATATGCCATCATTTAATGTTGCATTGTTTCTGTTTGCCAACAAGTGCTGCTTGTATCATCAAAAGGTCTTGTTTTAAGCTCACCTCAGCACATGTGAAGCTATTAGGATCGTTTTGATGTCCTCGTCCGTCGTCCGTCGGCTGTTCGTGCGAGATTGTGTGAGTTATGTTATATTTTTCTTCTTAAGGATTCTCCTAAGTAACCCATTGAAAGAGTTCAACAAAAGTTCAAATGACTAATCAGTATATGACCATCTTTCAAGTTGTTCAAATCGTTCCGTTCTATTGCATATGTAGGTAATCAAAGCTAAAAAGTATGTTTACAAATAAAAACCTAAGCAATCAATTTGTCTAAATTCAGAAACGTCAGTGCTTTCATAATTAGTCTAAATACTATAAATTAACGAGGCCCACCGAAATAATGCTCTTGCAAGTACTAATACAATACCAAACAATTATGTACTAAATTATACAGGGGTGGAATGTGATAATTAAAGCCTTTTCTGCCAACTATAGTTTTTAGAAATAAAATCAATACACATATTCTGCATTATTGTGGGTTTTTACAAATATTCTATTCCATTTAAAATACTATTGGTTGATGACGAAGCATAACAATCATGTAGCGTTGTGATGATTTGTGTTAAATGCAAAACCGTTATATGATATCACGCAGTTCTTCCAGAAATCTAAGGGGAGATACATTTGTAATGCCTTCAACTGATAAATGATTACGAACGTCTTTTTACGTCCCTCTTATTGTTTTGCAACTCCATTTAGTTAATTCAGTTTACAACCATATGAGTGCAGCTTGATCTTGATTTAACACTATTTATTCCCAGAAACGTAGTCTTCATTAGCACAGGTATGAGAGATGTTATGTTCGCCAATATCGGCCACAACACGCATTCGATGCAAATTGCTTACTATCGCCAGTGATAAGCCAGTTGCAGGTCTCGTTCGTATTACGCAAGCAAATATTTTCTTCAGCGGCGTTGTGAAGCAATTCTATATGTTCTTTGTGTTGGATAGACGTGCAAAACAAGTTTAAATACAACGATAGACATCCTTATTTCGAATTTTTGAGTCCGACTGGACAGTTATAACAGTTTAGATACAAGATACAAGATATTTTTCAAAACAATTATATTTTTAGTTTGTGAGACAGAAATAAGATATTACAGGTATTAACTATATGGTGTTTTGTGTTGCGTAGTTGTGCATTATAGTGTTGCCCATTTTCGTGACTCGCCGACAAGGTTAGTAGACACATGTATGGTTAAAATGCTTTTGGCTATACCTTTTTTGTTTTCTATGTATCCAAGTTTAAATTGAAACCGATTGAACTAGTTATATATTATTTGTTCAGCATGGCTACCATCTTTTGCAAACTAAGTTGACGGTTGTCACTGTTGTATGAACCATGCAGATTTATTTAAACATCTCTGAAAAATTATTCTGAGGGAATATTATGACACACTTAATTTACTGATTAAATTCTCATGTTATTGGAGACTTCACAACTATGATTTACCAGATAAAGTAATGAACAACAATATTTGAACTCGATGGCAGTATATTTATAAATAATAATGTGTGCTATAACATATGAGACTTGGCTGTGCTCATGGTCCAAATATACACTGTACTAGAAATTTGCAGTATACACTACAATTCATCTACATTACATTTGTATGTGATGCTATTTCAATGATGACGTCATTGTAAAGAGGTTTGTAATGTTATTGCATTTCAATAACATGCATGATAATTATTTAATTGTATTGAATGCAATGATATTTAATAAGTATTCATTCACGTCTTTCAAATAGTATTGTTATGTACTGTCTGCTATTACAATTGTATGTATTCAAGTCATGATATTTAATAGTCTTAAATGCAATGATATGTCATTCTGAACAGTCTTGTAATATGCTCATATATTATTTATATATATTTACGCGAAACTAAATAGTATTGAACAAGCGGATTCTCATGGATATATATTCACTTCAGTTTGGAATGTAATTGGTATTTCTTGGTTTCTATTCACGCCATACTTAAAGGTCTATAATTTGATAATATTTCATTGGTAATTAAAGCCGGATTCTAATTAGTATCTTATGTAATTATATACCATTTATATCTTTTTCCGGAATGTTTTCACGTTTTGAATTGCATGATGTTCCGCTAACGCGTATGATCATACTAGGAAACTAATAATAATGTCGTCTTCTATGTAATTACATTCCGTTTGTACAAAACTGTTCACTTCGTATTATTTCTGATGAAAACAATTTATACTAAGTATGATCCAATATAAAACGACATAATGTGATGCAAACTGTATGTGAGCAAACGCTTATTTAAATGTTTGCTTGTTGGTCTATTCGTATGGAACAGTCCTTAACCAAACTCGAAGTAGTTTAAGTTATAAACATAATTAATTTTATGCGATGTCGGTGTGGAATTGCTTTCCTTTTCAAGCGTCCATGAGCTTGATAGGATATGTTACATTTTAGAAATAATATGTCATGGTATTCATGAACAATGTTAATTTAGTTTCAGCAGAATACGATATTGCGATATAATTTAACACGCTTAGGCAAAACCGTTCGAGCTCGTTAAAGGTCAGACAATTTTATAAAAATTACACAGCTAAATAAATAATTCCATTTTAAGCATCAGCAGAACAATCGAAAATTTATGTTTCAAATAATCTCTGAATTGGAGTAGGGTGCAGGGCCACAAAGAAATAACTGTAACGGATATTAACTTTTACTTAACATGTACATGTGCTATTAAACTTCTACCCCAGAACATAACATAGACAAAAAGGTATTCCATTCCGTCGCATTAATGTATGTTCTGTTTATTATTTTAATCCGTACATTTATCGTATTTACGGATTGATCGAAGTGCATATACAGTAAAGACACATATAGAAATCCAAATAGATGTTTTGGTATCGACGCATTAAAATATCGTATAACCTTTTGCAAAGGCATATCGGGTATACATTCCCTCACTAGGCTTGCTAGTTATGTTGTACGCTTAGTGGATTGGTCAGTCCAGCAAGACGCTACGCATATAAACGCAGAAAAATTACAACTCGATTGCAGAAACAGAAAATCCAGATATCGTGCAAACAAAATAATAAGTTTAGCATTCATATTCGAAATAATATGGAGGAAAATCAAGAAAGAAAAGTGCTTTGTTAAAACGTAAACCCAAATTGTTTATCACTAATTAAAATTGTAACGATTTAGCCGTATATCTACGAATTTAATGCACTCATCGGTGTAATACAAGTGAGTTATTTGAAGTAATCTTCTTACAAAAACAAGAGACTTTTAAGTTTACCGTGATATAACCGATACAACAATTATAATAAAAATCGATTAGAATTCACTCGTGATAAAATAGAAAAAATAAATATTTTCTATGATCATTCGTGAAATAAAATTAATATACCACCGATTCCAACAAGTTTCCTCTATTTAACATCATTGCATGTTCAACTCTGTGTTTGATTCAGCCAAAGGTCATGCATTCTTCACATATACGATATATGAAATATACTGTGTATTTGTTCATTCCGTATGAATATGATATTAGTTGATGTTTAAACGTGCCATTTAGAGTAAGATATTGGCGTTTTAGTTTATTCTCAAGAATAGGTTTGTGGCGAATGAAGGTTGACGACGTTTCGTATTCCAAGTAAAAAGCAAAGGAAAAAAACTGCGGTCAAATGTTTTTTGGCTTTAGTTATAAGGTTCGTTTAAGTACACTTATGTTATCCATGTCTTTCTGGTACTGCCGTGCTACTTCTCGCTGTTAGAATGGCGTCAATGGGTTAATTCCTGTGTTCATACTTTTAAGAACAAAAAAAAATGAGAAGTAATTGCATATAAAATAATGTTCATACAAAAATGTTGAACAACTATATACATTTCGATATTCAGCCTCAATATCATTGACAGTAAAACAAAGACAATATCTGTCTTGTCTAGCAATATTGTTTTCATTATGTTTACCATATGAAGGGGGTGAACAGATAATCATAATCGGCATAAATCAAATCTTAAAATTTGCGGAACTAAGTCTAGGTAAATGTCATATTCAAGATTTGACTTAAATGTTCTCTAAATGTCTAACATTGTACTATCTTCTAGTGTAAGGTACCAATTTTGTTCAAATTAATCTATAATTCTGGATTTCAGAATGGGTTTAACAATTTTAACATTAATATCATGAACACTGTTCAAGACATTACTGAAACCGTAATCATCCAATAATTTCTTGATGTTACAAATCCAATGTCGGCAGCCTCTGGCGTAATCTGAAACACCAATATTGTTTACAGTTTTAAGAATCATGTTATCAGAGGCTGCTATTTTAAAACAATACTGTAAGATTCGTTTGTATCTCTGCATACAGCGAGGATATCTCCCTAACTCACCATAAATACATGCATTACAAGTATTAGTTTAAACTTTTTATAGCCTCTTACAGAACTTCAGATGTATACTTTCTTATTACGTAGATTTTGTAAGACTCCAAACGTCTGCTGAATAACCTCAATTAGACCAAACGATACATCAAATAGTTGACAAAGATTTGTTGGCTTTAAATCAAAATGTTGACATTTGCGAAATAATCTCTTCAATGCTTTAAGAGCTTTGCCAATTGAATGTTCTTGATTTAAATTAAAACTACCTGTATAATTAAATACAACACTAAATACTTAAAAATCATTTACCGTTTATATTGCATAGCCATTGAATGTCCACTTTTCATTTGGTAATAATCCGCCTCTTTTTCGAAAAACCATTATCGTTGTCTTATCAGAATTAACCTTCAATCCCCAGAGGGTTTAACAATGCGGGGCTTGTGACTTTACTTTGAGCCAACTAATGAGCGAATGGGGTGTAACCACCTTGGAAGAGATGAATACATTTGCAATAACTATACGTTCTCTTGCAAATGTCGACATCCTTTTCACCTCTCTATGCAGATCGCAAAGTCGTCGCGACACACGTGGTTTTTGTTACATTATCATAACATATAGACCACACATTTAAAAGTTCGTTAACTTGATTATTATTGCTGTTTTCGTATTTTAGCCATTTATAGAGATGTAATTAGAGAGCAGCAAAATCAATATGAATGCAGATTGAAAACCGCAGTCGTAATTGTGGTATTAGAGGCGCATTGATAATTGCTGAGCAGCAAGACAGACTATTACTGAATATACGTGTTGATGCCCGATATAGTATGAATTAGATAATGCAAAATGTGCGTGACGGTAAAAACAATTGTGTCGTTTCTTCTGGTTCTTAATATAAATGGCTAATGGTTTTGTTGGTGAATATGTCTTTTTGGGCTTGCAGCTCAATTGACTTCATAAATTTCCCGTGAGTATTCGACTGTCATAGATACTGTAATGTCAAATTAATATTGTATTGGTACTTTTGCATTAGATTTTATATCGTGATTTTGGTTTGATCATCATATCGTTATAACTCACGAGCGTACATGCCATATAAAGGAGTTTGTTTGGTTTGTTCAAAAGCATGCCCCTATAAAAAACGGTTGTCATGTTTTGTCAATCAATGAATTACTTTAGAGACAATTCATAATATATTTCATTGTCAACATTAAATGTGATAAACTTCATTCATTTTATAAGCAGTTAGCATGGACATTGTAAGCCGTAGGTCAAATACGTCAAATAATTCTTAATATAGATCATCGTTTTCAGGATCGCTAAAAATGATTATTCTTGAAACACCTCAACTAAAAACAGTTCCTAGTCAAGACGTCGACACATAAGTCGACACATTAGTTTTAGTTTTTAAGCCGGAATTTCTACTTTATATGTACATAAGTGTGTTGATTGAAAGGTGAACTTACGATAGTACGGTAGGCTTTGTGTACTACACTTTGATAGTATAATTTGATTGAACTGTAGACAGTATCAGAAGATGTCTTTTTTGCGTATGTACAAGTACTTGCTACTTGACATTTTGTCATAATTTCACAGTTTGACCAGTGTCGGATACTTAGATTTGCTTATTGCTCTTTAATTAATAAATAGCTTTATATTGCATAAAATTATCTTTATTTGGCAAACATTAGTGCAATGCATACTTATAGCCGTATTCAAATGTAAATGTGTCGTGAACGTATGGATACATGATCACATCAAACAAATAAACTGATTAGGTAAATTGCATTTCAAACAACAATCGCATTTGCTGTGTAATATGACGCTTAATAATTAAAAAAAGTTTAAATTTAGACAAAAGGTTTTTCAGAGATAATTAAACTCGTTGTTCTTTGTTGCAATTGCACCTGTTTATTATATATACAGTCCAACCACGTAACACATTTAAAGCATAATGTTATTTCTTTTAGAAAAAAACATAATATTGCACAATTCTATTCAGTTTAAACGAAAAGCCGGATCCGAATGTTTATAAAAAGCATGAAAGATTCATTAGAAACATGCATTATTGTATTCATTTCTAGCGCAGTCATTCAAACATTTGAATGATTGAAAATTAGAAGTGTTTTTCTGATTGAGTGCTACTCAATATTTCGCCGACTGGATGTAAGCCACAGCCACTACTACTAATGTCACGTTTACATGTGACATTTAGGTGTCGGTACTATAATTGCAACACTTGTGTTATTTTGCAATCTTTATTTATTTGTTTTGGAACATATTATATGCGTCAGTTTATGTTGTTGTTAAATAGTAATCTCTTAAAATCCGAAAAATCACACATTTCAGAATTAAAAAGGTTTGTGTTTGTACCTGGTCTCCGAGGTTGGTGTGTTTGAATTACATTGTATATAATGAAACAACATAGTTCAATTATTGTTTAGCTTCAAACACTTATCGTCCTATCCCCAACCACACAAGGATTACTTTGTGAAAGCAACACACGTATAGAACCGAGCCGAAACTCTCCGAATTTATGTTACGGGTAGTAAAAGACGCTTATGAACAGAATCATCCGTTTTCATGACAAATTAAAAATGTTAGTCATATAAACATATTAAATCCCATTCTTATATTCATAAATAACTTTTCGGCCTCCGAACAATTTGACCTGTCAAATGTCTTGATACCGTATTGTATATTATCGAACGTTTGCAGTCCTCGTGCAAACACATTTGATAATATTAATACCGTCTCAGGCTATTACATTTGATTATTATGGCAGTTTTCTGGCTTGCTAGCTGCTAACTTATAATGACGTGTATTAAGAAACAATGACATTCCAGAAACTATATCAAGAGAGCAATTCGTGTGCACTACTTTTATAACACAACTTTATCGATAAACATGATTAGACGATTACAAATGGAATCACCACCTTGAGACGATTAAGCCAAAGCATTACCCCAGAATAAATTCCAAGCATTATTCGCGTTTAAACTAGTTTTACCAAATCTACATATGAAGACCGAAAATGAAAACATGAATGCAGAAAAGTGAGGCGCGAAATGAACACTCGACAATGTTTTTAGTGTTCTTGTGACGTAAGTATCGGAAATATATAAAAACTGATTGATTGATTTTTATTCAGGTTTTAAAACACATAATATACAAGTTATAATTCCAAAATTACATAACAATTTTAACTAAAAGCATTTGTAAGATTGCTGCTGATCAAAACCTATGGTATAAAAACTGCCATAAAATAATATAAAATATGATTTGACAAAGAAAATGAACACAAAAGTGAAACAATATAAAATAGTCTTAAGGAAGCGTATCACCTCAAATTAGATTTGAAGGGAACAGATCAGCAACTGCCTCACACTTAAAATATGATTTAATGTTACTATAATGGAATATAATATATTGCTTGATTATCACAGTTAAACATGTCACATATATTTGTTATCACAGATTTTCAGCACAGACTAGTAATTTGATATATTATAGAAACAAATTCACAACTTTAGGGAAAACTTAGTATGTAAAAAGAAATAACTTGGATAATATAGTGTAAAAACCTAGGATTGCCCATGAAAGCTCGAAAGCTTATTTCCAATGGGGTCCAGTTTAGGTTATACTTACTATAATATAATCCTGTGAGAAAGTTACACAATATGAACAATAAGTCCCTGATAATTTGAGTATACATGTAAGTTGTTACAATCATGTTTCTATAATATATTTGCCATGATGACTAGTACACAAATATTATAAAAGTACAATTAAAGTGTTTTAGCTAAGCACAATAGATGGTTCTTAACAGCTAATTTGAACTGATGTTTATTATCAATTTTCTTTATTGTATCTGGCAAAGCATTCCAATCGCTAATTGCACAGTAGTAAAAGGTAACATTTCCTTTACCATAGCATATGGGCACTCTAAAATTGTATGTGTTTGCCCTTGTTGAATATGAATGGGTATCTTTCACATATACAAAATTTTCTTTCAAGTATGATGGACACTTGTCTTTAACAATTTCAAAAACATGATTCAATCTTAATTGCTTATTTCTATTCTCAACATTTAGCAATGACATATCTGACAGGTTACATTGATTAATACTTTCTCTAGGACCCAGTCCATAGATAAATCTGACAATTTTATTTTGACATATCTGTAATTTGTCTTTTAAACCTTTATTTAAACTTGGATACCAAGAGGAACAAGCATAGTCAATGTGACACTGAATCAAGGCAGAACATAGGTATTTTCTAGTCCTTGTATCTAAAGACTTTGCATTTCTATACATAAATTTAAGACGAGAGTTAACTTTGCTAACAATGTTGTTTACAATATTTTCACCAGATAATGTGTTATCAATACTAACACCAAGATATTTGACAGCAGTTGTGGGTTCGATTTTATGCCCATAACATTCAATATTAAAATCTTTCAGTTGTTTTAACTTTCTCTTTGATCCATATACAATACATTCAGTCTTCCCCAAATGAAGGGATAATGTATTGTCAACTAACCAGTTTGAACATGAATCCGTTACCCCGCTTAATTTTTCATGTGGATCTTTGTGCATACAGAATAGCGCTATCATCAGCATAAAGGATCAATTTACAGTCGGGATCAATACTTATAGACATGTCATTAACATAGCATAAAAATAGAAGGGGTCCCAAAATACTACCTTGGGGTACCCCATAAGTCACAGGTTTAAAATCTGAGAAGATGTTGTTGACACATACAGTTTATTTTCTACCAGATAAGTAAGAAATAATCCAATCAGTATTATCCATACCCATCAATTTTAATTTACCACATAGTATATTATGATCCACTGTATCGAACGCTTTCTGCAGGTCTAACATTACCATGCCAGTATAGAGTCCTTTATAATTATTATTTCTAATATGATCAATTAAGTGGACTAAACAGGTATCAGTAGAATATGAGTTTCTAAACCCAGACTGGAGTTCACACAATAAATTATTATCTTCTAAATATTCCTCCAGTTGTGTATAAATTGCTCTCTCTAAGATTTTGGATATGATACTTAAGATACTAACAGGTCTATAGTTTCCAACATCAAGATTACTACCTTTCTTAAAAAATGGTTTCACTCTAGCTTCTTTCATATCATCAGGAACACAATTTTCAGAAATAGACATAGAAATAACAAATGTAACAGGTAGTTTCAGAAAACTAGCAGAATCCTTCACAAATCTGACAGGAATTTCATCTAAACCAGTACTTTTGGAAGTTTTTAGATTTTTAAGTTCTTTGAAGACAAAAGATTCAGACACATGCTTTAAGACAAATGTACTATTACTAACATTTCTTTTTTTATAAAAGTCTAGCAGGGCAGAGGAGTTTAAATCAAACAATTTGGTAGGGGATGGTAACTTTTCAACAAGCTTTGATGCAACAGAGGTAAAAAAGTTGTTAAAATGAGAGGCAACTTTCTTAGGGCTGAAACAGTTTTCACCCTCAATATTTTATACAATATTTTCAATTCCAGATTCATATGTCACAATAGCTTCATGTCTGCGTTTAACTTCATAAACTGGCGGTTCTTTGGAAATGTGGTAATTCTATTCAGTGTTGACTGAGAAATGAAAGATACACGTGGTGAAAAGTGTTCATTCTGACTCCAGTATGTCAACACTGTAGACTCTGGCTTCGCACAGTAAGGCAACATATGGTCGGTACCTTTGGCGTCAATCTTAGTAGGTTCCTGCTTTTTAAAATAATTTTACAAAAGTGAAAGAAACCAAACAATTAAGCCTACCTTAAATTTCTCTTATCTTACTTGCTGTATGACATTAATAAGTATTTAAACAAATGATTTTGCAGGAATATTTTTGTTTATTGTAGTATTGATTATTATGTATTTGTACGTGAATGTAAGATGAATAAAAAAGATAGACGGTTGGTTTTCATATTAGTGTTCATATGGTACTTTAGTCATGCCGTTTGGCCTGCAGAGGCATTTATAAAAACTACTACTATAAAATACTAGATTACGCTTTATCAACGAATTTCTTTTTCAGTAAAATCTTTGTTTTTCTATAGTCGAATTTCTCTGTTTTGTTCATCCTATATACAATCAAAATTCACATTAAAGTTATTAATATATTTATCTGGAATGCAATATTAGTATAAATTGCATCTTTCTTAAACTTTCATAGCTGTGCACTCAATTATCAAAATTTGGCATTCGACAGTATGTGCCAAAGTATTATGCGGCCATGTGTTTTCGCTGAAGTAATTTCCGATAAAATCATTGGAGTGAACTTAATATACTGCAAGCTGTCATAACTTAAATAAATTATTGCTCTAATTGTCGCAAATCATATTCGAGATAAAATACAAAATGCGTTATTTGTTTGTTTTATTGTTGAGGATACATTATTTCATGTGACTGTAATCTCGTACAAGAAAGAAAGTACAATTATAATTATACCATTATCAATATAAGACATTTTGTGTTGAACCAAATAACTCTTTATCAAATATTTAAGTTTTGGTTTGCCATGGTTTGGTTTTTTAACCTAAAGGAATGCGTTATGATATAAGTTTGTTTTGCAAAAAAAAAGTTGAAGGCTTCTATTTAAGATATTTTCGCAAAATTTATTTGAGAACTTGGTTCTACTACATCAAAGTTAATGAGCGATTTTTAATATTCTCCGGACTAATTTTTTTTCTTTGCCACATCTAACGATCTTGTTTGCAAAATAACTTAAAGAACGGCAATCTCTTCACTTAGAACACTCGCAATTACGAGCGCAGGTGCTTTAACTTCCGTCTTGGTTCTGCTTGCTTCCGTTATATCCCTTAATTTCGATATTCGTTCTCCCTTAACATTTTCCACTACGCTGCGTTATTTTATTTTGATGACGCAATTTCACAAAAACACGACATCTTATAATTCAGTCAAACAAAATGTAGACAAAAGGCACGTTCAACGTAAAATACATTTTACACACGTTGGAGATAAAACAACTCAAAATGTAAATGGCGGTATTGAAAAGAAGTCAATATAGTCCATGCAAATACTACTTATTTTTCTTCTGGCTTGCAATAACGTTAAGCTTCTGTTCATTCACGAAAATGCTTGCAAACCTACTGCAGCCAGAGTTCTTCAATGTCTCAATGCTCAACGCTACGTGCCACTAGAAACTTTACTTTGCTCTATTAGGCGTGGTCCATAGACATTTAAGAGGTCGAATCAACTACATTATGCTTGCATCGTATTGTATCGTTGTTCGTGCATGATAATAACACAGTACGCATGTACGTGAACGCTTCGTAAGTTTATAGGTTTCTGTAAACCAATTATAAGCTAAAGCTTTCTGTGTGGCGCATAATTGTGTGTTGTCCTGATTCGTAAGATTACAAAACGCAGCTTTACTAAGTGGGTGTAAACACTAGGTAGTGCAATGCCATGACTTATAAAAACGCAGATATCCGGGCACAATTATGTCCGAATATAGAACAAACAGCAATAGTACTTGATAACATATTAGGATAATGTTTGTGTAAAGAATCTCCACCATGTATACGTTCAGTAAACCATAGCATGCTTACTACAGCAAGACGGATTCGTTTTGCTTATGCATTGGAGTCATCGTATATACTTTTTGGGATTCTTAATGTTGTTGATGTTGACGGCTATAAAACGCTAAAATCGGCACTTGTAGTTCAACAAACTGTGGTATATTCACTAAAATACTTACACGTATAACGTTGTGTAGTCAGTTAATGTAAACTCGTTCAAATTATGGCTGAAATATTAAGAGTTCCATACAAAATCACTTAGTGTAACTATGTGGCAATGGATCATCTGGTCCTGAGACTTATATTGTGTGTGTTGTCTATAGGTTTTGGTGGTTTAAGCTCCCCTGAACACATAGTTAGATGAGCTTTTATGATATTATGTTGTCCATCGGCTGTTTGTGAGCGAAGTGTGTGAAATTTGTGAGGCATCTTATTCTTTTCTTCTACGTCTTCTACTCATTACCACCTTGACAGATTTCAACAAAACTTGACATGAATAATCCTTGTACGACCCTTTTGAAACTGGTTCAAATCATTCCGTGCCATTGCATATGTAGGCATCAAAGTTAAACATTAAATTTAAAAATGAAAACCTAAATAATCATTTTGTATAATATCAGAAAGGTCGGGGCTTTGATAATTTGTGTAAATACAATACGTTGACGCAGCCCACCAACTATACAGGGTTCGAATGTGATAATTCAGGACATTGGCCTGCCATCTATTGTTTTTTATAAATTTAATAAATACACATGTTTTGCATTTTTGTATTTTTAAATATATTTTCTATTCTATTAAAATTATATTGGTTGAAGGCGAAATATAACAATCATGTAGAGTTGTGATGTTTTGTGTTAAATACGATATCAACGCATTACAATATTGTATAACTGTTCATAATGGCATATCAGGTTTCCTCAACAGGCATTGGACGTAATGTTGGGCGCTTTGTGAAAAGGTTAATTCCAGAGCAAGACGCTACGCATATAAACTCAGCAAATTGACACCTCGATGGTAAAAACACAAATCCAGATGTCCTGAAAACAAACAATAGTAAACAAATACAACATAGCAACCGATATCAACCGATTCAAAAATGTACAGACACCATTATCAGTGGGCTTTTTGACAAATGACATCAAGGTTTGAACTAATTTGGAGAAATATTCAGTCAGTGAAATGATTTGTCAAAATGTAAAAACAAATTGTGTGTCGCCTTGTTACACGTTTAACCATATACATAATAAGTTAATGTACCCATCGCTGTAATACACGTGAATGATTTGAAGTAATCTTTTAACAATTACAAAAGAGAGGTTTAAGTTTAATGTGTTTAAACCTAAAAAACTATATTCAAATCAATATTATCCTTCAGTTGTGCATGTTATATTCTGTCTTATCCATATGCGTTGCGATCGACATATTTATGACACAACAAAACGATTTTGTTTTGGATAGATTAATTAAATGTTTAAGAACATACGCTCTTTCTACGAATATCGCAATGAAATCCCCGAGTTCATCATATGTGTAAATGTACATCAGTGTTGGTGGAATATGTTTAGTCATGAACCCATTTTTTAAAATGAATCAACAGTAAGTAGACGATTCAAAGTTTATTTTTACCAAAGTGTGCGTTTTTTGTTCTTAGGTTTTCTGCAAATAGTTAAATTGTGTTAGTCATTAACATTTAATAACAAACCAAAACTGTGTTGAAATAGCCAGACGTGATTCTCCGGAGTTACATTTTTTTTGTTATATTTATTATGAAGAGTTTAGGGTCAGCGAAAGTTGAATGTATTTTAAATTATTTCCTTGCTGCAAGTTTTTGTGAAGTGTGGATTAATATCATATAACAATCATAAATACAGTTAAAATCTAAAACAAGTTTATTTCGTCTTGTGTCTTTTTTTCTTATATAGGTAATACTTTCGCGGGATAATTGTGATTATGATATTGTTGATAAGTATTTTTTAAATAGTTACCCCATCCATTGTCTTGACACTATTTCAACATTAACTATGAGAAAGAGAATTATCACGTTTATCCGTGTTTCTCACTTATATGTCAAATTTGACAGGTATGTCAGAAAGATAACATGCACAAACGTTGATCACACGTGGCATTATAAAAGAGCAAACGACTCGTCAGTCACGTTTTTACACATGTTTATCCATAGTATATGTCATGTAAGTGAGTAGCTCCTGTTTGAATATGAGGATTGGAGCACAGCAATCAAAACCACCAATTTTGCGCTTGCATGGACCGTTCCAAGGCGATGACCCCAGCTGTATGCATCGTGTTTATTCTTTCCTATGTCTAAATATATTACAATTGGTTACTTGTCTAAAACAGATCTCAGTGATGATAAGAATTATCTCCTGTGGGCGCATTTTAAGCTTCACTATGATAATAATTACTATGTATTTTCTCTGTGAACAATGTATCGATTGGCTACGCTCTTCTAAATGTCTAGAGGACTGCAAGTCCAATGGATGACGGTCTTCAATTACACAAATCTAAACTGTAGAACCATGCAGCTTGAAGTCTATAATTGATATAAGCAAAGAAAAACATATACATGAATTGAATGATTACTTGTATGTGTAGAGTGGTTGATTTTCTTCTTGTTGACATTATTAGCATGTGATTTGTATTGACATTTTAATTATACGAGTAAAATAGTACTGACTGTTTGATTGATTTTGCAGTTTTTGTAATAAACAAAGCAAACTTTAAGTTATTTGTTTTGTAAAATAAAATTTGAAAACAGTCTGCATATTGTGTTAGTGCACAAATTAACTTAATGGATTTATTAAATTTCTCTTTATGTACTTCTCTGTAAAGATATTGCTTGGATTGGAATGACATTGTACAGTTCCACGATATCCCGTCTCAATGAGTTTTAATTTTATTTTATTAACTAGCATTGGCTATCGGCAATCATCTTTTTCAATTGGATGTCAATGTCCCTGGAGACTTCATTAGGAAACTGCAAATTTACCGAATATGTATCAATGGATGATCTTTTATATGACTCTTAGGTAACGGTGTTTACGAACATGACGTAATTGCAGATATTGTTTCCTTCATACTCGTATTACAGGATAAGCTTGATGCAAGCCTTAATAAGTCTCATCTAACGCACAGTTCAGATACATTTAATCAAAGGGATTTGATATGTCGGACAGAAAGCGATACTCATAAACATGTAGACTGTCTAATGATCTAAACCGTGCATGGTTTACTCATGAAATGTTTGTATTATATCTTACCATAATAACTACCTTGAGCATTATCAATTTTTTAATCCTTATACAACTAAGTAGCTGACCTGATATTTTAAGCTAGACACGATCTTTAAAGAGAACACGTGCAAACGATCTTATATTCCCATTGCAGACATTCATTTAAACTATTTGAGCTATTTTTCTAAACTTTCTGGTTAGACCCAAGTGAGTTCCAAAATCATACATCATCGTTATTGCAAAAATGTACATATGCATTACTCCATGTTATTATAAAACGCACGCTTGCGGGATATATATAATTATATATTATTGAATGGCATAATGGCATAATGTTTTCCCGAAGCTCACGCACTAACAATCGCATGACTCATGAACATGACATACCGATTACATTACAACAATATATATTTTGCTTTGTGTATTGGTGGTTACACCAGTTATAATCATTTTAATAGTGTTTTGTTTTATGTATATCCTGTATCTTAAAAATAAACTAAGGCCGACAAGAATTTCTAACATAAAACTGTTTCTGTTATGTCAATATTACCATCTATTAGTTTCCAGAGATTAAAAGTATTTCTTGTATCGGGCAGTTGGCAACCGGCTCGTGAAAACGGGTACCAAGAAAGTAAGGAACTCGTTTCAAATTATACTTTGTTATGCAATACAATTTATTTTTTAAGACAATTTATGTTTTCCAATTAACTTGATTTGTCCTCCATGTTTTAAAAATAATATTATTCAAATTAGTTAAGTTCATCATTAAATACGACGGGAAACATGTCGGGCGAAAAAACAGCAAGCTGCATCCAACTGTGTCAATGCCTCGCCCCATCCTAACGTTGCAACTCAAAACAAGTAATAACTGATATATTGACTATTATTTTACATTCATGTAATACAATGCGTGAAATCTATTGCACATGGTCGGTAAGTATATAACTGATAAGTATTACTAGAAATAAAAGTCCATAAGAAATATTTCTTGAAAAAAAAATCTCGTGTTTAATTATTATGTATTTATAAACATAATGTGCTCCCAAGAGTGAACCTGATATTAGATATGTTAAAGTACAACTGGGAAATAACTGTCTGCTAATCTCCAATTGAATTTTTTTTTTGGTTGTGGCAATGTGGGCTGTTTCATAAAAGTGATCAATCTATTAAATGCTGTGTGTATTTTGTGGCAGCGTAAGGACTGCATGTAAGTTAAATGAACAAAATGTTGATAACTTTGCAGCAGATAAATCACGTGATGCTGTGATTAAATTGCTAAGAACAAAAACTGTGGTAAAATGTTTTTTTGTTCTCAGTTACAATGTGACATTTAGATATTTTATCCATAGTGTTGTGTAACTGTCGCAAAATCAGACTGGTTTCCGACGCTACCGGAATACTGCTGACATTAGCGTTTGTTCAAAACAATATCTTCCAATTAACAAAGTACGTCTGGGGGAATTATATACAGAGCATTAGTGTTTCCCTGATGGATACATAATATTTTCAGATAATGTTATGTCGTACTATCTTAAGTTCAACTTTCACTCAACACCGTTATGTACATATAATGAAGACTATTATATATTCAGAAATTCCGGCTTAAAACTAAAGCTAATGTGTCGACTTATGTGTCGACGTTTTGACTAGGAACTGTTTTTAGTTGGGGCGTTTCAAGAATAATCATTTTTAGCGATCCTTTAAACGATGATCTATATTAAGTATCATTAACGTATCTGTCCTACAGTTAACAATTTTCATGCTAACTGTGTATAAAACGAATATAGTATATTTAATTAAATGGGTTCAATGAAATACACGATGAACTGTGTCTTAAATAATTCATTGATTTAAGTATGGTATGTTTTGTGTACTACACTTTGATAGTATGATTTGATTAATTGTAAACAGTATCAGTAGATGTCTGTCTTTTTGCGTATGTACAAATACTTTTTACTTGACATTTTGTCATATTTTGACAGTTTGACCAGATTTGGATACTGAGATTCCACCACACTTTTGTGTTTTGGAACATATTACATGCGTCAATTGGTTAATTATTTTGTTGTTTAATAGTAATCTCTTGAAATCCGAAAAATCACACATTTCAGAATTAAAAAAAGGTTTGTGTTTGCAACTGGTTTCTGAGGTTGTTGTGTTTGAATTACATTGTATATAATGGAACAACATAATTCATTTTCCTGTTAAGCTTCAAACACTTATCGTCCAATCCCAAACCGCACAAGGATTAACTTGTGAAAACAACACACGTATATTACCGCCCCGAACCTCTCCGAATTTATATAATGGGTAGTGAACGACGCTTAAAAACATAATCATCCGTGTTTCTGACAAATTAAAAGATGTCACTCAAATTAACATATTAAGGCTTATTGCTTTATTAATAACGCACTTTTCGGCCTCCGAACAATTTGACCTATCAAATGTCATGTTACCATATTGTATATAATCGTACATTTGCAGTCCTCGTGCCAACACATTTGATAATATTAATACGGTCTCAGGCTATTAAATTTATGTTTTTATGACATTTTTTCTAGCTTGCTAGCTGCTACCTTATAATGATGTGTATTAAGCAAACAATGACATTCCAGAAATTATATCAAGAGAGAAATTCATGTTCGTATAAACTACTTTTATAACAAAACGTCATCTATAAATATGATTAGACGATTGAAATTGGAATCACCACCTTGAGACGATTAAGCCAAAGCATTACCCAAGAATTAATTCCAAGCATATTGAGCGTTTTAACTAGTTTAACCAAATCTACATTTGCAGACCGAAAATATAAACATGAATGCCAAAATGTGAGGCACAAAATGAACACTAGACAATAATTGTAGTGTTCTAGTGTGGTAAGTATCGGAAATATATTACAACTATTAGAGATATGAAGTGTTTAAAGCTATTAGTATACCAATAAATATGCTCCATCTATAAAATATATTCAACTACCAGGTAAGCAATGTATTTACCGAAACTTATTTTTAAAAAGAATAAAATTGAAATAAGGACTTCACTCGACTGGACCCGAAACGGGTCGTGTAAATTTTGCCTGTTGAACCGTACTTCTAGTCTTTAACAGTAGGCTTTGCATATGTAACAATAGCTTCATGTCTGTGTTTAACTTCATAAACTTCCGGTTCTGTGGAAATGTGGTCATGCTATTCAGTCTAGACTGACATCTGAAAGCTAAACGAGATGAAAAGTGTTCATTTTGACTCCGGTATGTCAACACTGTAGACGCTGGCTTCGCACAGTAAGGCAACATATGATCGGTACCTTTGGCGTCAATCTTAGTATGCTTCTGCACTTTAAAATAATTTTACAAAAGTGATAGAAATCATAAAATTCAGTCTACTTTAAATTGTTCTTATCGTACTTGATGTATGATATTTACAAGTATTTTAAGAAATGGTTCTGCAGGAATATTTTGTTTATTGTGTTACTGATCATTATGTATTTAAACGTGAATGAAAGATGACTTAAAATAAGATAAACGGTTTGTTTTCATATAAGTGTTCATATGGTACTTTAGTCATGCCGTTTGACCTGCCTTTAGAGGGGCCTTTATATAAAATACAACTATGAAATACTAGATTATGCTTTATCAACGAATTTCATGTCCAATCAAACCTTTGTTTTTCTATAATCAAATATCTCTATCTTGTTCGTCCTATATACAACCAAAATTCATATTAAAGATATTTCTATATTTATCTGGAATGCAATATAAGTATAAATTGTATCTTTTCGTAACTTTCAAAGATGTGCACTCAATTATCAAAATTTGGCATTCGACAGTATGTGCCTAAGTATTATGCGGCCACGTGTTTTCGCGGAAGTAATTTCCGATACAATCATTGGAGTGTACTTAATATACTGCAAGATGTCATAACTAATAAATAAATTATTGCTCTTTTTGTCGCAAATCATATTCACGATAAAATACGAAAGGCGTGAGCCAGTGGGTAAGGTTTCCATTTTCAACTGTGTTTATTTATTTATTTTTAATTGTTAAGGATAAATTATTTCATGTGAATGTGATTTCGTACAAGAACGAAATTACAATTCAAATTATACCATTATCAATATAATACCTTTTATGTTGAATACCTCTTTATCAAATATTTAAGTTTTGGGTTGCCATGGTTTGGTTGTTTTACCTTAAGAAATGCGTTATGATATTATTTTTTTTCTGAAAAAAAAGTTAAAGGCTTCTATTCAAGATATTTTCACAAAGTTAATTTGAGAACTTGGTTATACTACATCGACGTTAATGAGCGATTTCTAATATTCTCCGTTTTGTTTTGTTCTTTGCCACATTAAACGTTCTCGTTTGCAAAATCACTCAAAGTACTGCAATCCATTTACTTGGAACACTCGCAATTACGAGCGCTGGTGCTTTAATTTCCGTCTTAGCTCTGCTTGCTTCCGTTATATCTCCTAATTTTGGTATTCGCGCTCCCTTAACATTTATCACTACGTTGCGTTATTTCATATTTTGACAATTTTACAAAAAAAGACAGCATCTAATTTTTCAATCTAACAGTATGTAAAATAAAAACCCGTTCAACGTAAAATCTATTGTACACACGTTGGAGATGACACAACACAAAATGTAAATGGTGGCATTAAAAAGAAGTCAATATACTCTATGCAAATATTAATTATGTTTCTTCTGGCTTTCAATAACGTAAAGCTAAAGTTCATGCACGTACATGATTGCAAACCCACTGCAGCAAGAGTTTTTCAATGTCTGCATGCTCAACGCTACTTGCCACTAGAAACTTTAGTTTGCTATATTAGGCGTGGTCTGTAAACCAATTATAAGCTAAAGCTTTCCTTTTGGCGCATAATTGTGTGTTGTTCTGATTCGTACAATTACAAAACGCAGCTTTACTTAGTGGGTGCAAACACTAGGTAGTGCAATGACATGACGTATGAAAACGCAGATATCCGGGCAAAATTATGTCCGAATATAGAACAAACAGCAATAGTTCTGAATAACATATTAGGATAATGTTTATGTATAGAATCATCACCATGTATATGTACAGTAAACCGTAGCATGCTTACTCCAACAAGACGGATTCGTTTTGCTTATGCATTGCTGTCATCGTATATACTTTTTGCGATTCTTAATGTGTTGTTGTTGACGGCTTTACAAAGCCAGTATCGTCACTTGTAGTTCAACAAACTGTGGTATATTCACTAAAATACACGTATATAGGTGTGAAGTCAGTTAATGTAAAACTTGTTCTAATTATGGCTGAAATATTCAGAGTTCCATACAAAAATCAATGAGTTTTACTTTGAGGCAATGGATCATCTGGTTCTGAGACTTACATGGTGTGTGTTGTATGTATCTCTGATTCTTAAATTGTTCAGAATAAAAGATTGCCTCTATCTTTGGTGGTCTGATAATCGGCATTCATGCATTAAATTGTGTTTTGTTTATGTTTGCCCACAAGTGCTGCTTGTATCATCTATATGTCATGTTTTAGTTCACCTGAGCACATAATTAGCATGGGGAGCTTTAAGGATACCTTGATGTCCGTCGTCCGTTGGCTGTGTGTGCTTGAAGTGCGAGAAGTGCGTGAGTTACCTTATGTTTTCTTCTACGTCTTATTCTTCTTAACACTTTGAAAGACTTCAAAAAAACTTCACATGAACACTCCTTGTATGACCCTCTTTCAAAGTGGTTCAAATCGTTCCTCGCTTTTGCATATGTAGGTCATCAAAGCTAAAACTATATTTAAAAATGAAAACCTTAAAAATCATCTTGTCAAAAATCAGAAAGGTCCGGGCTTTGATAATTCGTGTAAATACTATAAGTTGACGAAGCCCACCGAAATAATGTTTAAACATGTGCTTATAATTTACCAAACAATTATGAACTAAACTATACATGGGAGGTATGTAATAATTGCCAGCTATTGTTTTTCAGAAATAAATCAATATGTTTTGCATAAATGTGTATTGTTATATATGTTCTATTCCATTTACAATACTATTGGTTAGTTGCGAAGTATAACAATCAAGTAGAGTTGTGATGATTTGTGTAGAATACAAAACCTGTATAGGTTATCACGTAGCTCTTCCAGAAATCTAAGGGAAGATACATTTGTAATGCATACAACTGATACATAATTACGAACGTATGTTTGTTTCTCTCTTATGGTTTTACAACTCCATTAAATTAATTCAATTTACAACCGTAAGAGGGCAGCATGATATTGATTTAAAACTATTCATTCCCAGAAACGTTGTCTACATTAGCACACGTATGTGAGATGATATGATGGCAAATATCGGCCACAACTCACATTCGCCGAAAATGGCTTACTATCGCCAGTGATAAGCCAGTTGTAGGTCTCGTTCGTATTACGCAAGCAAACATTTTCTATAGCGGCGTCGTGAAGCAATTTAATATGTTCTTTGTGTTGAATAGACGTGTATAAAAAGTTATAATACGACGATGGAAATCGTCATTTCGCATGTTTGAATCCGTCTGGACCATTAAACAGTTTAGCGAAAAACATCCACAAAACATATAAATTATATAGATAAAGTGATACATTTAGTTTGTAAGACAGAAATACGTAATCAAAATGTATTAACTATATTTTGTATTGTTCATTGTGTTGCGTATTTGTGCATTATAGTGTTGCCTATTTTTGTGACGCTGCGATTAGGTAAGTACACAACTTTATGGCTAAAATGCGTTTGGCTATATATCTTTTTTAAATGTATCAAAGTTTCACTTAAAACCAATTGAGCACTAGTTTTGAGTTATTATTTCAACGTGGCTATTATCTTTTGTAAACTAAGTTGAGGGTCGCTTCAATCATCGTTGTAGGAACCATACCGATTTATTTAAACATATCTGAAACATGATTCTGATGTAAACATTACCTCTCTTTCTCTTTATTTAATTTGTGTACAGCTTCGATACGAGTTCGTTGCAGAAATTGTTAACTTTGTTGGCTCATAACGGGAAACTGTTGACGCATTAAAGTCACTGATTTAATCCCAAATGCACTCTTCGATACTATGTTATTAAATGTGTTGTACTAGATGAAGTTATGAGCAACAATATTTAAACTCGATGGAGGTGTATTTTTTAAGTAAGAATGTGTGCTATCAATTACGAGATGAGACATGGCTGTGGACGTGGTCCAAATTTTCACTATACCAGCAATTTGCAGAATACACTACAATACATAGACATTACATGTGTAGGCAATGCTATTGTAAAGAGTTTTGTAATGTACTGACATTTTATTATCATGAATTCACGTCATGTTATTCAACTTTATGTAATGCACTGATATTAAATTAGTATTTATTCACGTATTCCAAATAGTATTGTAATGTACTGATATTGCATGTGTATGTATTCACGTGATGCTATTTAACAGTCTTTAATGCAATGATCTGTCATTCTAAAAATTCTTGCAATATGCTCATGTCTTATATTTATATATTCACGCCAAACTAAATAGTATCGAACACACGTATATCTCATTGATATCTATTCTCGTCAGATTTTAATGTAATTGGTATGTATATATCTTTTCACGCCATTCTTAAAGGTCTAGAATGTGATTATATTTCAATGGCATCTACTTACTTGATTCTCATTAGTATCTAAGGTAATTATATACAAATTATATTTTTTTACGGCATGTTTAACGTTTTAAACTGCATGATGTTCTACTAACGCATTTGAGCATACTGTGCAAACTAATAATAATGCAAATGTAATTACACTCCGTTTGTACAAAACTGTTCACGTCGTAGTATTACTAATGACAGTTCGTACTTATTAAGATCATAAATAAAACGACAGTCTGCTGTACCTTTTTTTCGACCTTGTGTTTCTTTTCCTGTTCAAATATGATACAAAATTGATCTTAACATACGCTTATTGACATGTTTGCTTGTTGGTTTATTCGTATGGAACCGTCTTTAACCAAACAAGAAGTTGATAAAGCTACAAACACAATTAATAATATGTGATGTCGGAATGGAATGTCTTTTCTTTCCGAGCGTCAGTCAACTTGAAATGATATTTTGCACTTTAGAAATATGTCATGTTAAGCATGGAAGAGGTTGCTGTAGTTTCAGCAGAATACTATATTGCAATACAATTTAACAAGCTTAGCAAAAACCATTCTAAATGGTAAAAGGTCAGACCATTTCATAAAAAATACACAGGTTAATAAATAATTCAATGTTAAAGCATCAAACGTTCAATCGAATATTTCTGTTACACACATTCCATGGATTAACGTATGGTGCAGTGCTACTAACAACTTACGGTTACGAATATCAATGTTCACTATACATGTACATGTGCTATTAAACTGTTTACACCATAACATTAGATAGACAACAGGGTGTTCCATTCCGTCGCATTAATGCACATTATTTTTTATTTGTTTTAACCGTACATTTAGAGTTTTACGGATTGACAGATCTACATGTACAATTAAGACACATATAGAAATCAAGACAGTTGTTTTGATACCAACGCATTAACATATCGTAAAACTGTTTACAATGGAACATCGGGTATACATTCCCGCACCAGGCTTTGAACGGTATGTTGGGCGCTTTGAGGATAGGTTTATTCCAGAGCAAAACGCTACGCATATAAGCTCAGCAAATTGACAACTTGATGGTAGGAACACAAATTCAGATATCGTGCAAACAAAAAAATAAGTGAATAAAACATAGCAACCGAATTCAACTGAGACACACATGTCTAAAAACCAATTTAAGTGAGCTGGCTTCACAAATGACATTCATATTTAAAATACTATGGAGAAAAATCTAAATAGTAGAGCGATTTGTCAAAATGCTCATTAGATAGACACAGGTGTTCCGTCGCATTAATGAAATCTCTGAGTATAATTTGTTACCGTACATTAGTGGGATTTACAGATTGATCGAATTACATATACAATTAAGACAGATATAGAGACCCAGATAGTTGTTTTGGTATCAACGCATTAAAATATCGTATAACTGTTTATAATGGCATATCAGGTATACGTTTTCTCAACAGGCATGGGACGTTATGTTTGGCGCTTTGTGGATAGGTTAATTCCAGAGCAAGACGCATATAAACTCAGCAAATTGAAATCTCGATGATGGTAGAAACACAAATCCAGATATCGTGCAACAAAACAATGGTAAACAAATACAACATAGCAACCGATATCAATTGATGCAAAAATTTACATACACCATAATCAGTGGGCTTTTTACAAATGACATTAATGTTCGAAATAATTTGGATCAAAATTCAATCAGTACAGTGATTTGGCAAAATGTAAAAACAAATTGCCTTGTTACACTTTTAACCATTTAGCCATATATACAAATAAGTTAATGTACTCATCGATGTAATACACTTGAATGATTTGAAGTAATCTTTTAAAAATAACAAAAAGAGAGTTTTAAGTCTAATGTGTTTAAACCTAAACAATGCTATTTAAATCAATATTATCCTTCACTTTTGCATGTTATATTCTGTCTTATCCATATGCGTTGCGATCGACATATTGATGACACAACATAACGATTATGTTTTGCATGGATTAATTAAACGTTTAATAACATACTCTCTTTCTACGAATATCGCAATGAAACCATCGATTTTCATCATATGTGTTAACGTACATCAGTGTTGGTGGAGTATGTTTAGTGATGAACCCATTTTTTTTAAATGAATCAACAGTAAAATAGACGATTCAAAGTTTATTTTACCGAAGTGTGCGTTTTTCGTTCTTTGTTTTTTTTTGCAAATAATTAAATTGTGTTAGTCATTAACATGTAATTACAAACCAAAACGGTATTGAAATAGCCAGACATGATTCTCCGGAGTTACATTATGTGTGTAATAATAATAATGAAGAGTTTACGGTCAGCGAAAGCTAAATGTATTTGAGTTATTTCCTTGCTGCAAGTTTTTGTTGATATCGTATAATAATCACAAATACAGTTAAAACTAAAACAAGTTTATTTCGTCTAGTGTCTTTATGTTTTTTTTTTATTAAGGTAATATTTTCGCGTGATAATGGTGATTATGATAGTGTATATAATTATTTTTAAAATAGTTACCCATTCCATTGTCTCGACACTATTTCAAATTGAAATATGTGAAAGAGAATTTTCAAGTTTTTCCGTGTTTCTCACTTATATGTCTGTATATCAAATGTGACAGGTATGTCAGAATGATACAATGTAAAAACATTGATCACACATGGCATTATAGAAGAGCAAACGACTCAGTCACGTTTTTGCAAATGTGTGTCCATATTATATGCCATTTAAGTGAGTAGTTCCTTTTTGAATATTAGGATTGGCGCACAACAATCCGGTAAGAACATCCTAATTCTCCGCTTGCATGGATCGTTCAAAGGCGATGACCCCAGCTGTATGCATTGGTGTCTATTTTTTCCCTATGTCAAAATTTATTACAAAGGGTTACTTGTCAAAATCAGATCTCAGTGATGATAAGAATCTCCTGCGGGCGCATTTTAAGCTTCACTTTCATTCTAATTATTATGTATTTGCTCTGTGAACAATGCATCGATTGGCTACGCTCTTCTTAATGTGTAGAGGACTTCAAGTTCAATGGATGACCGGTCTTCAATTACAAAAATCAAAATCTTTAGAACCATGGAGCTTGAAGTCCTTCTTTAATTGATATAAGCAACGAAAAACACATACATGAATTGAGTAATTACTAGTATGTGTAGAGTGGTTGATTTTCTTCTTGTTGACATTATTAGCATGTGATTCTTATTTACATTCTAAATATACAAGTAAAATATGACTGACAAAGCAAACCTAAAGTCATTTGTTTTGTAAAATAAAAATGTGAAAACAGTCTGCATACTGTGTAAGAGCACAACTTAACTTAATGGATTTATAAAATGAATATAAATGTACTTCTTGAAAAGATATTTTTTGGATTGCATTGACATTGTACAGTTCCGCGAAATCCCGTCTGATTAAATTTAATTTTAATTATCCCGGCTGTTTTCGAAAAAACGAGGTATTGTCATAGCCAACTCGTCCGCCGTCCTCGGCGTCCCAAAACTTTGACGTAGGCCTTAACTTCTGCAATATTGAAGATAGCAACTTGATAGTTGGCATGCATGTGTATCTCATGGCGCTGCACATTCTGAGTGGTGAAAGGTCAAGGTCAAGGTCATCCTTCAAGGTCAAAGGTCAAAAAAAAAATTGTTCATGTGTATCTCATGGACCTGCACATTTTGAGTCACGTTCAATGAAAGTTAAGGGTCAAAAAAACAAAATCCAAGCACCCACAGCCGAGCGTTGGCACCCGCTATGCGGTGCTCTTGTTTTATTAACTTACATTGGCTATTGGCAATCATCTATTTTTTCAATTGCATGTCAATGTCCCTGGAGACCTTATAAGGAGACTGCAAATTAACCGAATTGTTATCGACGAGTCATCTCCTGTATATGACTCGTAGGTAACGGTGTTAACAAGCACGACTTAATTTTAGAAATTGTTTGCTTCATACTCGTATTACAGGAAAAGCTTGGTGCAAGCCTTAATTAGTCTCATCTAACGCACAGTTCAGAGACATTAAATCAAAGGAATTTGATTTGTTGGACAGGAGGTGATACTCATAAACATGTAGCCTGTATAATTTTCTAAACCTTGCAAGCTTTTACTCCTGAAATGTTTGCATAATATCTACACATAATAATTACATTGAGCATTATAAAAAAAAAAATATCCGTATATAAAAAAGTAGCTGAACCAATTGTTTAAGCTAGACATGATCTTTAAAGAGAACACATGCACACGATCTAATATTCCTCTTGAAGACATTCATTAGACATATTTGAGCTATTGTTCTAATCTTTCTGGTTAGATCCAAGTTCCAAAATCATGCATCATCGTTATTGCAAAACTGTACATATGAATTAGTCAATGTTATTATAATACGCACGCTTGTNATATATATATATATAATATGTTATATTGAATGTCATAATGGCATAAGGTTTTCTCGAAGCTCACGCACTAACAATGGCATGACTCGTGAATATGACATATATATTTTGCTTTGTGTATTGGTGGTTATACCAGTTTTAATCATTTTCATAGTGTTATGTTTTATGTATAGACTGTATCTTATTTTTTTTAGCTAAGGCCGACAACAATTGCTAATATAATACTGTTTCTGTTATTTCAATATTACCATATATTGGTTTCCAGAAATAAAAAGTATTTCTTGTATCCGGCACGTTGCAACCGGATCGTGAACACGGGTATCAAGAAATTAAGGAAGTCAAATTTTACTAAATACGCAATTCAATTTATGTTTCAAGACAATTTATGTTTTCCAATTAACTTGATTTGTCCTCAATGTATTAAAAATAATAGTATTCAAATAAGTTAAGTCCATCATCAAATACGACGGGAAAGATATCGGGCGAAATAACAGCAAACTGCATCCATCTTTGCCAATGCCTCGCCCCATCCTTTTGTTGCAACTTTAAGCAAGTAATCACTGATATATGGACTATTGTTTACGTTCATGTAATACAATGCATGAAATCTATTGCACATGGTCGGTAGGTCTGTATCTTATAAGTATAACTAGAAATACAAGTCCATTATAAATATTTCCTGAAAATAAGTCTCGTGTTTAATAAGTATGTATTTATAAACATTATGTGGTCCCAAGAGTGAAACTGATAATATATATGTTAAAGTACATCTGGGAAATAATTGTCTGTTGTTCTTTATTTGAAGTTGTTTTTTTCGGTTGTGACAATGTGGGTTGTTTCATAAAAGTGATAAATTATTTATTAAATGCTGTGTGTGATTTTGGCAGCGTAAGGACTTCATGTAATTTAAATGAAAGAAATGTTGATAACTTTGCAGCAGATAAATCACGTGATGCTGTGATTAAATCGCTAGAAACAAAAACTGTGGTAAAATATTTTTTGTTCTCAGTTACAATGTGACATTAAGATATATTATCCATGGTGTTGTGTAACTGTCTGCAGGATGTCGCAAACTCAGACTGGTTTCCGACGCTATCGGAATACCGCTGACATTAGCGTGTGTTTAAAACAATATCTTCCAATTTACAAAGTACGTCTGGGGGTAATAATATACAGAGCATTAGTGCTTCCCTGATGGATAAATCATATTTTTAGATTATGTAATGTATACATTTCCCACGCATGTATAACCAAATTTATATGATGCTAATGACTAGTTAGTTCATTTAATTGAACGTTGACTAGGACGCGGCAGACAAGTTCTTAAAGCCCCCTTAACACTCCAAATCAACGCATATTTCTGATATTTCGTAACATAAAGTTAACCAATTAAAAATCGGTTTTCCTTATAGCAATATCCAAAATGTCAACTCTAGATGTGTTGTGGTAACATATATTTAACAAGATACAAACTTCTCTTTTTTATTGTTTTGTGGTGCAACATGTTCCATTTTATTTTCAGGCAACGATGTCTTTTCATACGACACACGAACACTAAATTGGTACATGAACATGTGTTGAATATATCGTACCACAAACAATAAAAAATAGCATTTTGTATCTTGTTAAATCTAAGAGTTTTCTAATCCCACTCTTGTAAAGTTTAGAACACATATATTACCATTATATGGAGGTTAAAGTTCGTAATTGTTTTTTTTGTATTTTATTAATACTTGCATGAAAGTAATGTTGGTGATCTTCAGAAACGTATAGCATTTATTCACATGTCAACAACTGAGCACAGACACAATCAAAAAAAGACATCAGCTGCCTATTATGCCTTCCCCATCAATGATGGGAACATACCGGGTTATCACATGATCATCATCATCATCATCATCATCATCATCATCATCATCATCATCATCATCATCATCATCATCATCATCACAACTCTTATGATGACGACGTCGATGATTATGTTTGCAAAGAAAACACTGAGAAACACTTGGGTGTTTCAAAAACTTACGCCAAACATCGATCGCTAAAATTAGGCTTTTTAGTGTTGAACACCAAAGTCGGGTTGAAGGAATCAATTAACAAACAGAGCGACACGGCACCGAAGCACGAGACATGACTCTTAGTACGCTACAACACATACATTGAACAAATTTAGTGTCATGACATATACGACTTATTCTACGTAAATTATTAATACAAATAATAACTGTAAATAAATAAATTTAATATTATGTTTCGGGCATCCCTTGATCTTTGTTTTTGTTTGTCATTCGAATAAACATATCAATCATTAGCCAGTGAATTGACTCCTTGAACATGCAATATGTTTTTTCCAATAAAAGCAAGAGATTGTGTGAGGAAACAATGGGAACATAGTGTAAGGATTAAGGTAAGGCTCATTTCATGTATTGTTAATGGTCCGCGGAGTGAGAATCCAGTCGATGATTTCTCTTGCCGTTGTTTTTCGGTATCACATTGCATCTCTGCGGTGGGGTCCATCACAATAACCATATACAATATGTTAACAAATCAATTTAATTCACATTAAATTTAAATTGAAGTGCATCGGAGAAAACATTTATTATTTTGATTCAATTTTATTAAATTATACTATACAAGTATTTTGATGCCCATGTATGCAATTGAAACAGTTCGCAACGGTTCCTAAATGCAACGCCATCGGGAAAGATTATGCAAGTTTGCATTGTATTTTGCATGTAATCAGCAAAATGTGATTTATATAGTGCGTGGCTTGTGACTTCGTTTATAGCCAACTCACGAACGAATGATATGTGGCCATCTTGGAAGAGATTGATAACTTTGTGATAACTCTACATTCTCTTGCACATGGCTACATCCGTTTCTCTTCTGTAGGTAAATCGCAAAGTAGTCGCGACAAACGTGATTTTGTTACATAAGCATATAATATTATAGACAATAAATTTAAAAGTTCTTAAAGTTGACGGTTTATGCTGTTTATACGAAATTCGTCTTTCAGCCATTTTAAGACAAGACAAGAACAAATACTTATTAAGATTTGCACAGTGTACATCGTCTCAAAACTAGATATTTCACATACAATTATGTCACATAGATATACAGTTTTTTAGAGATGTATTTTGAACGAAAGCAATGTGAATGCAGATTGGAAATCGCAGTCGTGATTGTGGTATTATAGGCGCATTGATAATGGCTGCAGCGAGACAGACTATATTTGAATATAGTTTTGACACGCAATATATTATGAAATATATAATGCAAAATGTGCGTTGCCGTAAAAGTGATTGTGTAGTTTCTTCTGGATCTTAATATAAATGGCTAATGATTGTGTCCGTGAATAAATAAAAGTCTACATTATATGTATATAAAAGTGTTGATTATAACTTTAACTTAAGATAGTACGGTAGGTTTTGTGTACTACACTTTGATGGTATGATTTGATGAACTGTAAACAGTATCGGTAGATGTCTTTTTGCGTATGTTCAAATACTTTTTTCTTGACATTTTGTCATATTTTCACAGTTTGACCAGTCTCGGATACTTAGATTATCCTATTGCTCTCTCATTAGAAAATAGCTTTACATTGCATAACGTCATCTTTATCTAGCAAACAGTAGTTCAATGCATACCTATAGCCGTATTCAAATGTAGATGTGTCTTGAACGTATGGACACATGATCACATCAAACATCTAAACTGATTAGGTAAATTTCATTGCAAACAACAATTGCATTTGCTGTGTTATATGACGCAAAATAATTAAACAAATGTAAATTTAGACAAAAGGTTATTCAGAGATAATTAAACTCGTCGCATTCGTTGCACCTGTATATTATATATACAGTCCAAACACGTAAACAAATAAAGCAGTATATTATTTCTTTTAGAAAAAAAGCATTATATTGTCCAATTTTATTCAGTTTAAACGAAATGCCGGATCCGGATGTTTATAATAAGCATGAAAGATTCATTACGAGCATGAATTATTGTATTCATTTCTAACGCAGTCATTTAAACTTGTGAATGATTGACAATTAAACGTGTTTTTCAGATTGAGTGCTATTCAATATTTCGCAGACTGGATATAATCCACAGCCCCTGAAATTGATGTCACGTTTACATGTGACATTTAAGTGCCGGCAGTATAATTGCAGCAATCTTTTTTTCCACCACACTTTTGTGTTTTGGAACATATTACATGCGTCAATCGGTTAATTATTTTTTTGTTAAATAGTAATTTTTTGAAATCCGAAAAATGACACATTTCAGAATTAAAAAGATTTGTACTTGTACCTGGTTTCCGAGGTTGTTGTGTTTGAGTTACATCGTATATAATGAAACAACACAGTTCATATGTCTGTTAAGCTACAAACACTTATTGTCCCATCCCCAACCGCACAAGGATTAACATGTGAAAGCAACAAATGTATAGTATCGAGCCGAACCTCTCCGAATTTATATAACGGGTAGTGAACGACGCTTAAAAACAAAATCATCCGTTTTCCTGACAAATGAACAACGTCCCTCATATAAACATACACAGGCTCAGTCGTATATTTATAATGAACTTTTCGGCCTTCGAGCAATTTGACCGGTTAAATGTCTTGTTACCATATTGTATATAATTGTACGTTTGCAGTCCTCGTGCCAACACATTTGATAATATCAATACGGTCTCAGGCTATTAAATTTGATTATAAATACAGTTTTTCTGGCTTGCTAGCTGCTACCTTATAATGATGTGTATTAAGCAAACAATTACATTCCAGAAACTATATCAGGAGAGAAATTCGTGTTCGTTTACACTACTTTTATAAAAAAACTTCATCTATAAACATGATTAGACGATTACAAATGGAATCACCAACTTGAGACGATTAAGCTTAAGCATTACCCAAGAATAATTTCCTATCATATTGCGCGTTAAAACTTGTTAAATTAAATCTACATATGCAGACCGAAAATGAAAACATGATTGCCGAAACGTGAGGTGTGACATGCACACATAATAGACAATAATTTCAGTGTTCTAGTGTCTTAAGCATCGAAAATATATTACAACTATTAGAAAGACAAAGTTTTTAAAGCTATTAGTATACAAATAAATATGCTGTATCTTTAAAATAGATTCAACTCCCAGGTTAGCAATGTATCTACCGTAAATTGTTTATAAAAAAAATAACATTGAAATAAGGCCTTCAAGCGGCTGGACCCGAAACGGATCGTGTTGAACCGTACTTCTAGTCATAAAAAGTAGGCTTTGCCTATGTAAGTTACAATAGCTTCATGCTTGCGCTTTACTTCATAAACTTCCGGTTCTTTGGAAATGTGGTAATGCTATTCAGTCTAGACTGACAACTGAAAGCTAAACGAGATGAAAAGTGTTAATTCTGACTCCGGTATGTCAACACTGTAGACTCTGGCTTCGAACAGTAAGGCAACATATGATCGTTACCTTTGGCGTCAATCTCAGTAGGTTTCTCCTTTTTTAAATGTTACAAAAGTGATAGAAATCATACAATTCAGCTTACTTTAAATTGTTATTATCGTACTTGCTGTATGAGATTAATAAGAAGTTTTAAGAAATGCTTATGCATTCATATTTTTATTTATTGTATTACTTATAATACTGTTTTTATACGTGAATGTAAGATGACTAAAAAGAAGATACGATTGGTTTTTTCATATCAGTGTGCATATGGTTCTTTAGTCACGCCGTTTTAACTGCAGAGGCATTTATATAAAATACTACTATGAAATTCCAGATAAGGTTTTAGCAACGAATTTCTTTTCCGATCAAACTTTTGTTTTTCTATACTCAAATTTCTCTGTTTTGTTCGTCCAATATACAATCAAAATTCATATTAAAGTAACTCTATATTTATCTGGAATGCAATATTAGTATAAATTGTATCTTTCTTAAACTTTCAGAGCTGTGCACTCAATTATCAAACTTTGGCATTCGACAGTTTGTGCACAAGTATTATGCGGCCACGTGTTTTCGCGGTAGTAATTTCCAATAAAATAATTGGAGTGTACTTAATATACTGCAAGCTGGCATAACTTAAATAAATTATTCCTCTTATTGTCGCAAATCATGATCGAGATAAAACACGAAATGCGTAAGCCAGTTAGTAAGGTTTCAATTTTCAAGTGTGTTTTTTTTTTTTTTTTTAGGATTCATTATTTCATGTGAATGTAATTTCGTTCAAGAAAGAAAGTGCAATTATAATTATACCATTATCAATATAATACATTTTATTTTGAAACAAATACATCTTTATCAAATATTTTAGTTTTGGTTTGCCATGGTTTGATTTTGTAATCTAAAGGAATGCGTAATGATATAAGTTTATACTGAAAAAAATCATGTTGAAGGATTCTTTTTAAGATATTTTCGCAAAATTTATTTGAGAACTTGGTTCTACTACATCGAAGTTAATGAGCGATTTCTAATATTCTCCAGACTATTTTTTGTTCTTTGCCACATTTAACGTTACCGTTTGCAAAATCACACAAAGTACTGCAATCTCTTCACTTGGAGCACTCGCAATTACGAGCGCCGGTGATTTAACTTTCGTCTTGGCTCTGCTTGCTTCCGTTATATCTCCTTATTTTGGTATTTGTGCTCTTTTGACATTTACCACTACGTTGTGTTATTTCATTTTGATGACGCAATTTCACAAAAACGGCATTTAATTTTTAGTCAAACAATATGTAAACAAATAAAAACGTTGAACGTAAAATCTATTGTACACACGTTGGAGATAAAACAACACAAAATGTAAATGGTTGTATTAAAAAGAGTCAATATAGACCATGCAAATATTACTAATTTTTCTTCTGGCGTTCAATAACGTTAAGCTTTTTTTCATTCAAGTACATATTTGCAAACCCACAGCAGCCAGAGTTCTTCAATGTCTCCATGCTCAACGCTACGTGCCACTAGAAACTTTACTTTGATCTTTGAGGCGTGGTTTCCATAGATATTTAAGAGGTCGAATCTAATACATTCTGCTTGCATTGTATTGATTTTCGTGCATGATAATAACACAGTACGCATGCACGTGAACGCTTCGTAAGTGTATAGGTTTCTGTAAACAAATTTTTAGCTAAAGCTTCTGTATGGCACATAATTGAGTGTTGTTCTGTTTCGTAATATTACACAACGCAGCTTTACTTAGTGGGTGCACTAACTTGTTCTAATCATGGCTGTAAAATTCAGAGTTCCATAAAACAAAATCACTGAGTTTTACTATGTGGCAATGGATCATCTGGTCCTGAGACTAACAGAGTGTGTGTTGTCAAGTATGTATATCTGATTCTTAAATTGTTCAGAATAATAGAATGCCTCCTCTCTTTGGTGGTCTGATTATCGGCACTCATGCATTCAATTGTGTTTTGTTTATGTTTGCCCACATGTGCTGCTTGTATAATCTATAGGTCTTGTTTTTAGCTCACCTGATCACATAGTTTTCATGGGGAGCTATTAGGATACCTTGATGTCCATTGTCTGTCGGCTGTTTGAGCCTGAAGTGCGTGAGTTACCTTATTTTTTTCTTCTTTTCATTAACACTTTGAAAGATTTCAACAAAACTGTACATGAATAATCCTTGTACGACTCTCTTTAAAGTGGTTCAAATCGTTCCGTGTCATTGAATATGTAGGACATCAAAGTTAAAAACTATATTTATAAAATGAAAACCTAAATACTCATTTTGTTTAATATCAGAAAGGTCCGGGCTTTAATAATTCGTGTAAATACTGTACAATGACGCAGCCCACCGAAATCATGTTCATGCAAGTACTAATAATATACAAATAATTATGAACTACACTATACAGGGGTGGAATGTGATAATTCAGGATATTGGCCTGCCAACTATTGTTTTTGGAAATAAAATCAATTAACATGTTTTGCATTATTGTGTGTTTTATATATGTTCTATTCTATTTACAATTATATTGGTTGAAGGAGAAGTATAACAATCATGTAGAGTTGTGATGGTTTGTGTTAAATACAAAACCTTTACAGGTTATCACGAAGCTTGTCCAGAAATCTAAGGGAAGATACATTTGTAATGCATACAACTCATAATGATCACAAACGTAATTAACGTCCATGTAATCGTTTTACAACTGCATTCAGTTAAATCAATTTAAACCGTACGAGGGAAGCTTGATCTTGATTCAAAACTACTTATTCCCCAAAACGTAGTCTACATTCGCACAAGTTTTCGATATGTTATGATGACTAATATCGGCCACAACTCACATTCGAAGCAAATTGCTTACTCTCGGCAGTGATAAGCAAGTTGTAGGTCTCGTTCGTATTATACATGCAAACATTTTCTTTAGCGGTCTTGTGAATCAATGTAATATGTTATTTGNAATCAATTCGATTGCTAACAATTCTAGTGAACAGTTTACCCATTGCGCTTAATAGAGTTATGCCACGATAATTATTGCAATTATTAATACTCCCTTTTTTATGTAGCGGAACTATAAAACCCTCCGACCATGTTTCCGGGAAATACCCCAATGAAAGAACTTTATTAAATATAGAAAGTAGGCAATGCGAAAAAGCTGTATGTCCGAACATAAAAAATTCATTGATCATTTTATCAGGCCCGGAGCTAATATATGACGACAGACATGGTCATTTCGAAAATCTGAATCAATTAACAATTGAACGACAAAATATATATCAATACAGTTATATTTTTAGTTTGTGAGACAGAAATAAGATCTAACAGGTATTAACTATATGGCGTAGTGTTTATTGTGTTGCGTATTTGTTCATTACAGTGTTGCCAATTTTTGTGACTCGGCGACAAGGTAATTAGACACATGTATGGTTAAAATGATTTGGCTATACATTATTTGTTATATGTATCAAAGTGTCTATTAAAACCGATTGAGTACTAGTTATGAATTGAAATTTCAACGTGGCTAACATATTTTGCAAACTAAGTTGACGGTTCCTGGAATCACCGTTGTAGGAAACATACAGATGTTTTTAAACATCCTTGAAACATGATTCTGATGTTTATATTATCTCTCATTCTTTTTATATAATGGCGTTACAGCTATGATACGACTTCATTCCAGAAAGTGTTCATTGTGTTGGCTTATAACGGGAAATTTGTTACTCATTAACGTTTCTTGTTTAATCCTCATGTTATTGCACTCTTGAAAACCATGTAATTAAATGTGTTTTACCAGATGAAATAATGAGCAACAATATTTCAATTCGATGGAAGAATATAAATTTAATAATAGTGTGTGTTATTGCATATGAGACTTGGATGTGCGCATGGTCCAAATGTACACTGTACCAGCAATTTGCAGTATACACTACAATCCACCAACATTACTTGTGTATGTGATGCTGTTTCACTGATGACGTCATTGTAAAGAGTTTTGTAATGTAAAGACATGTCATTGGCATGCATTTACGTCATGTTACTCAATTGTATTGAATACACTGATATTTAATAAGTATACATTCACGTTTTCCAAATAGAATTGGTATGTACCAATTGTGCATGTGTATGTATTCACATCATGCTTTTTATAGTCTTTAATGCAATTATAAGTCATTGATAAATGTATTGTGATATGCTCATATATTATTTGTAATATTCACAACAATCTAAATAGTATTGACCACACGTATATGTCATGGATATTTAGGTCTAGAATATGATAATATTTCATTGACATCTACTATTCTGATTCTAATAAGTATCTAATGTAATGAAAAACCAATTATATCTATTTATGGCATGTGTAAAGTGTTTTTATTCATGATAATCATCTAACACGATTGTTCACACTGTACAAACTTATAATAATGAAAAGGTAATCTTAAAATTGATGACATTTCGTTTGTACAAAATTACTCACGTCATATTATTACGGTTGAAAAACGGTCATACTAATTTAGGTCATACATACAACTATAGTCTGTTGCATCTCATGTTCGACCTTTTTTTCTTCTCCCGTGTAGATATGATACAAACTATTCATGAGCAAACCAGTATTTAGATGTTTGCGTTTTGGTTAATTCCTATGGAACAGTCCTGAAAAACTCGCAGTTGTAAAAGTTGAAAACAAAATCAAATATTTCATTGATTGAAGAACTAACTGTTCAAATATTCAATAACTTTCACTTTACATGTTCATGTGCTTTTAAACTGTTAACCCCAGAACATTAGATAGACAACAAGTTGTTCCATTCCGTCGCATTAGTTGAAATCTCTGTTTATTATTTTTACCTTTCATTTTTCTGATTTACGGACTGATCGAATTACATATGCAATTTAGACAGATGTAGAAAGCCTCATAGTTGTTTTGGTATCGACGCATTAAAATATCGTATAACTGTTTACAATGGCATATTGGGTATACTTTCCCGCACCAAGCTTTGAACATAATGTTGGGCGCTCTGGTTGCGTAAAGGTTAATTCCAGAGCAAGGCACTACGCATATAAATGCCGGAACTCGTCATCTCGAAGGTAGATATTGCACAAACAAAATAATAAATGAATAAAACAAAGCAAGCGAATTCAACTGAAACAACAATTTATAGAAACCAATTTGAGTGGGCTTTTTTCACAAATGACATTCATATTCAAAATACTATGGAGGTAAGTAAAGTAAGTAAAGTGATTTGTCAACATTTTCAAACACAATTTGTATCAGCTAGTAAAACGTTTAACCATTTAGCCAGCTACATACTAAGTGAAGGTACTCATCGGCGTAGCAAACATAAATGATTTAAAGAAATATTCTAACAATAATGGAGAGATGTTTAAGTGCAACATGTTGAAACCGAACAACGCAATTCAAATAAATCATATCCTTAAGTTTATTATTATATTGTGTCTTGCAATCCACATTTTTTGACATTTCGATTATATACTTTGCATGAAATAATGTCAGGTTTAATTAAATACGCTATTTCTAAGCACTTACAATGAAACCAAATATTGTCATCATATTTAAAAACGTACGTCTGTATTGGTGGAATATATTCAGTGATAAAACCATTTTTACAAATGAATATAAAGAAAATATTATATACGATCTAAGGTGTATTTAAAAAAACATCGTGTTGAGCTGTTTGCACATAGTTTAATTGTGTTGGCTTTTTACATTTAATAACGAACCGAAATGGTATTTAAATAGCCAGACATAATTCTCCGGAGTTTGATTAGTTTATAAATATTTATTTTGAAGAGTTTGTGGTCAGCGAAAACTAAATGTATCTATAATTATTTCCTTTCTGCAAGTTTTTGTTTCGTGTAGTTTTAAATCATAGAAAATATACAAGTAGAATGAAACCTTAAGGCCGTTTATCGTCTTCATTTTTGGTAATTAGGTAATATTTTAGGGTGATGAGGATGAGTATAATAGTGTTGTTAATTATGTTTACTCGAGTTTGTTCATCCATTTTCTCGACACTTTTTCACCATTAATAAATATTTGGAAAATATATTCAATTATACTGGTGTTTGGTTTTGTCCTGAGTCTTAATATATGGCAATTCAATAATAGGCTACGCTTTTGAGGGTCTCAAGTTCAATTGGTGACCTTTCCTCAATTACAAAATCGAAATATGTAGAGCCATGAAGAATGAATGCCCTCTTTACTTTATATACTTCATAATACTTAGTTTTGTGATTGATATCCTTCTGTAGCCAATTGTATAAATCTGGATAACTTTTATCCAACATATAACTTTTGGTTATCTTCAATTTTAAAATGTTTTTTGAAGATAACCAAACGTTATCCGATGGATAAGAGTTATCCAGATTTATACAATTGGCTACTGGTGGACATTCTTGGCTTACGAGTCTTGTTGACATTTTAAGTATGCGAGTAAAATTGTAATGAATATTTTCATTGATTTTGAAGTTTTTATAATAAACGAAGAAAAGCTAAATTCATTTGTTTTGTAACATAGAAAAAGTGGGAATAGTCTACATGAAGTCAAATAGGTACATGTATAAGCGCACACTTTATCCTTATGGATAAATTATCTTTTCATTAATTCACTTCTCGTTAAACATAGAGTTCGGATTGAAATGATACGGTACAGTTCCGCGCAATTCAGCCTACATATTGCTTTTATTTTATTTACAAGAATTGGCTATTGGCTTTAATCTTTTTCAATTGTGTGTCAATTTCCCTTGCGTCTCTATTATGAACAGACAAATTAACCGATTTTGTATCCATGAAACAACTCCTTAATATGACTCTTATGTAGCGGTATTGACGTACACGACGTAATTGCAGAAATAGTTTGTTCATTGTCTTATTACAGGAAACGCGTGATGCAAGCCTTAATAAGTCTTATCTAACGCACAGTTTAGATATATTTAATCAAAATAGTTTGATTTGTCGGAAAGGAGGCGATTCACATTAACATGTAGATTGTCTATTATGATATTCGAATTTATTATCCGTATATAATTAAATAAATGTGTTTGATGTAAAGCTTTGAACACATGTCGTCCATGCTTATGTTTTAGTTTAAGACACTGCAATCGTTCATTAGTTGAATTCGTTTTTATTATTTAACGGGAACATGTGTGCATGTACCACAAGGAGCGGTTCTGTTGATGAGTTATAATAACGCACTTTAACATCCTTGCATTTTCAACTCTTTTTTGTGTGATTCAGCCAAAGGTCATGTATTATCCACATTGACATATATTGCGTATGTGTTCATTCCGTGTGAATATGATAATAACTGTATGTATGAACGTGTCACTTATAGTAAGGTTGACGAAGTTTCATCTTCCAAATGAATGGGGCACAATTATTACTTATATTGCTCAGATTTCTTGTTGCTATTAAGAGCATTGTTTTATAGTGTTTTGTAATGGATAAATCCTATTTGATGATAATGTTATGTATACATAATAACAAATTGTTATGATTTTAATGACAAGTTAGATTGTTGAATACTGATTTATCCGCTAATTCATTTCATTGAACTTTGACTAGAACGCGTCAGACAAGTTCTTAAGATAAAACATGTATTCGATAATGGAAAGCGAAAGCTATTAGACAAATCAACTCCTCGAACCTGCAACATAAGCTAATGTGGCGAAAATAGCACTTTCGTGTAAGGATTCAGGTAAGACTAATTCCATGTATTGTTAATGGTCCCCGGAGTATGAATCCAGTCGATGATATTTTATGCCGTTGTTCTTTGGTATCAATCAATCAATCTTTGGTATCTTAATTATTTTATACAAATAATGTTATGCCCATTTAGGCAATTGAAACAGTTCGCAACGGTTTCTAAACGCAACCCGTATAATTGTATATTGAAGTACAGAGGATGAACAATTGGTAAATTACGTTATACGATTTAACAAATTCGATCTTATTCTCAACGATTCCTTAACAAATAAAGTTTTATTATTTCAGATCTACTGGTTTATTAGTTCATATCTACTGGTTTATTGTATCAGCTCAACGATTCCTTAACAAATATACACATTTTTACTAGATCAGATATATTGGTTTATTGTATCAGCTCAACGATTCCTTAACAAATATACACAGTTTTATAAGTCCATACCATGGATTTATTGTATCAGCTCAACGATTCCTTAACACATATACACAGTTTTATTAGTTTAGACCTATTGGTGTATTGTATCAGCTCAACGATTCCTTAACACATATACACAGTTTTATTAGTTTATTAGTTCAGATTTATTGGTTGATTGTATCAATTGTACATACTTGATAACAGGTGGATTAGTATAGTAAATATGTGTTGATGTATTTTGTCTGATACAAATACATACATAAAGAAATATGTCCTCAATATCCGTGACATTAAAACAAAGACAATATCTTTCTTGTCTAGCAATATTGTTTCCATTATATTTACCATACGAATGGGGTGAGCAGATACTATTAATCGGCATAAATCAAATCTTAAATTGTTCGGAACAAAGTCTCGGTTAATCTCATATTCAAGATTTGACTTAAATGTTCTTAACATGTCTAGCATTGAACTATCTTCTAGTGTAAGCTACCAATTTAGTTTATATTTATCTATAATTCTGGATTTTAGAATGTGTTTAACATTTTTAACATTAATATAATGAACGCTATTGACGACATAACTGAAACCGTAATCATAAACACATTTCTTGGTGTAATAAATCCAATTTCGGTAGATTCTGGCGTTATATAAAACCCCAATATTGTTAACATTTTTTGCGAATAATGTTATCAGAGGCTGCTGTTTTATACCAATACTGTACGATTCGTTTGTATCTCTGTATAAAGAGGATATCTTCCTAACTCACCAAAAACACATGTATTACAGATATTAGTTAAACTGTTTAGAGACTCTTACAAAACGTCAGATGTATCCTTTGGATGGAATGTAGCCATCTTTGAAGAGGTTGATACCTTTGCGACATTCTCCATTATCTTGCAAATGGATATATCTTTTCACCTCTATGTAGATCGCAAAGTAGTCGCGACACACGTGGTGTTTGTTACATTATCATAACATATACCCCAGACATCTATTTTGGCCTGCAGCTAAAGTGACTTTATACATTTCCCATGAGTATTCGACTGTAACAGATACTGTAATGTTAAATTAATATTGTATTGGTACTTTTGCATTGTATTTTAAATCGTGACTTTGGTTTGATCATCATATCGTTATAATTCACGAGAGTATATACCCTATTAAGGAGTTTTTTTAGCGTTGTTCAAAAACATGCCGCTATAAAAATGGTAGCCAATTTTTTGTCAATCAATGAATGACTTTAGATACAATTCATAGTATATTTAATTGTCACCATTGAATTAAATAAACTACATTCATTTAATACACAGTTAGCATAAAATTGGTTAACTGAAGTACATGTACGTTAAATAAAACTCAATATAGATCATCGTTTTTAGAGTCGCTAACAATGATTATGCTTCAAACGCCCCAACTAAAAAGAGTTTCTTGTCAAAACCTCGACACAGTAGTCGACACATTAGTAAATTAATTTTTAATTTATTCAATGACAGTTAAATTTCAAAAACTATTCTCTTATACAAACATTCAACCGCCGTATGTTTTTCTTCACATTTATCTTTAAATAGTAAATTTAAACAATTCTCTTTGCCATTATGGATAGGTTACGTTATAAATGTGCCTTTCATCGTTTTTAAAAAACAGAATCCCATACACTTGCGTGTATTGGAGTTGACCTGTGTTTGTGCGGGATAAAAATGTCTTATATTATCCATTAACATATTTTCAGTGGAACTCACTCGTTATTAGGTAAGTTGACATTTGTAAAACTGTTATTTATTATTTATTATTAGCATATTTATACTCTATAACAGTTTGTTGGGTGTCTATATGCATTAAAGTAACAACAGGCTTTCCAGCAGGCGTTAACAAAAAACTAGGAGAAAACTAGGAGTGCTCCGAACAAGAAACTAGGAGAAAACAAGGAAAAAACTATAAGGGTTTATGAAAAACTAGGAGTAATATCATAACAAATCATTCCTTTTTGTAAGTATAGCCATTTCATTATACAAACAAATGCAGAAGCGGTTTGGCTAACGAAGAAATATGTAGCTGGGTACTCACGCCAATTCAAAATGATTATGTTCACATTGCAGTTCACATGTTAGAAACTGAATAACAACATAATTAAGTACAGATTAGAATAATATTCATCTACTAATATTATATAATATTGAATGATATGAAAGTGCATGAGGAGGGTGATAAATGCCTTTGAAGATGTGATTTGACAGAAGAAAGATTTAGAGTGCCTGTTCTGTGCATTCTCTCTTAAGGGATTAGCAAAAAAATAATAAACCAACTACTTTATACATGTACTACTACTTCGCATTTAAAATCCATGATAAGTAATATTTTGACGGAAGGTTCTAGGACGGAGACACCGCACATGTAAACCCAGTCATGAAACCTTATTTGGATGCCATTTGTCGCTCAGTGGTAAAGGGTTTACAGCAGTTTCAAAGCTGGTTTAAGGACAAGTGCTCTATTGAGTGAGGTTCACACGAACTTTGACACCTTATCCTTACCCTGCTTAAGTGGTGGTACTGTGACATTCGCATTGTGTCCAAGTTGGAACTGGTTTGTGAACATGATTAAAAATTGCAAACCAAATCATGAGAACCCTTTATAGAAATATAGAATTGGTTTTAGAGGTGTTGCATGGAACCCTTTGAGGCATTATAAAATGTACATTACCAAGCTATCATAATGCCTTTATGAGTGGTTGAGGTTGAATTGGGAGATTTTTTAATTGACCTTGGACCAATTCGGTCGGTTCTTGTGTGTAACAGTCATTGTCAACTTAATCAGAACTAGTCAGCCAAAGAGCTTCCGTCTATGAACTGCAAATATATCTAGAAAAACAAACCATTAATGCATACCTAAAGCAAACCCAAATATATTTAAAACACTATGAATACATGTTTACATATCCAGAGGTGACATTAAATTAACAAAACCAACAAATTATTTTGCCCATTAAATAATTTTAAGACTAGTCACTAAAAATAAAAACTAGGAGAACTAGGAGATTTTTATAATAACTAGAAAAAATTAGGAGACTTAAAAAAAAATCTAGGAAAAACCAGGAAAACTAGGAAAAACTAGGAACGCTGGAAAGCCTGTAACAACGATGTGTTGTTAATGTACACATAATTACTAGACAAAAGCAAAATATACAGTAGCAATGCCAAAAATAATATCCAATTCAATTATTATACATATGTGTGTCTAAACCTCAATGTCACTTGTTTATATGTGACTAAATATTTAAGGTTGATAAAACCCACCATAATGTTCATGCAAGTACTAATAATATACCAAACAATAATGAACTTTCACCGTCAGATAAGAGAAATGTATGCATCTAAACTACAGGGTGCAATGTGAAAATTCAGGACATTGGCCTGCCAACTATTATTTTTTTAAATCAACATCAGTAAACGTGTTTTGCATTATTGTGTTTTTATATATGTTCTATTACATTTACACAATTATTGGTTGAAGTCGAAGCATAACAATCGTGTCGAGTTCGGATGATTTGTTTTAAACACAAAACCGTTACAGGTTATCACGTAGCTCTTTCAGAAATCTAAGGGATGATAAATTGTAATCCATACAACTGATAAATAAATACGAACGTCCCTGTAATAGTTTAACAACTCAATTCAGTTAATTTAATGTATATCTGTACGAAGGCACCTTAATCTTTATTAAACAAATATTACTCCCAGAAACGTAGTTTTCATTAGCACAAGTACGCGAGACGTTCTGATGGTCAATATCGGCCACAAATCGCATTCGATGCAAATTGCTTACTGTCGGCAGTGATAAGGAAGTTGTAGGTCTCGTTCGTATAACACATGCAATCATTTTCTAGAGCGGCGTTGTGAAGAAATTATAAATGTTCTTTGTGCTGGATAGAAGTGCCTAATAAGTTAACATACGACAATGGATATCGTCATTTCGAATAGTTAATTTAGACTGAAACATTTTAACAGTTGAGCGAAAAAATATATATCAACAAAGTTATATTATTTTAGTTTGTGAGGCAGAAATACAATCTAAAAGGTATTGACTTTATGGTATATTGTTCTTTGTGTAGCGTATTTGTGCAGTATAGTGTTGCACATTTTTATGACTCGGCGATAAGGTAAGTAGACAAACGTTTGGCTAAAAGGTTTTGGTAATACATCATTTGTTTTATATGTATCAAAGTTTCAATTAAAACCGATTTAGCACTAGTTTAGAATTATTGATCTTTGGAATCCATACATATTTATTAAAACATCGGTGAAACATGATTATCATGTAAATATTATGACACATTTAATTTACTGATTTAATCCTCATGTTATTGCAGACTAAATACTATGCAATTAAATGTGTTTTTCCAGATGAAGTATAAGCAACAATATTTTAACTCGATGGAAGTATATTAATCAATAATAATGTGTGCTATAACATATAAGACTCGGTTGTGCTCATTGTACAGATATAGACTGTACCAGCAATTTGCAATATACACTACAATGCATCAATATTACTTGTGTAGGCAATGCTATTTCAATGATGACGTCATTGTAAAGAGTTTTGTAATGAACTGACATTTCTTTGGCATGAATTCACGTCGAGTTATTTAATTTATTTAATGTACTGAGTATTGTAATATATTTATATTGCATATCTATGTTATCACGGCATGCTTCTTAATTGTCTTTAATGCAATGATTCTAAAATTCTTGCAATATACTCATATATTATTCGTGTATATTCACGCCAAGCTAAATTGTACTGAACACATGTATATCTCATTGATATCTATTCCCGTCAGGTTAGATTGTAATTGGTATTTCTTTGATCTATTCACGCTATAAGTTAAGGTCTAGAATATGATTATATTAAATTGACATCTGCTTGTCTGATTCTAGTTAGTATCTAATGTAATGATAAACCAATTATGTCTGTTTAAGACATATTAGCATTGTAGATTTTATGATGCTCCGCAGTTTGATCATACTGTGGAAACTAATAATAATACAAATGTAGTATTCGATGTTATGACATTCCGTTTGAACAAAACTGTTTACGTCGTAGTATTACTGATGAAAAAAAATCATACTAATTAAGCTAAAAAATAAAACGACAGCTTGTTGCATCTTTTTTTTCGACATGTTTTTCCTAATCCTGTGCAAATATGTTACAAAATATGTCTGATATTTCGCTTTTTCATATATTTGCGTTTTGGATTTTTCCTATGGATCCGTCCTTAAAAAACGCACTTCTGTGTGATGTCTGTTTGGAATTTCTTTTTTTAACAAGCGCCAGCGAACTTGAAATGATCTGTTGCATGTTAGAAAAATGTAATGTTAATCATGGACTTGTTCCCTTAGTTTCGGCAGAATACGATATTGGAATACAATTTAACAAGCTTAGTCAAAACCGCTCAAGATCGTAAAAGTTTAGATCATTTTATGAAAATACACAGCTAAATAAATCATTCAAGTTTAACGCATAAAACGACCAATCGAATAGTTCTGTTACAAATATTCCATGGATTGGAGTAGGTTACAGGGCCACTAAAAACTAATTGTAACGGATATTAACTTTCACTATACATGTACATATGCTATTAAACTATTAACCCCAGAACATAAGATAGACAACACGGTGTTCCATTCCGCATTAATGACATTTCTTTCTATAACTTTTAACCATACATTTGTCGGATTTACGTATTGATCGAATTACATATACAATAAAGACACATATAGAAATCCAGATAGTTATTTTAATATGGACGCATTAAAATATCGTATAACTGTTCACAATGGCATATCGGTTATACATTTCCTCACTAGTATTTGGACGTAATGTTGGGCGCTGTGTGCTTAAGTTAATTCTAGAGCAAGACGCTACGAATAAAAATTCAGCAAATTCACGACTCGATGACAGAAACACAAGTCTAGATATCGAGCAAACAAAACATTAAGTAAATAAAGCATAGCAACCGAAATCAGAAATCCGAGGGTTTATACATTTGTAATGCATACAACTGATTAATAATTACGAACGTCTGTTTACCTCCATGGTATCGTTGTACAACTCCATTTAGATAATTGAATTTACAACCGTACGAGGGCAGCTTTATCTTGATTTTAAAATACGTATTCCCAGAAGCGTAGTCTGCATTAGCACAAGTACGCGAGATGTTATGATGGCAAATATTGGCCACACCGTGTGGAATTCGATGCAAATTGCTTACTGTCGGCAGTTGTAGGCCTCGTTCGTATAACACATGCAAACATTTTCTTTAGCGGCGTTGTGAAGCAATTTTGTATGTTCGTTGTGCTCGATACAAGTGCATAACAAGTTTTAGTTTTAATACGACGATGGACATACACAAAAATTCCAGTGGTCCATTTTAATGGTAAAGCGAAACAATTTATCAATAAAGTTATATTTGAGTTCGTGATACAGCAATACGAACTAAAACGGTAGTAATTACATGTATATGGTGTTGTGTTCATTGGGCAGCGTATTAGTGCATTATAGTGCAGCCCATTTTTGTGACTAGACGATAGGGTAAGTAAAACAGTTAAGACTAAAATGCATTTGGCTATACATTATTTGTATTCTATGTATCAACGTTTAAATAAAAACAGATTGAGCACTAGTTTTGAATTATTATTTCATGATGCTTAACATCTTTTGCAAACTAAGTTGACGGTCGCTCGCATCACCGTTATATGAACCATACAGATTTATTTTAACATATCTGAAACATGATTCTGATGTAAACATTATCTCTCTTTCTGTTTATCTAATTTTTGTACATTTACGATACGAGTTCTTTGCAGAAATGGTTAACTTTGCTGGCTTATAACGAGAAACTGTTGACGCATTAAAGTTACTGATTTAATCCTCACTGCATTTAAGATCATAAATAAGACGACAGCCTGTTGCATCTTCTTTTGACTTTGTTTCTGTTCCTGTGCACATATGATACACAAGTCTGAACATACGCTAATTTAGATATTTGCGTTTTGAATCATTCCTATGGAACAGTCCTTAAAAATTTCGAAGTGGATAAAGTTACAAACGAAATCAATAATTTGTGATGTCTGTGTGGTATTTCTTTTTAACGAGCATCTGTGAACTTGAAACGATATGTTTCATTTTATATATATGTAAAGTAAAGTATGGACGACGTTGCTCTAGTTTCAGCAGAATTATCAGTTTTGGAATACAATTTAAGAAGTCAAAACCGATCGAGATCGTAAACGGTCATAACTTTTTATCAAAATGACACAGCTAAATAAAAAATTCAGTTAACGCATCAAACGTACAATCGCATATTTCTGTTACGAATATTCCATAGAAAGATTTATTTCGGAAAGGGATGCATACAAGGGCATTTACAGCATGTACAATATATAGAAATATCACATACATGCAAATAAATATACAATAACATACATACCAACACCAAGGATAACACAAAAATTAGTAAACCCATATTTCCATTGTGGTTCTTTGAGCTGGTGGCATGACATAGAGTGGCACTTACACATATATTAAACAAAATTACATCAATAAAATGACCAACATAATTTAAATAAATAGATTAAATACTATGCATATATATCTCAGACCATTTTGATACTTTAAATATCACAGATATCATTATTAATTATGAGATCCTAAAAATACACTATTAAAAATGTGTAAGAAATAATTTAAATATCACAGATAGCATCATTTGTTACAACATCCTAAAATACTTAGAATAAAAAATGGAGAATGCATAACATTTATGGAAGATAGGATCAATTTTGATAAAAATTGCTGACTAAAAATGATTCCTTAAGCCGAAAAAAACAAACAATACACATAAAAAGTTACAGATTTTCTAATAAATGATTTTTTAAAGATGACTTAAAAACAGACAATCTATCAATCTGTGTTATACTCGAGGGTAAATTGTTCCATAATGAGCATCCCGTGTAACAAAAGGACTTTAACCCGAATCCTTTGACCTTGGGGACAGCAAATGCACCTTTTTGAGTTAACCTGGTCCTGTATGAATGAAAAGAGGCCTGCGGAATAAAATGTTCTCCCATATAGTCAGGGGCTAATCCATTTTTAATCTTAAACACATGGCCAAGAACAATCTGGTCTACACGTTTATTGACTGGTAGCCAGTTGAGCAAACGAAAATGTTCTGGCCCAATTTTTGCCCTTGCATCGAGACCTAGAACGAACCGCAATAACTTATTCCATGGACTGAAATAGGGTGCAAGGCCACTAAGAACTAACTGTACCGGATATTTACGTTCACTAAACAAGTACATGTGCTATTAAACTGTTAACCCCAGAACATTAGATAGACAACAAGTTGTTCCATTCCGTCGCAATAATTAAATCTGTGTTTATTATCTTTTACCGTACATTTGTCGGATTTACGAATTGATCAAATTACATATACAATACAGACAGATGTAGACATCCAGATAGTTGTTTTGGAATCGACGTATGAAAAAATCGTATATCTTTTTACAATAGCCTATCGGGTATACATTCACGCACCAGACTTTGGCCGTTTGGGCGCTCTGTGGATAGGTTAATTCCAGAGCAATACGCTACGCATAATTATATTCTCAGCTAATCCACAAATCGATGGTAGACACAAATCCAGATATCGTGCAAACAAAACAATAAGTGAATAAAGCATAGCAACCGAATTCAACTGATGCACAAATGTATAGAAACCAACTTAAGCACTTAAAATTGAACCACAGATTGCCATCATATTAAAAACGTACTTCTGTGTTGGTGAAATATGTTTTGTGATGAACCCATTTTTAGAAATGAATATACAGTAAAATAGTATATACGATCTAAAGCTAATTTAACCAAAGTGTGGGTTTCTCGTTTTTACCTTTTTTGCACATAGATACATTGTGTTAATTATTTACATTTAATAACGAACTAAATAGGTATTGAAATAGTCAGACATGATTCTCCGGAGTAAAATTATTTTAGTAATATTTATTATGAAGAGTTTAGGGTCAGCAAAAACTAAATGTATTTATAATAATTTCCTTGCTGCAAGTTTTTGTTTAATATAGTTTTATATCATATTACAAATACAAATAGAATGAAAAGTAAACAATACTTTAGGTCGTATATCGTCTTCATTTTTCTTAAGTAGGTAATATTTGAGGGTGATGATTATGATATTGTCAATAATTATATTTAAACGAGTAGCCTCATTCATGTTCTCGACACTTTTTACCATAATTTAATATGCGGAATATAATTATTATCCTGTGTCTAAATGTATGGCAATAGGTCAATTGCATACAAAAAGTACCTTTCAGTGATGATACACATTATCGCATGCTGACGCAACTGAAGCTTCACTTTGATAATAATAACGATTTATTTGCGCTGTGAACAATGCATCGATAGGCTACGCTTTTGAGGATCTCAAGCTCAATTGGTGACCTTTTCTCAATAACGAAAGTCAAATCCCCAGAACCATGCAGAATGAAGGCATTCTATACTTATTATAAGCACAAAAACATATATATGTAAGGTATATTATTTTGTTTTGTGATTGATTACCCTTCTTGTTGATATTTTTATTATACGAGTCTTTGTTTTGTAAAATAAAAAAATGTTGATATTCTTCATGATGTGAAACAGTTATAAACGCATAATTTCACTTTATGGATAAATTACCTTTCTATCCATTCACTTCCCGTTAATATTCTTTTTATTTTATTAACTAGCATTGGTTCATGGCTATGATCTTAAATGCCCCTGACGTTTCTATTATGGAAGGGCAAACGAACCGATTGTTTTATCGTAAAAATCTCCATTATAAAACTCTTATCTAATGGTGTAAATGAGCACGACTTTATTGCATAAATTGTTTGCTTCGTAGTCGTATTTCAGGAAACGCCTTAATAAATCTAATCTAACGAACAGTCAGATAATTTAATAACAAACCTTTGATCTGTCGTACAGGAGGCGAAACACATAAACATGTAGACAGTCTAAATTATTATGATCTAGAACGTGCATGGTTTTACTCTATAATAATTACCTTACGCATTATCGAATTTATAATTATGATAATTAATTTAATGTGTTTGATGGAAAGCTTTGAACATATGTCACGCTTATGCTTTACTATAAGAACCTTAAATCGTGCATTACATGTTATTTAAATTATTTTATATTTTTTAGCGAAAACATGCTAACAATGATCGAGATTGTGTATGAGTGTATCATATCGCACTTTAACATAATTGCATTTTCAACCCAATGATATATTCAGGCCATACCTTGTCTACATTCAAATATACCGCGTATGTGTTCATGCCTTGTGAATATGATAACACGTATATGTATAAACGTACGATTTATAGTATGATATTTACTGTTCTGTTTATTCTCAAGAATTGGTTTATGAGGAAGTAAAGACTGACGACGTTTCGTATTCCAAGTAAAAGGCATATTTCCATGCTCCGAATAAATGCAATTGTACGTATTCCTTTTTATTATCAGGGCTGTGGTCCGAATTTTGGTTGCTAAGAGCATTGTGTTGGGAAATCGAGTGCGTTAAGAAATGTGAACGTTCGAAATTACTAAGCTACATATTAAATGCGATCAACGGTGACATATACTTTTGACGATTTCCACACAATAGAAACCATCTTATAAGATAAGGCAAAATACGATACGTTGGCACATAACACTGGATAATAATTTATGTGAACAGTTGAAATAATATTTTAAACTATACCTGAACTTTACAAATAACACATGCAAACGATCTATTCCCGTTTTCGACATTTATAGGTCCGATTTGAGCTACTGTTCGAAATTTTCTTGTAAGACCAAGGAAGGGGGTTGTATATTACATGCTCGTTTTTTCAAAAATTAACATATGAATTGCCGCATGTTATAAATATACGCATGCTTACGGGATAAAATATTGAGTGTCACAGAATTTTCTCTATGCTCACGCACTTAAAATTGCATTACTCTCGAACATTGTTGCAACTTTAAGCATGTAATCACTTATATATGGACTACATTTCACTTTCATGAAATGCAATCCATGAAATATATTGTACATGCTCGATAAGTCTATATATGAGAATTATAAATAGAAATAGCCCATTATACATGTTCATTTCATGAAAGTATGTCTCGAGTTTAATTATTGTTTATTTATATACATAATGCGTTCTTAGGAGTGGAATTGAGACTAGACATATAAGAGTACAACTGGGAAACAAATGAGAACAATTGCTGTTCTTTAATTGAAGTTTTTTTATGTAGTTGTGACAATATGGGTTGTTTCAGAAAAATGATCAATTTATTAAATTGTGTGTGTGTTTTGTTGCAGCGTAAGAAATGTAGGTCAGTTGAATGAAACATTGCATCACATAAAACACGTGTTGAACTTTGATCAACTCGCTAAGAAAAAAACGTCCAAATGTATTTTGCTCTCAGTAATCAGGTTCTTTAATTACAGTTATGCTGTACACGCCTGTCTGGTACTGTTATGCTTATTCTCGCTGTTAGAATGACTTCACTGCGTTAATTTCTGTGTTCATATTTTTTTATGAAAAAAAACACACACAAAAAACAAGAAGAAATTGCATATTTAATAATCTTGGTGGTATCGCTTTTTAGGGTGCATGTCAATGGGTGTGTGCCATATTTGCATAGCTTGGGATCATTAAGGTGTATTTGATTGATTCATATACACTATATGTTAAATATGCGGGAGGTTACACTGTACTTGGCAATCGATGAAATGGTGGTGACATTTATTTATATGTGTTTTCATAGTGTTGTGTAACTGTCTGCAGGATTTCGTAAAATCAAACTGGGTTCTAACGCTGTCGGAAAACCACTGATAATAGCGTCTGTTTGAAACAATAGTATCCAATTTACAAATTACGTATGGGGCAATAATAAACAGAGCATTTTAGTTTTTCCCTGATTGATAAATTATATTTGTAGATAATGTTATATCCATATGTATGTTGTAGATTTTACGAAGGCATTTGACTTTTTAGTTAGAGATATCATATGGTATAAATTGATAAAATAAGGAGTTCGTGGCAAAATTTTGAATATAGTAACATCGATGTACAATGTTGTTTAATCGAAAATAAAATTTAATGATGAAATCAGTAATGATTCGTTTACATGCTATTTGGGAATAAGACAAGGTGAATCTTTATTGCCATGTTTTGTGTTCAATGTATTTAAATGATATTGAGGAACATGTTATGCTTAATAAGTTTGAAGGAGTTAATCTTGGTATGTTAAAAGTGTTTGTATTGTTATACGCTGATGATATTGTATTGTTTGCAGAATCGGAAACGGGACTGAAAAAGGGTTTAGATTTTTTAGAGCAGTATTGTACTAAATGGAAGCTATGTTTAAATGTGAATAAAACAAAAATACTTAGTTTTTAAAAAAGGCGGACTAAATAGACAAAATTTAAATTTGTATTACAAAGGAAACACTGTAGAAATAGTGAATGGTTTTACATATCTAGGTATAGTATTTACCACTGGGGGTTCTTTTTCATTAACAAATGACACACTCTCAGGACAGGCTCTTAAAGCAATATACAAGTTGAAGTAAAATTTAGCTAAATACCCAGATATATCCGTCAATCATAGACTTGAGCTTTTTAATAAACTTATTGAACCTATTTTAAGCTGTAGTTGTGAAGTATGGGGGTTAAAAAATAGTATTGAGATTGAAAGAATACATTAACGATACTGTAAACAAGTGTAAGGTGTGAGGCTGCAAACACAAAATAATTTCGTTTATGGAGAACTGGGACGAGTACCGTTAATAAATAAACGTATCATTTGTGTTTTAAAGTACTGGTTTAAAATATTACAATCTGATGATGTCAAGTATATTAAACAAAAATGTGATATGTTATTACATGATCATGATATATACCCAGAAAACAAATCTTGGGTTAAATCTCTGAAGGACTTATTAGACATATTATGATTTAGCGAAGTATGGTTTTTTCAAGGGGTATGAGATATTGATATATTTTTTATCCGTAGCTAAGCAACGGATATCTGATATGTCTTTGCAAACCTTGTCAAGTGAAATGGAAAACACGACCATAGGTAGAAGTTATAGCTTTTACATTATCTTTAAGTTCCAACCATATTTAAATGTTGTAAATGTTTCAAAATTAAGAATTGCGTTAACTCGTTTTAGAGTATCTGCTCACAGACTTGAAGTGGAAGCAGGGAGATGGCACAAGCATGAAAATATACTTATTGAAAACAAAACATGCAAACACTGTAACGTTCTTGAAGATGAATTTCATTTTTTACTTGAATGCCCATTGTTTATTCATTTACGTAATAAGTATATACATAAAATTTATTGGAAGAACACAAACATGATCAAATTTATTGAGCTCTTACAGACTGACAATTAAAAAAGGGTACGAAACCTATCAATGTTTGTTTTGAAAGCTTTTAAAATGAGAGCTCACTTATATTATCAATAGTTTCTCTCCATTTATATTTATTTATTTATGTACTTTGTATAAAAAATAATTAATACGATAAAGTGTACACAAATTTGTTGTGATAATATTTTGATCTAGGTTTTGTTAAAAATTATGCACGTCATTGACCATCTGTGAATATATTGTGTTGTTATATGTGTGTACTCATGGGCTTAAAGCATAATGTATTTTGAACTGAACTATCAAACTATATAGAACCAAATTGTTATGATGCTTATGACAAGTTAGATGTTCGAATACGGATTTATCCGCTAGTTCATTTTCATTGACCTTTGACTAGAACCCGTCAGACAGTTTCTTAAGAAAAACCATGTTTTTGATCATGGAAAGCGAATGCTTTTAGACAAGTTCGAGTGAATATCAGATTTATTACCGAGTAATAATCAGGTTAAAAGTTGACCTTTTTCTTCTGTACAACGTTTCATAACATTGCGTTAGTGCAAAAACCACATATGGTCCTCACTATATCAGATTAGTTCGGTATATGCCTCTTTAATAAACTATGTATCTGTATTATTCAGGTAACAGTGGATGAACAATAACCTTTTATCTCGACAATGAAAACCAGTTCACTTGATTAAATGATATACATTAAAATGGCATTCGATATTTGAAAACAAAAGGCGTTGATACAATTACAATTTTTATAAACTGCCACTAAACAAACACGTGTAAACACATTGCATAACCTCATTTAATGATATATATTACCTCACTTTTGTATCACCCAACCAACTACTAAAGTGCGATTTTTTTTTCAACATCTAAGTGCTTTGCAATGGTACATATGATTCGTTAAACGCAACGCACTTGTATTATTTCCTGTTCAATCTCACTGTAACATGTCTGATTTTATAAATGTCCACATTGTTACCATTATAACCTCCACATTCCTCACCAACATCAACACCACGCACCTTCATCAACACCACAATCACCATCATAATAGTAAATATCACCACCACTTCCATCGAAACCAACACCATATCCACCACCATCGCCATCATAGTTATCTCGTCAGCGGAATATCATCGTCAGATCATCATCATCATCATCATCATCTTATGTGTTTTATCCTCATTCTCCTCATACAATTTCTTCACAATGCATGCATGGACAATGTTTGCATGTGTAATACGAACGAGACTTACAGCTTCCTTGTCATTTCGAAAGTCCCCAATTTGCAGCAAATGCGAATGCCACACGTCGTGGAAAATATGTGTCAACATAACATCTCGCGTGCATGATATTATGTAGACTATGTACCTGGGAATAAATATTTCCGACATACGGAAGAACATTACATTAACTGAATGGATTGTTGACGTCGAACGATAACAGGGACAGCAACGGACGTCCTTTATTATTTATGAAATGCACACATTGCACATGTATCACCCATTATCACAAAGACAGCTCCTTCCAACCATTGAGTAATTAAATGTTAATTAAATTGAATGCGCTTTAATTCCGTTTTATTACTGTTTAATTTGAGTTGCAAAGCTATGAGGTTAAATGTTATTTACACTTATATGTATCATGAATATTGCAGTGCCAATTGTAAGGTTGAGCGCTCTTAAACCGGTTTAAAACCCCAGTGCTTAACATTGACCGTTCCAAGGCTGTGACCCCAGCTTTATTCTTCTATTTGTGTATGTTGTTTTGTATTGTGCCGTACTATTTTGGCAATTGGTCACTTGTCATTAAAAAGGACCACTAACGTGTGTATAATAGGAATGCATTACTGCTGGAGCAACTGGAGTTTCACTTCTTTATATTGAACCAGTTACCTCCCCAATCGGTGAACGGTAACCACTGCCACTATTCGTAACATACTTTGATCTGGAAGAACTAGCTTGTAACGTTTACGTTTTTAACACCACTCTTAGCAATTCTTTGTGGTTGATATAACAAACAAATATAATTGTATCATGGTATTAATAATAAAAAAAAAAATTATTGTTGTTAATTTAAACAAAGACAATAGTTATATACATCTTTAGCTGATGAATTAACTCCTTGAACCTGCAACATGAGCAAATGTGACGAACAAAATAGGACTTTAGATAAAGGATTCAGGTAAGGCTCATTACATGTATTGCTATTGGTTTTCTGAGTAAGAATCCAGTCGATGATTTCTCTTGCCGTTGTAATTTGGTATCACATTGTATCTCTGCGATGGGATGAATCATCATTACCGTAAACAATCTGGTAACAAATTCAATTAATTCACATTAAATTCAAATTGAAGTGCATCGGGGACAACATTTATTATTTTAATTCATTATATTAAACTATACAAAACAATTATTTTGATGCCCATGTATGCAATCGAAACAGTTCGCAACGGTTCCTAAACGCAACGCCACCAGGAAAGATTATAAGCAAGTTTGCGTTGTATTTTGAATGTAATCAGCACAATGTGATTTACACTGTGTGGCTTGTGGCTTCATTTATAGCCAACTCATGAACGAATGGATTGTAACCACATGCGAAGAGATTGATACCTTTGCGACAACTATCCATTCTCTTGCACATGGTGTCTACACCCGTCTCACCTCTGTAAGTAGATCGCAAAGTAGTCGCGACATACGTGGTTTTTGTTACATGATCGTTAAATATAGACCATAAATTAAAAAGTTCGTAAAGGATTATTTCGACTGTTTTCACGAGAATCGTCAATGAGCCACTTTAATATGTTTTGTGAGAGCAGCAAAATCAATGACAAACAGACATTTTATTCAAGATACATAGAAGATCGTCTAAACATATACATTTACAAAGAATGTGTCAACATGATAAGGCATTCATATGTCCGTATTTTGTGAAGAAAAAACAAATCAACAGTAAGGAAAACGGTGTTGAGTTAACATAAATGTTCATACCATTTCTGTATTGGAGATGAGCTAATATTGCATATTTATTTGAATTTGCAAAACATATGTATACAGACGTGGTTAACACTTTTTTTAATAAAACGATGATTTGCTCTAAGCGTATTTTAAGACAGCTGACAATTTGAAATTAATTCCATTAACATTTGATGCAATTAATGAATAATCGTTTCATTTGTATCAAAACATAAATAATTCAACAAACCTTTATTTGTATAAGATTTATCACGAGCATTTACATTTTTAGACCGCATAATGAGTTTTTCTTTCATAAAAAGTGATAGTTTAATACGTTTTGCTTGGTAACTTGATTTAAGTAATTCTAAATATTTATATAATAATGGCCCTATATAGTATTTACGTTTGATATACTTTTGTTCTTATAGTTTAGTATCTTGAGCACACACATGCAAATTAAACAGTATCGTTCCTGTCCCGCTGTATTTTATACTGCACATCTACCTGACTGTATACGTAATGTTATACGTAATCAATGTGAATGCAGATTGAAACCCGCAGTTGAGATTGTGATATTAGAGGCGCATTGATAATGGCTGATCAGCAAGACAGACTATAACATAATATACGTTTTGACACGCGATATAGTATGCAATAGAAAGTGCAAAATTTGCGTGGCCGTAAAACTAATTGTGTCGTTTCTTCTGGGTCGTAATATTAAAAGCTAATGATTTTTTTCGGTGAATATGCCAATTGTGGCTTGCAGCTTAAGTGAATTTATGTATTTCCCAAGTAGTTGAATATCATAGATACCGTTTTGTCAAATTCATCAATTTATATGAATAATATGCATTGGATTTCTAATCGTGACTTTAGTTTGATCATCATATCGTTGTAATGCACGAGCGTACATAACATATCAAAACGTTTTTGTTGCGTTGTTAAAAACAGGCAACTATAAAAATGGTTGCCATTTTGTTTACCCAATGAATTACTTGAGACACAATTCATAATGTATTTCATCATCGCCATTTAATGTAATAAACTGCATTTACTTGATACACAGTATGCTTTTAAGTCGTAAACTGTAGGACATATACTTAAAATAAAACTTTATTTCAACTTTTTGAACAATGTTGTCAAAATAAATCCTTGTTCTATATTTCATTGTCACCATTAAATGACATTATTGCATTCATTCGATAAACAGTTCGCATTAAAACCGTTAGCTTGAGGACACATACGCTAAATAAAACTCAATTTCAACATATTGAGCAATGTTGTCAAAAGAGATCATTGTTTTAGGGTGGAAAACAATAATTATAATTAAAACGTCCCCAACTTAAAATGGTTCCTAGGCAAGATGTCGATAAAATACACACATTCGTTTTTAAGCAGGAATTTCTTAATTAATAATACTCTACATTATGTGTACATAATGATTTTGATTGAAAGTTGAACTGAAGTTAGTTCGGTAGGTTTTGTATTACACTTTGATATTATAATTTGACTTTACTTTGTTTAATATTTTCAAAGTTTTATCAGTTTGGCATACTTTGAGATTAGAGTATTGCTCTTTTATTTGAAAATAGCTTGACATTGCATAACTTTACAAATGTATGTTTATTTGGCATACATTAGCTCAATGCATACGTATAGTCTTATTCAAATATTAATAAGTCGTGAAGGTATAGCAACATGATAACATCAATCATATAAACTGATTGGCAGTGCAAAAAATATGAACTTTTACCGTCATATATGAAAAAATCATACATCTAAACAATACAGGGTGGAATGTGATAATTCAGGACATTGGTCTGCAAACTATTGTTTTTAGAAATAATCACCAATAAACGTGTTTTGCATTAGTGTATTTTTATATATGTGCTTTTCCATTTACAATAAAACTGGTTGAAGGCGAAGCATAACATTCATGTAGAGTTGTGATGATTGTGTTTAATACAAAACTGTTACAGGTTATCACGTAGCTCTTTCAGAAATCTAAGGGATGATTTATGTGAAATGCATACAACTGATAAATCTTAACGAACGTCTGTTTACGTCCATGTTATCGCTTTACAACTCCATTTAGTAAATTGAATTTACAACCGTACGAAGGCAGCTTGATCATGATTTAAAACTATTTATTCCCAGAAACGTAGTCTACATTAGCACACGTATGTGAGATGTTATGTTGGCGAATATCGGCCACAACTCGCATTTGATGCAAATTGCTTGCTATCGGCAGTGATAAGCATGCTGTAGGTCTCGAAGGTGGAGCAATTTAATATGTTCTTTGTGTTGGATAGAAGTGTATAACAAGTTTTTATAAGACGATGGACATCGTTATTTCCAATTTAAGAATCCGACTGGACCATTTTAACGGTTGAGCGTAACAATAAAAACAAACAAACATCATATATCAATAAAGTTATATTTTTCGTTTGTAAGATATAAATACGAATTAAAAATGTTTTAACTGTATGGTGTTTTCTTCATTTTGCAGCGGATTAGTGCATAATAAAGTTGCCCATTTCTTTGACTCGGCGATAAGGTAGGTACAAACGTGTGTGGCTAAATGTATTTGTCTATACATTATTTGTTTTCCATGTATTAAAGTTTCAATTAAAACCGAAAAAGCACTAGTTTTGAATTTGTATTTCAAAGTGGCTGATATTTTTTGCAAACTAAGTCATGGGTCTTTGAAATCACCGTTGTAGGAACCATAAAGATTTATGTAAACATCTTTGAAACATGATTCGGATGTAATGATCATCTCTGTTTTTCTTTATAAAAGGGCGCTTCATTTTTTATATGACTTCATTTCAGAAATTGTTTACTATGTTGGTCCAATGTAATTGTTATTGTTAATCCTTATGTAATTGTTATTGTTACTCTTTAAAACAATGTCATTAAATGTGTTTTACCGCATGAAATTATGAGCAACAATATTTGAACTCGATTAAAGTATCTTAATTGAATAATAACATGTGCTATAACATATCAGACTTGGCTGTGCTCATGTGAAAGATATACTGTATACAGTACAATGCATGAACATTACTTGTGATGCTATTTCAATGATAATGCCATTGTAAAGAGTTATGTAATGTCATGACATTTCATTGGCATGCATTCACGCAATGATATTAAATTGTAGTGAATGCACTAATATTTTATAAGTATCTACTCGCGTACGCGAAATAGTATTGTAATATACTAGAATTGCATCTGTAAGTATTCATGACTGCTATTTAATATTCTTCAATGCAATGATATTGCATTCTAAAACGTCGTCTATTATGCTCATATATTATTTGTATATATCCATGGTAAGGTAAATAGTATTTAACCCACGAATATCTCATTGATATCATTTCATGTCATGTTGCAATGTAATTGATATTTTTTTTATTATCTATTCACGCAATACTTAAAGGTCTAGAATTTGATGATATTGTATTGACACATATTGCCTGATTCTAAAAAGTATATAATTTAATGATAAAACAATTCATATGTTTACGGCATCTTAAACGTTTTGAATTTCATGACGTTCCACTTTCGCGTTTGATCATACTGGGCAAACTAATACTAATGCAAATGTAGTATTCGATGAGATAACATTTCATTTGTACAAAACAATTCACTTCGTATAATTCTGATAAAAGCTCATATTAATTTAGATCATAAATGAAATGACAGCCTGTTGCATCTTTTTTCGACTTTGTTTCTTTTCATGTGTAGAAATGATACCCAATTTATCTGGGCATTTGCTTATTTAGATGTTTGCTTGTTGGTTCATTTCTATGAAACAGTCATTAACCAAACTCTAAGGTATTCAAGTTACAAACAACATCAATAATATGTAATGTCGGGATGGAGTTTATTTTCGAGCGTCATTGAACGTGATATTATCTTTTGCATTTAAGAAATATGTTATGTTATTCATGATGGACAATGTTGCTTAAGTTTCAGCCTAATACGATATTGCAATATAATTTAACAAGCTAAGGAATAAACGGTCGAGATAAAGAAAGGTCAGACCGTTTTATAAAAAATGCAGATAAATAAGTCGTTACATTTTAAAAGCATCAAACGAACAATTGAATATTTTTGTTACAAATATTCCATGGATTGAAGTAGGGTGCAAGGCCACTTAGACCTAACTGCTACGGACATCACTATAAATGTATATGTGCTAGTGAACTGTTGACCCCAGAACATAAGATAGACAACACGGTGTTTCATTCCGTCGCATTAAAGCCGGCCGAGTTGATGTTGGTATATTTTCCCATTTTTGTTATGTGTCGCAAAAAAGTGATAACGAGTCAAAATGTGATGGTATTTATGTCAGATGTGCAAACAATTATGTCAAAATCGGTAAAGAAATGCCTAATTCAGTACATAGATAGGGCTTTTCAATTTCTGTTCATGGACAGAAATGATCTAAATTTAAACAATCGCGGATCACATGTAAAACCACGTGACCATTGCATCATTGTTTACAACGCCATTTGCCATGGAGAAACCGTGTTATTTAGTAGTTCTTCTTTGTTTTGAAAAGCGCGGAAGTGGAAATCACGTGAAATNATATAATGATATATACAATGTAAACCAATTTAAGTGGGCTTGTTTCACAAATGACATTCATATTCGAAATAATACGGAGGAAAATCAAGAAATTTAAGTTATAGGTCAAAATGTAAGCACAAGTTGTTTATAACTAGTTAAACTTGTAAAGATTTTAGCCATATATATATATCATGAATGATATCATCGATGAAATAGACGTGAATTATTTGAAGTAATCTTCTAACAATAACAAAAACAAAACATAAACACGTAAGGATTATTATTTGTAGAGTGGTTGATTTCCTTCTTGTTGACATCAATAGCACATGATTCTTGTTGATATTCTAAGTATACGAGTAAAATGTTAATGATTTTTTTTTCCATTGATTTTGCAGTTTGTATAATAAAAGAAGCACACTTAAATGAAGTCATTTCTTTTGTAAAATAAAAATGTGTAAACAGTCTGCACTTTATGGATTAATTACCTTTCTATTAATGTACTTCTCTTCAAAGGTATTGTTTGATTGAAATGACATTGTACAGTTCCACGAAATTCCGTCCGAATGAATTTCATTGTATTTGATTAGCAAACGTTGGCTCTTGGCTATCATCTTTTTCAATTGCATATTATGTCTCCGTTATATGACTCTTATGTAACGGTGCAAACGAACACGACGTAATTGCAGAACTTATTTGCTTCATATTCGTATTACAGGAAACGCTTGATGAAAGCCTTAATAAGTCTCATCCAGCGCACAGTTCAGATACATTTAATCTAAGGTATTTGATATTTCGGAAAGGCGGCGATACATAAACATGTAGACTGTCTAAATTGTTATGATCTAGATCGTGCATGGTTTTACTCAAAAGTTGTTTGTATTATATCTAAACATAATAATTACCTTAAGCATAATTGAATTTCTTCTTCGAAGTTCATAAATTTATTTTGTTTGGTGGAAAACTTTGAAGTATGTCGATCCTGTTTATGCTCTAATATAATACCATAAAATCGTACATTAATTTGAATTATTTCATATTATTTAGCAAAATGTGCAACAAGTATCGAGATTGTTGATGGGTTTATCATATCGCACTTTTACATCATCGAATGTTCAACTCTATGATTGATTAAGGCCATACCATATCCACATTAAAATATACCGCGCATGTGTTTATTCCGTTGAAATATTATACTAAGTTAATGTATAAACGTGCGATTCATAGTATGGTATTTGCTGTTTGATTTATTCTCAAGAATAGGTTTATGAGGAAAAAAGACTAACGACGTTTCGTATTCCAAGTAAAAAGCAAATGTCATGTTCCAAATAAATGCTGTTATACGTTTTACTTATAACAATATGGGCCGAGGTCCGATATGTTGTTGCTAAGAGCATTTTGTCTGGAAACTGAGCGCGTTAAGAAATGTGAACTTTCAAAATTACTAACCTAAAGATCAAATGCGATTAACGGTGACAAATAATGTTGACGTTTCCACACAATAAGATAAGGCAAGCAAACGATACGATGGCACATAATCATAACACTGGATAAGAGCTTATGTGAACGTTTGAATTGTTATTTTAAACTAGACACGAACTTAAAAAATGAAACATGCACACGATCGAATATTACCGTTTACGACATTCATAAGTAAGATTTCAGCTATTGTTCTAAGTTTTCTGGTTAGACCCAAGGGGTGGGGGATATAGAGTAAATCCTCGTTATTGCCAAAATTAACATATGAATTGCTGCTTGTTAGAAATATACGCGCGCTTGCGGGATACATTCAGCCAAGACGTAAAATTGAGATATTGAGTGTCATAGAGTTTTCTCGATACCCACGCACTAAAATTCGCATTACTCTTGAAGAACATGACATACCGATTACATTACAACAGTATATATTATGCTTTTTTGTGTTGGTGGTAACACCAGTTTTAATCATTTGGATAGTGTTTTGTTAGGAATAATTGACCTTATAGTGTTTCAGTAATTTTAATATAACCATCTTGGTAGTTTCCAGAGTTTAAAAGTATCTTTTGTATCGGAAAATTTGAAACCCGATCGTTACAACGGTTACCAAGAAATTAAGGAACTCGTTTCACATAATACCTTCAAACTAATTTTCTTTTCAGATAATTTATTTTTTCTAATTGTCTTGATTTGTCATCAATGTAAAACACATAATACCATTGCATTTAGTCGAGTGAATCATCAAATAAGACGGGAGACATGTCGGGCAAAAAACAGGAATCTGCATCTAACTTCTTCCTACATCGCCGCATCCCATTGTTGCAACTTTAAGCATTTAGTCACTGTTATATGGATTTTTTTTCACTTTCGTGCTATACAATCTTTGAAATCTATTACACATGGTCGATAAGTCTATATTTGATAAATTTAATTATAACTAGAAATAAAAGTCCGTTATATTCATTTCCTAAAAGTTTTCCTCGTGTTTAATTATTATTTACTTATACACATAATGCGTTCCCAAGAGTGAACCTGATACATGTACTATATTTGTTTAAGTACAACTGGGAAATAAATGCATTTAGTATTTTGACTTGAAATTTTGTATGTGGTTGTGACATGTGTTTTTTTTAATGATCAATTTATAAAATACTGTGTGTGTTATGTGGCAGCGTAAAGACTGCAGGTAAGATAAATGAAAGAAATGTTGATAACATCGAAGAAGATAAAACACGTGTTATAGTGTGATAAAATTGCTAAGAAAAAAAGCGGTCAAATGTTTTTTCTTTCAGTTATCAGGTGACATTTATTTATATTTTTCATTTGTGTTGTGTAACTGTCTGCAGAATGTCATAAATTCAGACTGGTTTCCGGCGCTGTCAGAATACCGCTGAAAGTAGCGTCTATTCAAAACAAACCATCCAATTTTCTAAGTACGTCTGGGTGCAAAACATGTACTATAAAGAGTATTTTAGTGTTTCACTAGCAAATAAATGATATTTTTAGATAATGTAATGGATACATCTCCCATAAATAAATACCAAATTGTTATTATGCTAATGGCCGGTTAGATGTTCGAATACTTATTTATCCGCTAGTTCATTAAATTGAACTTTGCCTTGAACGCATCAGACAAGTTCTTAAGAAAAACCATGTTTTCGATCATGGAAAGCGAGTGCTATTAGACAAGTTCCAGAAAATATAAGATTAATTACCTAATATATATCAGTTTACAAGTTGACCTTTTTCTTATGCACAACGTTTCATAACATCGCGTTAGGTTAGTGCGAAAAACACATATGGTGCTTCATACATGTATATAAGATAAGTTCAGTATATGTATGTTTAATAAACTATGTATCTGTATGTAAACTATAACTCATGTAAGAGTGGATGCCTTTTATCTCTTTTATATGGTGTATCATTTTAATATGTTTGATGATATGACTTGTAACCATTATTACCTTCACCTCATTCACAAAAACCAACACCACAGCACAATTCTTCACAACGCATGTATGGGAAATGTGTCCGTGTGTAATTCGAACGAGATCTTGAGCTTTCTTATCCCTGTCGAAAGTCCCCAATTTTCAACGAATTTATACGTTGTGGCCAATATTTTTCAACATTAAAGCTCGCTTGCATGAGCTAATGCAGACCGTGCGTTCTGGGAATAAATATTTCCGTCCTACGGTAGTATATGTTATTAACTGAATGGCTTTGTAACCCCAAACGATAACAAGGACGGAAACAGACGTTCTGTATCATTCTGTATGCATTGCAAATGTTTCACCCTTATCACGACGACTCGCGCCGGTTACCTCCCCTATTGGTGAACGGTAACCATGGCCACTCTTCATAAAATACTTTGATGTGGAAAAACTAGCTTGTAACGTTTTCGTATTTAACACAACTCTTAGCAACTCTTTCTGTTTGATAAAGTATGTTTTCAACAATTATAATTGTAAATGAAATAGAACATATTGAAAACAATATATTGAATGCAATACACACCTAGGGTCTTATACTGCGTGTCTTGTGACTTCATTTATAACCAACTCATTAAGGAATGGAACGTAACCACCTTCGGAGAGATTGATACCTTTGCGACAACTCTACATTCGTTTGCACTACGCTACACTCATTTCATCTCTGAAGGTAGATCGAAAAGTAGTCGTGACACATGTGGGTTTTGTTACATGTTCATTACATATAGACCATAAATTTAAAAGTTCGTTAACGTGATTATTTCGTCTGTTTTTACCTTATTCGTTTTGAGTCCTTTTTAGAGATGTATTGTGATAGCAGGAAAATTAATCGAATGCAGATTGAAAACCGCAGTCGTGATTGTGGTATTATAGGCGAATTGATAATGGCTGATCAGCAAGACAGACTATAGCTGAATATAGGTTTTGACACGCGATATAGTATGAAATAGATAATGCAAAATGTGCGTAGCCGTAAAAATGATTGTGTCGTTTCTTCTGGATCTTAATATTAATGGGTAATGAGTTTGTCGGGGAAAATATCTATTTTGGCTTGCAGCTAAAGTGACTTTATAAATTTCCCATAGGTATCCGAATGTCAAAGATACCGTAATCTCAAATTGGTCTTGTATTGGTAATTGTGGATTTGATATTAAATCGTGACTTTAGTTTGATTATCATATCGTTGTAATGCACGATCGTATATATCGCATTAAATATGTTTTTTACGTTGTTCAAAAACAGGCCACAATAAAAATGGTCGCGATTTTTGTCAATCAATGCATTACTTTATACAAAATGTATAGTATATTTCATTGTCATCATTAAATGAAATAAACTGCATTCATTTGATAAAAAAGTTCGCATGAAATTTGTTAACTGTAGGACATATACGTTAAATAAAACACTCAATTTCAACATATTGAACAATGTTGTCAAAATAGATCATTGTCTTCTAGGGTCGCTAAAAATGATTACACTTCAAACGGCCTCAACCAAAAACGATTCCAAGACAAAGTGCACAAATTAGTTTTTTAAATCGGAATGTCAGAAAACATAAAAGTCTATATTATATGTACATAAGGATTTTGATTCAAAGTTGAACTGAAGCTAGTTCGGTAGGTTTTGTGTACTACACTTTGATAGTATAAGTTGATTGAACTGTAAACAGTATCAGTAGTGGTATGTTGCGTACGTAAACATACTTATTACATTTTACTTGACTTCGTTTAATATGTTCACAGTTTTACCAGTTTCGGCTATTTTTAGATTTGCGTATTGCTCTTTTATTAGAAAATAGCCATATGTTGAATAACATTATCTTGATGTAAAGGTTCAGTGGTTCCAATAAAGAGTAATTCACAGGATACTTCAAACAAATAGTATTTTATAATAAAATGAAAATTACTGATGATCCATTATGTTTTTTTTGCAAACAAAGTGAGGACAACTTAGAACATGTATTCTGTGAATGTCAGATATCTTAAGCAATTATTGATGACATGTTACCAAAACAATCATTTCCTTTCATTAATATGACATTTTCCTTGGACATTTAACAATGTCTGCTTAAGGCAAAACTAATGTTATTTTGTTAATAATGCTTTGCCTATATAAGTGTAAAATAAGTAAATGCATTCCAAGCATAACAGGAGCCAAGAGATAAATAAAGTATGAATATGATAACTTGAGAAAAATATCAATTTCACAAAATAATTTAGAATCATTTGACAGTGAATGGGAAGTTTTTAATGCCATTGTCTCACAAACGAAGAATTAAAACAAACTGGATGATTTTTGTATATAATTGTTAACTTTCCAGAAATGCTATTTATAGCGTACGATTACTTAAATAAAATTGAATGTAGGACATATGTGCCATAAAATATAATTATTAACAAATATTATTGTTTATCTATGCCCTTTCGTATGTTATAACAATTTATACATCATTCTTTGTCTACACACACGGAAAAGAATTGTTTTTGTTTCAACACAAAACTACAAGCAAAACATTGATAATCTATGACGTGTTGCATATGTTATTTGGTTCATCTCTTTTAGAAAATAACATTATATTGTGCAAGTATATTTAGTTTAAACGAAAAGCAGGATCCATTTGTGTGTAATAAGCATGAAAGGTTAAATAGAAACATGCATGATTGTTTTCATGTCTAACGTAGCCATTTTAACTTGTGAATGATTGACAACTAAACGTGTTTTTGTTTTTAATTGCTATTCAATATTTCGCCGACTGGATTTTATCCACGGCCCCCAAGACTGATGTCACGTGTAGTTTACCATTGAAGTCACGTCTAGTTTACATGTGTTTTCTAGGTGTCGGCACTATAATTACAGCACTTGCATTATAGAAAACAATGAACAATATATGGTTGAAATCACGCATCGATACATGTTATGTAGTACGTATGATCATACAAATGTTGATAATGCTTTGTTTGGCTTATATGAGATAACCACGCTTATTAATGGTTCGCACATTGCCTTAATTAATTTTAGATGTGATGGTTTAGCAATGATTATAGTGTTAATATAAACGAAATTGGTGGTAACAATATGGCAGATTTATTAAAAGGTGTCGATGTTACCAGTTGAAGCGTGTGTTTAGTTTATTTAACTCAACGTTTATTATTGTCATTTATATACCGTTTATTATGAAATTAATGAACTTTGGTTTTGACTGTTACCGCTGATTTCTGTAAACATTTACTGTTTATTATAAAATGAATGTATATTTTCTGCCTCTTTAAAAGGAGTTTTGTTAACATGTTGTTTCTATACTCAATTCATTGTTTATATTTAACAACCAATGATATAATTATGCTTTAGTGAATAAGTCAAAAATTTAGAAACAATCATATAGTAAATAAGCCCAACAACAAACCCTGGTTCGGACCAAAATGTTATCAAGCCAGACAAAACTAACATAATGCTAAAAAGGAATATACAAAAAAAATATGAGTATAAATTAAGACTACAAAATGTAAGTAAGCAATATAAAAAAACAATGAATATATGCATTAATAAACATAATGAAAACACTTTTTTTAAAACTTAGATCATTAAATAAAAAAATTAAAAAAATCAATACTGGAACATATTGAACTCCTTGAAACCTAAAACCAAATTAAATAAATCAACCTCTATTGATGAATTATATGAGCACTTCAAGATCTTAAATACAAATACAATTGATGATGACCGTTTTGAAAATGATATTCACAACACGAATGACTCAAATATGTACCGTAATGCGCCACTCACTGAACATGAAATAATTCAATGCATAAATAACCTAAACAACCATAAAGCCTCGAGCCCTTCAGATAACATTCTTAATGAATATATTAAATCAACCAAAGCAATCCTAATACCCTGTTATTGCAAACTGTTCAACTGTATCATTGATACTGGAATTATTCCCCAAACATGGCTTGAAGGTACTATCATCCCAATTTTCAAAAACAAAGGTGACCCTTTAGATCCCAATTACTATCGACCAACTACAATATTAAGCTGTTTTGGAAAACTGTTCACCTCTGTACTAAATCCTATGTTAACTCAACTCGTGCAAAAAACAATCTACGAGATGAAAACCAAGCAGGATTCAGAAAATGTTATTCTTGCAGCGACCATATTTGTACACGACACTCTTTAATAGAAATCCTTAAAAAATGCACACAAAAACGCTATTGTGCATTTATTGATTTTTCGCAGGCGTTCGATAAGGTATGGAGAGTAGGCCTCTGACACAAGCTTCTAAAAAAAATCAATAAATGGTAAATTTTGTAACTTACATAATTTTTAACATGTATAGTTATACTAAATTCTGCATCTCGCACAAAGGCACTGTCTCTTTTACATTTATTTCAGAAATTGAAGTCAGACAATGAGGAAACATTTCACCACTTCTCTTTTCTTTGTTCCTGAATGATATGCAAGCATCTTTAAATCTGAAAGGATCTGTCTGTTAGTGTTAGCAGATCCATTAGACCTAAGATTGTGGCTTAAACTTCTTATTTTAATCTATGCTGATGACACTATATTACTTTTAGATTGCCAAAATTACTTCCAGAATAGCTTAAACACTTTCCATGAATATTGCAACAACTGGCACTTAAACATTAATTATAACAAAACTAAAATAATAATATTTGGAGCAAGATTTTTACAAAACTTCAATGTTTACATTTGTAATACACCAATTGATATAACAGACAACTATCATTATCTTGTTCTCACTTTCTTAAGCAATGCATCATCTCTTAAAGCACGCAAACATATAGTAGACCAAGCAACCAAAGACTTGTACTTACTTTTCACAAGGGCAAACAATGCAAGCCTCCAATTCGACGTCATTGTAAAGCTTTTTTTACCAGACTGTAAAATACCAATTGAATAATACTCTAAAACAAAAACAATCAGTAAACACATATTAATAGAGCAATATAAAGCTACATGGCAACACAGTCTCACTACCTCAAACCAAACCAGAGCATATACATATAGAACATTCAAAAAGAACATTAAACTGGACAAATATCTTACAAGTTTGTCTCAGCGTGAGCGAAGTAGCCTGTTCAAAATCAGAACGGCGAACCATAACCTCCCAGTCGAAACAGGCAGATATGATGGCACCACATACACTGAAAGAAAATGCACACAATGTTCAAATGACAGGTTGGAAGCGAAGAACACTACCTTCTATTTTGTCCCTACTTACACACACAAAGAGAACAGCATTTAAGTGTATTCAACACACCAACTACAAGTCTTACTATTGAAACAATTCTATCAACAACGTCAACACCATACCTTAAAGAAGTGTGCAAATTAATTAATATAATCATTCAAAGTTTTTAAACAACAGTAATGTCACACCACGCCACTTCCATTTTATCCCAGTACTATCATACATGTATTATTGTAGCATTATCTATTTATCCCAATGCCTCCTGATCTTCCCAAGTTGACCAAATGACACCCATTATCAATGCATTATATGTTTATTGCTGTTCCTTATTGCTTTTCCAGTAACGGATTCTTCATCGTGTATTTATTTTCTTAATCCTGTAAAACTTAAAACATAATAATAATAAAACAATGTCAACAATCTTTTCTGCTAATCAAAAGACCAATAAATATTAGACTATAAAAATGATACGGTACATCAATTAACATACTAAGCTTATTTAATTAAAAAAAATACCTGCTTACCTGGCGCTATGACGGTACGTTCCTTCCTATAGCTTAAAATTTGAAAATTGCTGGCACGCGTTTCAAACGCTTTTTTCCCACACGTCAATCTAAACCGCGAACGAAGAAATAAATTGTTCCACTGTTCCCGGAGCGGGCTACATGCTACTATACTGCCTGTTCATATTTATGTTTTGGCGTCTGTATTTAAATTATAATTTTTCTTAGAATCAAACTGTATGTTTGCCTTCATCGGATAAATATGAACATAATACATAGAGCAAATGTAAATATAATAAAAGCTATTTATAAATGTCGGTGTTAATAGCTACTCACAGCAAATGTTATTTTGTTAATATGCCTTCCCGACAATATATACAATGTGTATTGTATCGCATTGTTTTGTTTGCAGGTTTATTGTTTAGTAAGTATTGTGTACCTATTTAATTTATTCAAATGACTTGAACGCAACTGTAGATTTTCTCTCTCGGAAAAATCAACTAAATTAACACATAACTACGACTATTATTGATTGACATTGAATTAAATCTATTTATTGAGTCCAATACTTAAAATACTTCCATTTCTTCTGTTTCTCTATTTGCCGTTGGATTCACAATCTCGATATATAAATTTTGCATATATACATGCAAAGATATGTGATTCCCCCCACCCAACGAACTAGTACAAATTGAATTTGTTCGGAAAATCCATTAAATAGTTTCCCTTCGTATCTAGTATTATAGCATTGTATTATCTGCTTAAAGTATGCATGCTATAACTGATCCCAACTTGAACGGACAATATTGTTAGAACTCGTTTTTGTTATGTTTCCCTTATTGTATTCCTTGTATACTTGGGGGTAAATAAAGAGTTTTTCTGTTCTGTTAAATAAAATAGTTGTTCTGTTCTCTTTATTGGAGAAAGATGTTGAAAATATCGCAATTCTTTCGGCATAGATTGTTAGTGAATTTCAGTCCAATATAATCGGCTCAATAATTGTAAGTATAGTTTTTCGAAAGTAGCGTAAGTTCTCTATCTGTTTTATTTACTGTAACTAGATTATAAAATTTGTGTTAACTCCAAAAAACAATTTGAATTAAAATTAAAACAATTTAATGTCGAATGTTTTTATTTGCATATACACATACAATAAACAATCCATAAAGCAAGCACTTACATATGATGATTTAAAAAAACGTGTTATATTTTACAGTAATATCTCAAGTGACATGCCACACGTAATTGAACAAATTGTCGTAATTATTCAAATATTGAAATATAAAAATATAAGAATATGGGATGAAAAGGGTAATGAATAGGAAAGGGGGGAGTATACATATACATATTTGAAATATAGAAAATAGAACAACATTGGAAGAAAAGGTTAACAAACAACGGATAGGAAAAATAATTATGCGTATACATCTTTTGAAATATACAGAATGTTAAAAATTGAAAGAAAATAGTAACATATAATACATATTATATTAGACATTGTAATTAATGATCAGAGAGTAATAACTGTGTTTGCATTCAGATGAAAAGGGGAACAGCAAACAATCACTTCTAAAAATTGTAACAATGCCTAAAAGACCAAACAAACACAAAAACGACTAACAAACAAAATGATAGGGTTTTATGATATCTTTTGAGGCTCACTTAAATATATAGAAGTTGTACAGAAATATAGCAAAAAACACGCGACTAGGACATTGGTATATAAACATAGGATGTTTTTTTGTCCACATAAGTGAAGGTATATAAAGAAAATATATTGTTCGCGAATTTTAAAAATAATGTGATATCAAACTCGTCTGATAAAGCGTATCAATATATATCAGTAATTTCCCGCTTTAATTAGAACATTCCATGACATAAATATTTCATATATGTTTCCAAAATATCTTCAAATATATTGTATTGGTAATATTGAGAATAATATTGAATGTTAAAAACAAACATGCCAAAAAGTTAAGTATCGGCATCAAAAATATGGATCGGTCGTGTAGTTGAAACAAACAACGTTTTATCCGTTACGTTCGTTTCCGTTTAACGTAACATTTTGTTGCAACGTAATTATACGTTTGCGGCATCTTCTTTCTACAATCCGTAGAATGTTAACAAAGCAAACGGATTATTCTAACATTATACTTTATTATATATAAACCAAATTAAATATGGTGAACGTACTCGTAAACAAGGCATATTCTATTCTTAAACAAGAAAGAAAGTAGTTCCGAACCTGACCATAGCGCATTAAAATATATTTCTCATTTAAATTGCACAAATATTTATCAAAGCGTGATCAAGTCGAAATAATGTTCGCACATTCTTTATATTTCAGTCAATAAACAACTCTCTATCGTGTGCATGCGTTGCTATTACCAGCATACATTATTTCCGTATAAACTTAATATGCTCTTTTAAGCTCACCTATAAATGTCAGACAGCAAAGTTTTAAGAAACACCTCATTAAATAAGTACCGGAAATGTTAACTGGCATACACTTTTTATTAACATGACTCCCGGAAATGAAATAATGTTTTTTGCCATAAGATACCTAGGTAACGTATACAACTTTGCATGCGTGTAGTGACATATTAAATAGGGAATATAGTGTAGTTCGTGTTACCATGTTTAACCAAAACATATACAAACTAAATGTAGGGCCTAAATGTGCTAATGTAATTATTAATATAATGTAATAGGTAAGTAAATAACCACCTAATTACAATGCATGTCGCACAACAAAAGACAGATTTAAAACAAATGTTGATTTCGATGTCTGTGTATATATGTATATATTAAAGGGACTGTCCACTAGATTTTGGCATGTATTGAAGCATGTCATTATATGCTCTATATTGATAAATTCAAACATTTGACCTAAAAATCTGCAGTTAAAAAACAAGAATACAATTTAAAAAGGGAAAAAAAAGTAAACCTCATCAGGGCTCGAACCAGTGACCATCGGGGTCCTGGAGTAAAAACCAATTAGACCGCTCGGCCATCCTGACAAGTATGTACGATTGCCGTATTTTATACCATATATAAGCAATCCTCGTAGTTTTACAAAATATAGCGACAATAACAGAACTTTCCAAATTATTCAATCGTTTCGCGTCGAACGACGCTTTATGATTTTGAGGTTTTCAAATCGTCAAAAGATGCATATAATGGATATTTAAGAGCATTGTAAATGGTCAGTATTACTATTTCCTCAAAAATATCATAACAAACGCGAAAATTTGCGAATATGAAACAACTTTTTTTAATTTTGTCAATTTACCAATCTGTTGGACGGCCCCTTTAATGCAGGCAATTCTTGATTACGATCAGAGGTTTTCAAAATACTCAAGCCACCTGCTTTAAGTCGACGCGCAATTTTAGTAATCTTTGTGCGATAACCTTTCCTCGAGTTGCGGGCTTTCCCCAACCACATCCCATGATTTTGATAAATTATATATGTAGCTGCGTTAAGCTTGCCAGAACTATTTTATCTGCGAAATTATTGCAAACAGGCGTTCGCCGTTTTTCTGCCAGTTCTCATAATTCCATCCGAATGGCGTACGCTGAAAGATATATCGATTTCGATGCACGCGACGTTGTAGAATAGTGTCTTGTTTTAAATGATAATGCTAAAATGCAATTTGATGGAACGTTTCATATTGAATTCATTTCAGGACGTGGTGGTACAACGTTGAAGTGCTTCTAGTATATTATAATGAATTATTACACTTTAAATTGTGGTTTAATTTTAATCTCGAAGGTGGAATATATGGCAAACACAATAAGCGAGAATTGTGTATATTGTGAGATGCATAGTCAAACAATTGAGGACATTTGATCAAAGTAAGTTCTCAATTAAAGTTGAAGTGTGTTTTTTTTAAACGGCTGTCTTTTTATATACATTATGGAAACTGTTCATTCACGTTAGGAATATATGAAAAGTTATTATGTAACACTGCCTGCTTGAGAAAATTACCTAATTACAAATCTCCTGACATGAAGTCAGTAATTGTTATTTGTTGCATGTGTTGAAATAAAGTCTTCATGCTATGGAAATAACTTAAATGTAAAAATATTTTCGGAAATATAATATCATGTTTGCTATTATGAAATGTCCACATACATTGTACTTATTTTGGTAATGGGTTTTGTGTTGGCTATTTTAGTTTTGAATGATCATGCCGATTTAAGTGAAATGAAGTAACTATTGTTTTCGTTATCTTATTGTAATATTGTTGTTTGTACAATTACATTGTGGTATGTCTTATTGTATTGTGGTATGTTCAATTACATTGTGGTAAGTCAAATTCGATTGTGCCAAAACCACCTAAGTGCAATACACTTCGCACACAACAATAAACATTAAAAGAAATATGTCAATGTTTTCATACATTTATGAAGGCAATTTGATTGCATTCAGAAGTTTTCAAAATACTCATTCAGTTGCCTGCTTTCCTCGAGTGGCGGTCTTTCCTCGAGTGGCGGTCTTTCCTCGAGTGGCGGTCTTTCCCCAACCAAAACCCATGATTAATGATATCTGTAGTTGCGTTGAACTTGCCATAACTAGTTTTGTTATTGCGAACATGCGCTCGACGTAAAACTTCCAGTTCTCTTAATATCATCCAAATGGCGTACGCTGAAATATATATCGACTTCGATACGCGCAACCTTGTATAATAGTGTATTGGTTTAAATGATAATTTGCAATTTGACGAAACGTTTCACAGCGGTACAACGTCGAAGTACGTCTCATGTACTATTTTGGATGATCACACTTTAAACTGTGGTTTAATTTCAATCTCGAATTTGAAATGTATGGCGAAAACAATACGCGGGAAGTGTGTACATTGAATGCTGGATAGTCAAACCATTGGGGAAATTGATCAAAGTAAGTTCTCTGTTTATGATTCAATTAAATTCTAATAGTGTTTATATGAAACCGTTAGCTTTATATATGCATGATGGAAACTCGTCAATCACGTGTTGATTATAGGAAGAATAATAAGTTAACACTTCTCCAGAACATAACCTTATTAAATATCTTCTGCGGTGAAGTTAGTAATTGTTATTTGTCTCGTGTATTACAACAACAACAACATTTATTCAGCAATAAAGCTTACAATAAAGCTTCTAGCCTTCAATAGTGGATATTTAAATACGTCTGGTTCAGATGACTGTATTTATAATTTGAGAAAGGAGGAAGCAAACTTTTTGTCGTGTTGAAATTAATTAATAGTGTCAAATCTGAAGAATGTACGTGTTTATTTATTAAGTGTTTGAATGTAAAACTTAAGTATTGATATCTTTTCCAAAATGTCAATCTGAAAGAATGTAAATGTTCATTCTTTAATGGATAGAATGTAACATTTTGCTATGGATATGTTTTTGACATATGGGAAAAAAGCTCGTGTATATAATCAATGATTTACACAAAGTAATAAAACAGTGTGATCAAGTTCCCATGGTACCGTTCAAATCATGCGTTTAACAAATAGTATTCTTTAAAATATGTATTTCATATTTTATGATAAAAGTGCGGTCAAAACATTTCTAGATGAGGGCACACTTTCCCGAGAAAAAAAATAATTCGTATAAGAGGGTACTTTTGTACGCGATTAAAAATAATTGTTCCACTTTAAAAGGTATGTTTTCACACAGTTAGATCACGCGAATGAATAATGGCATGGTTCAGGGATGTGTCATCATGACAGCGTGGGCATCCCGTTGAAAGAAAAATCGACACACGTTTAAAAAACGATTGCATTTATCATAATTTATAATCATATTTCTTTTGTTTTTGTATTGAACTTGTATTGAAAACGTGACTTAATTACTTATATATTGTATGTATTAAGACGATGTACTTATGTATAAGTCTGAATAAAATGTCTGTTCTGTTCTGTTCATGTAACAACAAGCACATTTATATGCGTCGTATTGTGCACAATATTTGCTTAAAATAACCATTTTCAACAAAAATAAACATAAACTCTCCGTTTATTGTTTAATTTGTATTTTTTTAAAGTTGCTCTTTTTGGGGGGTTTTTGTTATAAGAAAGGCTATTCAAATTCTTGTCTTTGTTTCGCGCTCTCGACTCCTCGGGTGGTTAGTCTCCGGATGCCTTGACAAACAAAATAAAATATATAATTATAGATGACAATTTATGCCAAAAATATGAGCTTGAAAGCGTATACACGTTTAGAGTGGGTTTTACACATATTATGTAAAATCAATGCGAACAAGCAAATCTTTTTCTCCTACTTGTTTGATATGTTTTGAAACAAAAAAGATACATGGACGCTAAGCATAGAATCAAACGTATTTGACCGAATAGTTGATGGCACATGTGTTTTGGCAAATTTCAATGTAAAGAAACTACGCGTCACCTTAATATTCACAATTTTTGTAAACTGTATTTTGATTAAAGACTTATGAAGAGCTTTTGGTTTTGATTTATCTCATAAATGCGGAAATAACTATATATTAACACGATCTTCCTGTCGTGCTGTACCTTTTCACGAGTTTTTTCAATACTGAATGATTAACGCTTTTTTTTCAGAGACAAAATAGTAAAGTACCACTTGTTTTCTTTCATATGCAATGTAAATTATGTAAATACAAAAATAATACAACACACGATTCAACCGCTCTGTTTGTATAAGTATGATGTACCCATTTTAATAACAATTAAACTTTTATGAGATAATACTGTAACCTTTTTGGACTTATACTAAATGATATCGTCTTGTTGTTTGCGTAATAAAAGTCTTAGTTAAAATTTTGAAAATTGATTTTAGAACGTTTGTATCTGATGTAACGCGGGGAGGTAAAATAATGAATGGATACATCGGCGGTTATTACTCGTAAGTTATCGTGTTTCTAACTGATATTTATATTAGTCCCTTGGTAATTGATCTGAAAAGAAGTTTCAGTTTACCCGATATGTAACTGATACGAAATCTTTTAACTTTCTGAACCGTGCATACAAAAGCATTTTAACTAAAGAACTCCAGCGTTAAAGTATTGGAGAAAATCATAAACATAAATAACAAGCGACTTAAAACTGAAACCTCTCGATTCATCATTCATTTGACGCGTGCCTTTAACAGTGTAAACATATCACCTGTATACTCTGTATGGTGTAATTTAACTACCTGTGGTGTATACATTTAAACTAAGTGAAATAAATAACACACGTTTAACATTTATTTTGCCATAAGGAAGACTTCTTAATACACTATGTTCATAGAAAGTTACTTTATTAACCAAGTCGAATTCACAAACTTAAATCGAACACTGTGATCCGAGATAATAAAAACTCCTCAATACAATAATTGGACTTACTTTATGTGTCCTATGTTTTACTTCTAAAACATGTACCGTACGTAATGACTTTGATTTACGGAAGCGTTCAAAAGTAAGTTAAAGTTGTTGTTTATGTTTATTCGCTTGGTTAGTTTTGCAATTCTTTTATTTTAATCTGCGTATTTCGATATCTTTTCGTTTTTAACAGATTAATACAGATCAAACAATCATGTCATTTTTCAAATTATCTTATCATTAAAAAAGTAAAAGAAAATAGTTAACTATATGATCTTTACATACAATTTGTATTATAACAAAATGTATTGAGTACGCGTTATTATACGCATGTTCTTTATTTAAGGTATGCCAACTAATACTTTATTTGGTGTGATTAACGTTTTCAATTAATTTTATGATACCGTTCTCGTAAATAAATACATACATACACCTGGTTTAATTAACCGTCTCTTTAACTATTGATGTCCCGTTCAATTACCGTAGCTTAAGTAAGGTGCCGGTTTATAGTTTCAATTTGTCAATCTACGATTAGGTTTCTTTTTTTAATAATTTCCCCAAGTTTGTGACATTGGTAATCAATAATGGTCCTAAGTTATCAAGGTGTTTACGAAACATTAACAATTATAAACTACTGAATGTATCACGCGTGACATGTAGTCGCGATCGGTTATTTTTAACGTACTGTAGTATCTACGTACTCCGTTACCTTATTTACGTTCATACTGCTTCGCACGTGTGTATTTTAATAAAGTTTTCCAAAATATGTATACACTATGGCATATATGTAATCAAACTCCAATATATATATATATATATTATGTGTGAACCTACCTTTTTTTGTAAATCGAAGAATGGGTTTGTTGAAACGGGAACAGACCTATTTGGTCTGTAGTTTTTAACACATCAAGTCTAAAATCAATTGCAAACACAAGAAACCTTAAGTAATCCTTGATTTGATGGGGAAAAATACATACAATGTATCATTCTATAAATCTTTTCTTCACCAGAAGACATCAATTGATGTATCCTGCACAGACGAATGTATGGTCAGCTTATTTGCATTCTTCTTAAGAGCTTCCCCTTGTCGCCTTTTGACAGAAGGAAATATGTCCACATAGCTTTCCGGCGAGCACGTAATATTAGCCATGTCATTTGTATCTTACAATGTACTGGACATGTGCTTCACTCCACGAAGATTTCCGGCGAGCAAATTATATTAACCCCGTCTTTTGTATCTTAGCTGTTTGTGTTCGTTAGGTTTTTAAAGCATTTTCGTCCTATTTGTCTTTGAAAAAGTATGAGCGGTCAACGGAATAACTTCTGCGAAATGCGATACCGCAATTTCGAAAAGTTAAGTACCTTTGTTATTGTAGATATGGCTGTTTAAGATAAAGTATGCGATAAAATGATTCTCTGTGATTAAAATTGCTTTTTTTTGATTTTACATTTCTGTTCTTTCATTATGAAATGTATGTGCAAAATTGGCCTTCCTTTGACCGATACGCTTCGTTATTTTATTCACTTATTGATCATACATACATATGCATATATTGCATGTTATGCTTCATTAAAAGATTGCTTTTATGCCCCACATTCAGCAGGTTGATATGGTATAATTATAGATTTGACATTCTTTGTCAATTTGTCCGTAATTAAAAACCAAGACTAATTTTAACATTTGTGAAACGTTATGTTTCATTTTCTTTAAAGGCATATGTTCTACATATTGATGAACCATAAGTGAATTTTATCTTATTATCAATTTTGAGAAAAATAAGGTATGCAAAGTAGGCTATGATATCCTTGAACAGACAGACCTTTTACATATGACAATAAAATTAAAATAGGATTCTCACTAATAAACCAGTCTAATTATTTACCATAGATACATATTGCGACTCATTCGAGTAAACATTATACAATCTGTGCTTAGTCAACATTAGTTTGCTCGCGTTATGATGTCTAATATTGCAAAATGCTTTGAAGTTATGCCTGAATACCTAGCGGATTTGTGCTTAAAATTGTTTTTAGCAAATTACAGATGTTCTGCACATAAAATGATAATTATTCAATAGCATGGTCTGATGATGGTATAACATTAATTAAATCAGATATTGTTTAATACCATGAATAAATGACAGGGGAGAGATGGACTCTCCAGTCTTTAAAACAAATAACACATAACTCAGAATAACACTTGTCCGAAGTGAATCGGACACATGATTAAATTTTTATGTAAACATACTTTATCATGTTATTAATTTTAGACAGTAAAAACATTTTTTTTATATATACACAGTATATTGGCCCACACTAAAATCTCGTATTAAATATTCTATCAGGTAACCGATATATGGCTGACTATCTTATTTCAGTATTAAATTGCAACATACTGTGTTAATTTTATTGTTCGTTTATTTTGTATTATTATAATTTTAATAATAATAATTATAATAATAATTATTATTATAAGTAGTAGAAGTAGTATTATTATCATTATTATAAAAAATTATTTTTTTTTTTATTTTTTTTTTTATTATTATTATTATTATTATTATTATTATTATTATTATTATTATTATTATTATTATTATTATTATTATTATTATTGTTATTATTAATAATAATAATGATAATATTATTATTATTATGGTGTACAACAATAAATATTTCCTTCTGTTTCTATTGTGCTGAATCTGAATTTCTATTTTCAGACAAAGGCAGGAAAGATGTACGGCCTCTTGATGGAAGCCATCGTCCACTATATCAAGGAGAACTTTGGCGAGGGGGTATGGCTCGATGTCAGACGATTGGCAAACATTCAGCAAGTCTCCTTCGCGACACATGAACGCTACAGCGAGAAATTGGTACCAAACATCGCAAAGGCTCTGTCAGACATCACAAGTATCCCGTACAACGACATCATGGATGCATTTGGTGTGTGCTTTGTGTCGTTTGTCGGCCAATACGGGTACGACCGGATCTTAAAGGTTCTCGGTCGCCATATGACGGACTTTCTCAACGGTCTGGACAATCTTCACGAATACCTCCGCTTTAGCTACCCGAAGCTCCGGCCGCCTTCGTTTTTCGTCGAAGAGGAGACCGTTTCCGGTTTGACGCTCCATTATCGCAGCAAACGCAGGGGCTATGTGCACTACGTCAAGGGTCAGATCCGCCAGGTGGGGGCGATGTTCTACAACACGAAAGTGGACATCGAAGTCATCAGCGAAGAGGACACGGAGCACATGACACACGTCGTGATGAAGTTGCATTTCGACAACACCGCCTTTAAGGAGATCCAAGAGAAAAAGAGTGTCACCTCGGACACTCTTCCGCTGAACTCCGACGTGTTCTTTGAACTCTTTCCATTCCACATTGTGTTTAACGAAAACATGGAGGTCCGTAGCGCCGGGGACGGCCTAAGGGCGGTGTTTCCTGACATGCTTGGACAGAAAGTTACGGATGTATTCACGTTGGTGCGACCGCTGGTTCCCTTTTCTTGGAACAGTGTAAGTATAAGATATGAGCTCTTTATTTTTGCAAGGTAACAAGATACGACACATGGAATATGCCATTGTTGAAATTAAACAAATCTGAAACTGTTTAACTTAGTCGTCAGAATTTCAATATACACAATGCTTTTCATGTCTAATCGCAGTATTATAGTTGTTTATCGGCTAATTGGACTTAAATGATACGCATTAGATCTTCAAACCGTTGTTAAGTATACGAAAGTAAACGAATTCATTTTTATTCAATGATACACCTATTAGAAATAAGTTCCTAAGAAGGCCAAACAATGTTAATAGACCAATTGTCATAGTGTCATTCAATAATATCCAACTGCCATGTCAAACGCATATCCTTTAGAGATACCGGTTCACAGTTTTAGTTATAAACATATGTTTTCTAAATTGAAGTTTACTCCTTTTTTTCACAATACCTGTTTTTGTTTATATTTAAGAAGATATTTATGAGAATATTGTTGAAAATTAAAACTTAAACAAAAACAAAATTGATAGACACGGACTATCACAATCGTATTTAAAAGTGAAACATCATAGTAAAATAAATATTTTTTTATAAAATGTACAATTTGTTATTTGTAAATATATTTTTGTTTATGGATTTGTTTTATCAAAACATGTGAAGCAGTACCATTAATCTTTCTGAGTTTTGATTAAATAATAACACTGATGTTCACAGATAATTAAGTCCTTAACGTGGTGAGTATGGTATGTATGTATTTGTTTTGACCTTGTAGTCAAGGATAACCCATGAAAGTGCAATGGGGTCCTTTGTTTTTTTTTGCTGAAGAGACAGCAAGCAGAAGAAACAATATTGAGAAACAAGGAATCCGTGTGCGATACCCTAGCTCTTTGCGAATAGATTTCTTGGTTCTTTTATAGCATCGATATACGCGAGAATTACCTGGGTTTCATACCAGTACATCTCTAGTTGGTGGTGATAATCAATCAGGTCTTTTGTTGATCATTTTGTGAGTGTCACATTAACTGAATTTATAAGATTTCATAATAAAGAGAATACCTATTAAAAAAAGCATTCGTGTTCGAAATATGGATTTAAAGGTAGACGTTTGATTTTGATTATGAAATCTTAAATTTTACGAATTGTTTTAAATGCCATCTAACATTGGACTTAAAGACACGGATCGACACCGGCGAAACAACAGTTTTACTTTAATGGTGGGATTTATTATGCCACAAGACGATCTGGAGATAAACCTAATTTCAGTCTGAATAAAACAATAATAATCCAAAACATAGCATTGGTATTTTGACATCCATGCTTAACGAAATAGTCATTTAATTACTTGCAGAATAACATAGGGCTAGAGTGTTTAAGTGTTACAGAATATTCCTCCCCATTAAATGAACACCACCCCATACAACATGGAACATAAATACGAACTCATGTTTTTTTCAGATTTTGGCTCATACAAATAATGCATTCGAATTGCTGTCGCTAAAAACGGTCTCTAGAAGAGTGCCCGCGGGCGAGGTGCAGGTAAAAATAGGTATAAAGTATTGTATAACTTAATTTGACTTTTGCATTACTATGCATGTGATTACTGCGTATATATTGTCAATTTTGTATATATAACGATGAACTAGACTTGTTCAAGTTATATAAATAAACTTTCTGTTCAGTTTTGTGCTGTTAATTTGATGCAAATTACAGCTACAAATATATAGAGGATATTTTTGGATTTGGTAGAAGATCGATTTTAATTCACGTGTGATCATAGAAAATAATATATTGTTTCTATGATCACGAGCGAATAACAATCGATATTCCACCGAATCCAACAATGTTTGTTTTTGTTTTATGCTAATAAATGATTATTTTTTATTTTTGCCGAAAATAGTTCCGGTAAAACAATGTCACTATCGATAATTTTCACTGTTAATTTTCACTGTTTGAAACAGTGAATAACCAGTTTCGATTCTCTTATATTTTTCTATATACCACAGGAAAGCATGAAACAAAACTTATGATAATTCCACACATTAGTTAGAGTACTACAATATTATTGTGTTTAAGCTTACCTACGGCCTTCCTCTCATTTCGATCGATACTAAAACTCGATACCCGTAAAATTGATGTACCGTATATAATGGAACAAGTGATTAAAGTATTGTCAACAATTCAGCGATGATTTTAAGACTAAATCCAAGTATTATATTAGATGACAAGTATAGCCAAACAGAGAATATATGCTAAAGTACCAATAATGTTTTGCGCTGTATTAGTAGACGACTGGAAGTACGAAACGGAAAGTGACGAATCAAGCACTGAGGGCCACGCCATTCACTTGAAAGGGCAGATGATGTTCATGCCTGACTGGGCGGCCATCATGTTCCTTGGAACACCCATGTAAGTAAATCTAAGTACCTACGTAAAACAACAACAGCACACTCATGACTTTATACGAAGTTTAATGTTTTCCAAAGTATCCAAACTGGTTGAAACTCTTACTCCAGATTCCGGTTATGTCTTTTGGTTAAAGGTTATACTTCTCTTGTTTAAACCTCTGATGATCGGAAAATAACAGTTTCTTTTAGTGAATATTCAGATTTAAAGAAAATTAAAGATACTAGTACTAAATTTGATAGATTTCACTTAGTCAAATTATTGTGCGTTTTTAACGGTTGAATATTCACCAGAATGAAGAATACGAATTTATTATTTGGACATTATTTCACTTTGTGGCTGTTTATAGTTGTTCAGAAATGTGTGTCAAACCTTATATACGGAGTTTATACAATCACAAAAGCAAAACAAAAAAGAGGAAGAGCGTATTATTAGACATTCTTAAATTCTTAAATTGTGGATAACCGTCTGAACAAATAACAATATTATGTATGTTGATGACACTCGCTTTTTGGTTAATATTTCCCCTGTAGAAATAATTTGTTAAGAGCGTTTCCTCCGAGAAGGTTATGTCTTCTTTAGACTTCTAAACATTTCAAATCCATGTAGTAACACATTGTTCTTTTTTTCTAACCTAAGCCCAAGACAAAACAAAAGTGTTCTTATTTCCATGGAAATTTAAAAGTGTTTACTAATTGTTCTCAAAAGTCGATTACTTTTTAGCACTGTGTCATATTCAGGTTTCATACCTTGTACATACATTATGTTTGTTATCCCATATTGCAGAATGGAAAGCATAGACATCATGTTCAAGACGGGCCTTTACATCAATGATCTGAGTATGCACGACTCAAGTAGGGATCTCGTTCTCGCCGGTACCCAGCAATCCGCCGAGCTCAAACTAGCCTTAGATCAGGTAACTATGGAACTACACATGGTCTACGCTAAGTTTAAAATATCCGGCAACGCCATTCGTAATCTCATTTTACAGACGGCATATGAATGATAAATATTCTTCAGGTATATGCTGATACAAAATACTTACGTTTTAACAGGACAGTCTATAACCAAAGGATTAATTATCCTCCACAAGACGTTGAAAGTGATGAATACATAACTAACATCTCTGACAAACACAATCATTGAAATCTGACAAAACAGCCATTGAACAGGACTGATACGAATATTTCTTTCTCTGTTGAATGAATCATGAACAGATTTTCGTGCATTTAAATAGAAGAGGGGTCGCTTCTGTGATCGTCGAAAGCTTTTTATATCTTATGAACATGCTAGGCATTACAGTGGTGCCTAATAAATTATATAAACACAAGACACCATCTATGGATTGAAATATCCACCCACTTTTAGGTTGTCTTACACTGGGAAGGTTTTAAATCACGTTCTGCAGCCACAAATAAAAAGCGCTGGAACATTGTCATAAACCAATTTTAGTGTCAGAAAAGTATTTACCCATTGATTTAAAGTGACGAACCCTGTATGATTGTTTATATTGATATTGTAAACAATCACTATAGTATTCTAATTATTGTCTAAGATTGTCATAATGTGTAAGATCCATTAAACCTTAGTGTGTACTAAAGTGGAATAATATGCATGTTGACGCAAATGTCCTACCATAAAAAACGTGTAAACAAAGAACATCATCACCTGAAAAAGCGGTATATATCCTTCAGTATCATGAACATCACTTTTAATACTGGTAGTTGTGTTGTCCCAATCAGCTATATCACCTCACGCAAAAGCCGCATTATGTTGGTCTCGCCGTTACGTATCACGTTGATGCTTCAGGAACAGAAGAAGAGCAAGATACTACAAGAGAGCATGCATAGGTTGGACGAGGAGATGCGCAGGACGGACACGCTGCTCTACCAGATGATCCCAAAACAGGTGGCCGACAGGCTGCGGAGCGGGGAGCCGGCGATCAACACCTGTGAGGTATGAAACCTAGGATACCATTACCATATGCATTAAAGAATTTGTTACATGTAATTCACAGGTTTGAAATACTGAAGAGTACGGATCCACAGATCACCACAAGTAAGGTACGAATTTTTTATCTTCCTCGATTTTACATTTTTGTATTTCTGAAACACAAATGCGTTTTCCTCTCTATTGAGTTCTGAATACTTTATAGAAATAGTGTACCTACTGAGAATAACTGCAATACATAATTTCGCCATTATAATACGTTTCCTATTTAGCTGTTTTTATTTCGTCCATCTTCCTCTAAAATCAATGCACGCCAGACAAGCATACCGGAAGAAAGCATTATACATATATATTTGTTTCATTATTACACCATGCTTAAAAAGAGATTGTGACATTATTAGCATATTTGAAGACATAGCCATCAATAGGAGACCAAGATTTTGCTACGATTACTCTGATTGTGTTAGTGTTTGCAAATAAAACATTAAAAAGAAACATATTAATACTAACTAAAAACATCTTGGGAAAACATATTTTTCATGTATTTACAATAATTATTAACGGTTGACATGACATCATCACATGGATTGTAATGACGCTCGGCTGTTCTAAGAGCCATGTTCGGAACCCGTTCAATCTCTGTCTTGTAGTTGCAGTTGAGAGCGATCATCGACATATTGTTTTGGCGCATTGATATTCATGATCTCACTACCAACCATTGCAATGTTGAACAACATATATAAATTAGTCATGATTTAGAAAAATGACGGCCTTTTTACTGCAGCCAATCTGCTAAGAAACAACATACTCAAAAACGAAAAAAAGACTTGTATATTGAACTATTGTATGGAATGACACATCTATTTCATCAGATGTTTAAAAACAAATACAAAGTAACAAAAGCATATTTGCTAACATACCTTATTCGGATACGGCTAATCCCTGCATACAAACAACTTTTATAATGTTATATGCATATTAATCATATGATTATTTGCACATTGACAAATAATATAATTTTTTGAGTGTAGTAAATAAATTTCATGTCCATCAAAATAACGAAATGTTGGTGAAAGTATTTGTAGACATTACAAAAGCTTAGCGTGTAAAAAAAACAATGAAACGCTAAAGATTAAGATATGAATTTTAAATAATTTTATTTCATCAACAAATATGTACCGAATATCATGATTAATACTTCTTTTTCAGGTGTTCGAGAACGTGACGATTCTGTTTAGTGACGTAGTTGGTTTTACCCGCATCTGTAGCCAGATCTCTCCAATGGAGGTGGTCTCCATGCTTAACGCCATGTACACCAAGTTCGATCAGTTAAGCGAACTGCATCACGTGTATAAGGTCAGTTTTAATGTATCGATGGTATGTTTCGTCTTCACTTATGTATAGAACCTTAGAATACATGCCATCGTTGGTTTCAGTACGAGCACTGTGATTTTTGTATTGCTATTCGAAATTCATAAAATGTATTCTAAGGCCAAGCCAGTCAATCTTTATTCGATAATTAAAGTATTTGATGGTTAAACAACGATGTAACCGAATGATTTGTTTTGTCGTCAATTGCTGAACTTACAAATGTTCGCAATATTATCCCACACAGGTTGAGACGATAGGAGACGCGTACATGGTCGTTTCTGGCACTCCAGATAAGACGCGCTACCATGCGCTGCACATCTGTGATATGTCTCTCGATATGCTGGACGCCATGTCGGAACTGTGCGACCCCTCTACTGGCTGCAATATGAAAATTAGAGTCGGTATGTGACAGGAGCTAGTCGTCCCGTTTCAGTCTTGCTGTTACAGGGAAATGGAACTGTCAATCCACAAATGAACTGACATAATGTGTTTGCCAAAGCTGTAGAAACATAATGAGTCGTATTATTTGATGTATTGAAAGCACTTGATACAGTGTGGTATGAAGGTTTAATGTTCAAGCCAAGCTCAATCGGACATAATCTTAATATCTTGAAATGATTTACTTCACACCTTCCTATTAGCCGATAATAAGTTGCCCCACTTTGTTGTTTTTTTTCAGTGTTACGTTACAAGTGTACATACTTGCTCCCCTTTTGATTTTATCTATATTAATATGACATAAAGGCTTATACGAGATTGGTTTCGGATAATATTTTACTTTTTATTATTGAAAAAGAGACCAATCTTCATATTCAATCACAATAAGGTATCTTAATAAAGGAAAGTACTTAACACAGACTAATAAGGTATTACGAGTCTATTCAGTAACATATAAGCCAGCTTCAACTTGCTGTCTGATCATATACAAAGTACTTTGTCTATTTCCTGTTTTAGGAATCCTTTGAGCATTACAATAACATCTAAACCAGAGTACTTTCAGTTAAGAGTTCTATTACTGTAAACTTTCACAATCGACACTGAAAGAACTGCAGTACTCTTGATGTTTATCTTATTTACAAAAATAAATATTTAACGGCCTATTTGTTGTAGTAATCTGTTGGACTGCAACCACTTCTTGCATTGTCCTATATAAAGAGACTCATGTATCCAGCTATTGAATGATGTTTCACATTAAAAAGAATCACGAGATTGACCAATATAAATAAATTCCCATGATCATATATTTATTTAAATGTTAACATTTTTATTTCACCAAAGAGTACTTCATTTGTCTATCCTGATTAATATTTTAAGCTGCCTTCACACTTTAGGCGTGCATTCATGAGCCATCTCTTCAAGAACTTATCCGTGTATACGAACTATATACTTAAACATGATTTATGCTCTCTCCAAAAACAATAATTCACCTTGTGTAAGGTAGGGAAGTCATCGTATATACTGCATGAAATTCAAGTTACGCATCATTGATATAGCAGGTGAATATTTACATATTATGAATAGTGTTATCATTCTGCCAATATCATTTTCTTCAGAGATGCCTCGAAACGCATTCATTGTTGCTACACATGCACAAAGCTACTCAATAATCGCACTTCTTCATTCGCAAAAGTAAAAACGAACAATTCCAAACTAAAACGACCTATATAGATGCAAAACATCCATTTCCTTAAGTGCACATGTTTATGGAAGAAATGTTCATTCGAATACTTTAATTAACATAATATTGCCAAGACTCGTTGCTATAACTTTTTGTTAAGTGACAATCAATATATAAGGTTCTTTTCATGGAAATTTCTAAAACAAAAGTCTTTACTTGCATTAATTTTGATATCAATTTAAGAAAATCGTGTTGCAGATGTTTACTTTTCAATTTGAAGGGGTTCATTCCGGTAACACAGTTGCTGGTGTGGTTGGGATCAAAATGCCGAGGTACTGTCTGTTCGGTGACACCGTCAACACGGCCTCACGGTTAGAGACCAATGGAGAGGTTGGTAGAGGGCGAAGCATTCTTTAAAAAAAATGTTTAAGTCGTAGTGCTATTACAGTTCTAAAGTTACAAGAAATCGCATTTATCAATTGAGTATGTAAAACATATTTTGAGCTTTGGGGTTTAATTTAAAAGGTCGTCTGGTCTGGTTGAAACAATTCAAGAAGATTTGTAAGTTGTGTATGTACATTTACGTTTCATGAATTGATTCGTGCTGGATTACACGCGCCATCTTGATCGAGTACTCAGACCAACCCAATATGAGCTTTACTATAAACATCTTCTCTCCCAATTGTGTTCACAACTATATTGATTCATCATTTCAACGTTGTATTGGGGCATTTTATCAAACGTTATCGATATATCGTATCAAAGTATTAAGGTGACTGTAAACATTAAAATACCGAACTTACTTTTTCAGATTAAAATAGTTTATAATGCGATTTATGTTCTACATTAATATAAATGCACATATTTCTTAAACACAGGAAAACAAGATTCACATCAGCGAAACGACACGCACAGAGCTTGTGGATTATCCGTATATTCTAGAGGAGCGTGGAACAGTCAATGTTAAGGTAAATCTGAATTTGATCTCAGTGCTTTTTCAGAAATGTAACATTAATGATACTTCCTCATTTACGAATTCCTTAACAGTATCTCCTTTTTGCTAAATAAGTTTATTACTAAATGTGCATTTTAATTTGCTTATTTACACAATTTTCCTAATTATCTATCCACATGTCTCAAATGATTATAACGTTTTATCAAATTCACTGTATGGATTAGGTTCACAGTTATACGTTTATTTTAAGTAAATGTATGGCATTGTTGTATTTGTAGTAGGAATGGGTGGCGGATACTCTAATTTACCCGGTATTATTTGGTAATTTAACCAAAAAGCTCGACGTGGCGTAGTGGATATGGTGCCCCACCCATAGCGGAGCGTTCTTTAGATCTCCCCCAAAAACACCAAGTATTGGTTCTTCCCAGAAAACGGACTCTAGATCGTGTCAATAAGTTTTCGGATTTCGATGCGATCGATATTAAATAAATAGGATTAAACTAAACTTACCGGGATTTGGTTCATAATCGATGAACATCATTTGTTCGCTCAGACCCAGCTATTAACAACACATATTGCCACACATTCAATAGTCCACGTAAGTTACACGACTTGCTCGAACATACGTTATAAAATTTAAATCTTTATCTGCAGGGAAAAGGTGAAATGAAGACGTATTGGCTTCTTGGTAAAGAACCCGTGGAAAGTTCGAACGCGCACTGTCCTTTTAGTTCCATTCTCCTCGGAGAGCTTTCAAAAGTGAAAGGAGGCGATGACGTTTTCGCGGCGACGAAACGGAAGAATCTCAAGGAACACGGCAGCGAACACCATGACGATCGGTCTCTCTACATGTACTCGCCTGTGTCTTTTGATGACGTGAAACGCTCCAAGTCCTGCAATATGACCCCAACTGACTCGCCCCTCAAACAGAACGTAAACTCTCAAGATCAAAAGGTCAAAGAGTGTCCTCAGGAAAACAAACTCGGATCGACGAATGTTTGTAACAATCACGTGACATTAACTCTCGGATCGGAGAACACTTCTCAGATTCACAGAATACAGAACACAATCCAGTTTGAGGCAGAAGTGATAAAGCATCCGCACTTGACAAACAGTCTTAGTAGAACGTGTCTAATATTATGAAATCTCGCATACATTGTGTAGTTTACGTAAGGATATAATTGTACACTAAAGATGGCAACAATTGAATGTTAAGATAAGCAGAAAATGCATCGAGACAGTTGTGGCCTGACAGATGTCTCCTTTAATAGCTTTCACGTAACCATAGGAGATAAGTGTGCGATCATGAGGGATATAAGTGCTAATATATATAGCAAGCAATTGAACTCCAGGAACTACATCATAAGTTCTTGTTCTTATCCACTTCTTTTAGAGCACCAACTATAAACATAAAATGATTAAAACTGAAATCACCGCATCGGAACTGTTAATTTTAAGCATATGAGGCATATGTTTGAAGGCTAGCGGAACCTCACATTTAACCCAGAATAAATCACAAACCAAACCGGCGTTTAAAAAGATTTTTATCCCATGGAAATAGGCGGACAGAAAATTAAGACATGTATCCCATTCCATGACACGCGATTCGAATATTACACATGTTTGTGTCATAGTGTTGCAAGTATCCGATATCTATTAAAGCGATTAGGGGATTTGTTTTAACATTAAAGTACACACAAAAATATGGTTCATACTCTTACACATAATGGGGTAGGCTTGAGGAATAGAAGTGTGTGTTACACGCGAGAGTGGTTTCCAGTGTGTCCCGACATAAGATAAACAGAGACGATGAATATACGTGTAGGCAATACTTATGAAGCATCGGGAATCCAAATACTTAAACGATTGTTCTGTCATTGCAAATTATGAAAGACGTTTTCCATGACTGTACTATTGAGCGTTTGAAATACTGGCAACAGTTATTTATGACTCCGGGCATTATAATAATAATAATAATTATTATTATTATTATTATTATTATTATTTTTATTATTATTATTATTATTATTATTATTATTATTATTATTATTATTATTATTATTATTATTAATTATTATTATTATTATTATTATTTATTATTATTATTATTATTAGTATTATTGTTATTAGTATTAGTATTAGTATTATTATTATTAATATTATCAGCAGCGAGCTATATTTAATATCATGTAATTCCTTAAATATATGTTTATTGCATTTTTTTAAAACATGTTTATTGGTTATTGTAAAATGTGTTAAGAATAGACAAATAAACCTTTTAAAAAGAAACAGCCTTTTTAATGTTATCAGTAAATGCCATTTTATATCAGGTATCGTGCAAGTGTAAGGACGCGATTTCTTTCTTCTAAAACCAATACGTATTCACATATCCTAATTTATCACAAATCAGGGAATCAGATATTTGCCTGATGTATTTTGAAACCTTAAGTTTGTGTGTCTTATTCACCAGATTATTGCCAAGCATAATTGAACATATCACCTCGGTGGAATTTGCTGTAGGTATGTCTATCGAACGGCAAGAATGCCTATTTGACCGTCGCGTTATTGCCGACAAAAATATATTACTCATTCCAAATGTAAAATTGTATGTCTTGTTCTTTCGTGTTTTGGTTTACACACGCGTTTTGTATTTCCACTGTTTTAAAGACTCATTATAATGCAGTGATGCAATAATTTGTGAACAAGATCTCAGTTAAACAGACATTTTAACGAATCCCCTTGACAACCATTTACACCTTCTAACTAGACAGTCCTGCTTTCAAAAGCTATAGAATCGTATGTTAGCTGTCTTCTGTCGCACGTTCCGTGATTTCTATTAGGACTCGGTCAGCAACATAATCATGTGTGTTTTCTTATAAACAAAATAATCCCCATACTTCATATTTAAAAAACGCGTTCTTCAAATCATGTCCCAAATTGAAATAACTTTACTCGGCGACGCGTGTTCACTGACCATTCACGTACTTTCGTAAACAACATTAGGAGAACTTGGATCGACACCTCTATTCCTGCTGAATATTATTGAAACATAGACAGTTAATATCCGCAAATTATATTTCGATGTTTCAAGGTAGTTAAATTAATTATGCGCCGCAGGAACAGTATTGGCGAATTTGTACAACAATGGAACATAAGAATCTTAACAATGAAAACAGGTGCCGGATCTAATGTATATGATTAAGTAATACCGTAGCTTAACACGACATTACAACCAGTAGTTCAATTACACAATATTACTAATTACTGTTACCATTACTAACCACGGGAGATACCCTGTACTTGCACAAGAAAACCTTGTTTGAAACACTACAAATGTGATCCAGTTGAAATTAATGTTCAGTCTGCTATAAACAGAAAACTTCTTTATGTACACAAGATATTTACAATGTTCGGTCATGTACATTGGTATCGGCAGATTTGTTCTTGGTTCGACCATAAATACCATAAATACGAGTAAACTTGTCGTAAATTAGTTTGTTTACAATTTCACTGAAGTAAACACTATTTGATTGATGATACCATGTATATATTTTAAATTAAATGTAGTTAACATTACATGGTAATATGCATATGTTTAAGATTGCCAGAATAATATGTTGAAATTAAAATCGTCTATACTCGCTTTAGTGATCATCAAAGTGATAATTTGATAAAAAAAGATACCTAAAATTATATTGTCATACACCGATTTTATTTTAAATCATTCTAGTATTGCAGGAAAGTAGTATTGATATGCGCCTCGCCTTTGGTCACGACTCTCCTCTGAAAATTATGGTTAAAACGGTAGTCTAAAATTGTCATGCAGTGAAAACTCTTTAAATTATTGTTTCGTATTAAAATTAAATTAATATCGATGCGTTTTTTCCTACACGCGGTCGAAAAAGTACCGTTTGTGTCATTATTATCAGCATCTGTTTTATCACGAACATCACTTGAAACGCTGGTATGAGTTTTATTTATGAGTATGCCGGAGGAGTCCGGATCCAATCCACCAATCCCAATACATGACGTATGGACTAATGTATTTGTTTAAAACTTATGTTGACATTTTTGTCACACACAAATCTGCTTTGCTCTTTTAAGTAATGCGCAATTTTAATAATGTGTTTACCAACTGAGAACCTATGTATTGCAATCATCTACTTGTTAAGCGAAAGTTTCTCAAGATCTTCGTACAAATCATTTCCGTGTTCCTTATTAAATTCTAGCTGTCATAGTTTGAGTAAATGATGCCGCAAATAGGCTTGGATTGACAATACACAGGACGTTTATCAGACCGTAGTTGTGAGTTATGTAAATGTTTAGAGGTAATATATATTTACTTGTAATGTAGGTTAGCGAATGAAATATATTAGACAAGGAAACGGATATGTAGTATCATTAATTATAAAGACGTTTCTGTCTTGTTAAGTTTCACCATCTCAGAAGTATTTGATGTGGTTTTGTTTTAATGTTATGTGTATAGTTATATATTTAGTATGTTTATTGCGTTATTTTTCTGTTTCTTACACTGTTCATGAAAGTTATCATTTCCTATAATTGCATGAATTGAATCGTAACCTGTGTATTAGTTTTTTACTAAAATAAAGATTATTTTTGATTTCTCATCTAATTAAAAATGGTCGAGTTCGCTTCAGACGTCCAACCTTGTTTCCAAAAAAAAGAAGATGTAGTCGCTGTGGTTATCTTTGTCAAGAATACGTTCTAATTGAAAGCGATATAGCACTGCGTTCCTTCGATGACGTTGTTCTCCTTATTACTTCGGTATATCTTTAATCTAAAATAATTGTTTAATTAAACTGCATATTTACTAGAAAGGATGCATTTCCCTGCACAATAAACGTAAGCATTTGGCTATATTATTGTTTAATTAATACGAACTTGTTTTAAATTGTGAAAGAAGCATCATTTTTATATGTTTTGTAATTGTTTTGTATGACAATTTCGTTTACGAACTGTTTTTGTTGGTCTTGCAAGATGGATTATATTAACAGTATTAATAAATAATTATTTAAGTAATGAAAATCGCTGTGTTTACTTGTAGTGCATAGATTTTGATAAATATCACTGTATCAAAAATTAGAAACTATAAAATAGCAATTAGGCCGTGAAGCGGTTGGACCAGAAACGTATCGTGAAACTCATGGCTGTTCAACCAAACTTTAATTCCTATTAGTAGACTTTGCTTATATTACCGTTCTTCATGATAACTCTATTAGTTTGCCCTACTACTAGAATAATTCATCAATAGTTTTAAATGTTTCTCAAAATTTCTATTTGTCTGATATTTTGTTTCAACAAAATATCTATAATAATAAAAGCTGCTAGTTAATCAGATGTGTGTAATGTCTGAAGTATGTCATTTCATGCTTAATATTATTTTGTACCAATTATCGGTGAATATATTACGTTGTTATTAATAAATTGTAAAACGCTTGCAATTTGATGACCCTCGGGAGCAAACTTTCAATTACAGTGGCTTTTTACGTTTTATTTCCTTATATGTTATAAATGAGCACGTTTCATCTGCTCATAAAAATAGCTACATTTATGATACTTGAACATTCAACAATTGTTTTAGAATATTAAGGGGATTTTCAACGAACAAGAATATAATTGTGAATATATGATATTTTCTTTAACAGAATATTTAAAATTGTGTAAAATGAAAGATCAAAATCCATCTAATAATGAATGGTAATTTGACCCAAATTTTCGATTAGACATGTAAAACTTTCAAAATACGTGTTCTTCATTGATGTCCGAGATTGTATTTACTTACTCCAGTATTATTCTTAATATGATTGTTAAAATGTTAGTCACGCACTTACTCAAATTACTTCTCCTGTGAGTTTTGATCATCTTCACAGGAAATAATTAGGATAAAAACACGGAAAAAAAATAAGACGTTGATGTGCTACCACACATGTTATCTCTGACAAAAAAATATAGTAAAAAGGACTTATATCAAATGTAATGTACCTTCAACGGGTATAATGGATCATCACAGGGTTTCTGTATTAAACAAAATGAATAAATGACGTTCATGTTGTCCTCTTACTTACATGCTGAGCATAATAGTGTCGTCTAATGGATACTAAAAGGAATTGGACTATCCACCATCTGTCAGATTGTGTTACCGTGAACATATAACATCCGATTTCAGCAGCGCTTACATTGCCATTAGCCGATGATTGAGGAACAAAAGTATTTACCCAATAATTGAAAGCGACGCACCTTGTATATTTGTTAATCTTGGTCGTGTCTTCTAGTATCAGGAACTGGTTTCATTGTTTGCCTCGCATTGATGTCTGTGAAAGCTCTTTTAAATAGTATATTTTACTTGGGTGGAATTAAATGTGTTTCTAAGCAAATTTGCTTACTTAGACATCGTTTGAAAATAGGTTCAAATATGTGATATGTTTAGTACATTTGATTCCGTATTTATCCATGTCATATTATCATGTTACATAACATAAAATGTTATTGTTTGTTTTAAGTTTAAGTTTTTATTTAAAGCTTAGTGATAAAATATTGCAAATTAGTATATGTTTAATGCCACTTTTTTCTCAGTAGATGAGTAGGGAGAACTTTTTTAAATTTCAAATCAATTGAAAATATAGTTTTGATGTATGCAAAGTTTTTGTTCTTCTAAATTAATCATCTAAAACACGTGAAGATTTTAGAGGTACATTTTCATAGTAAAGTTACAAGTCAAAAATATGTTTACAAGTTCAATTTAACTTTTTGAACTCATTAAATTCTATAGCTGATAATCATCATTACCTGATAGGTAATTCAAAAAATCAACTTACGTTTGTTTAATCAGTATTATTTTATTGGCAATGTTCATAAATCAATGTGTACTTCCAAATTTTAACATTAAATATTCCTTATCATCAAAGACATTTCTGTTTTCCTAAGTTAATATTCGAAATGACGAAACATCTAACAACTTTCATTCTACACGTTTTCGGGCTTACATTTTGACAAGGTTAGTATTTTTCAAGATGTGTTGTTTTTATACGCATCTCATTGATAATAAATAGAATCAATGTATGAATTTACAATACATAAGAAGATACTTATTTTATGTAAATGCCTTTTAAAGACGAACGTCCTCGCATTCGGACGTTTCTGAAGTACAGCCAAGACGAAATAAAAAAACAGTAACATGAAGTCAGAGGGCTGCTCTATCAACCAGAAATTCGCAAACAGGAGATCATTATCTGCCTTGAGAAAAGACGACTCAATACGAATCTGCGGACGTCCATTACCCAGAAGAGACTTACACAACTCATGAAGCCCCACACTCACAGAGATTTATTGGACAATATTACTATGGAGACCGTTGCCAATGAATTTCTTAGCGTGAACGAATCACGTTTCAGCATACTTGGGAAAAGTGTGTTAACACGTGTGATGGCATTGTTGTGTTGCCGGTATTTTTCGTATTTCTGTTGAACTGTTGTGTTGTTGTTCTTTATAATTGTTCTTGTTAAATTAATAACTGACTACTTGTATTGAGATTACATGCCGGTAGTCAAATACAATAGCAGAGTCAAATCAACATGTCTTTGTAACTTGTGTATACCTTTCAGCATGTTAAAATGTTAACTATCACCGTTTACAATAACTACGTATCGTAAAAATACATCAGAATTGAAACATGAGAAAGATCCAGCGGCAGATTCTGCATTAAATGAACGCGGAGATGCACATGAGGGCCTTGCTGCTCTACCAGAGGTATTATCAATCACAATTTATCGTGTTTATGCATAGGGAACAGAGGAAAAGCACGTTACTGCAGAAGAGCATTCGCATGTAAACCATGGCAGTGTTGCCAATTTTATGCGAGCTGTAATAGTTTAAATAAATGATGGCACTAATCGGCTTAAATCAGCGTAGAGAGAACAAAATGTAGGACGCAAATCGGACAATTAGTTAAGAGGATTCCGGCTTTTTCCACGATAAATTACTAAATGAGAATGTTAATTGCTAATATTCATGTAAATGAACGGATTTCAAGAATGCATAATTAGTTTTATATACGTAGTTTATAGTACATTATTCAACTTTATTACATATATTATCTTTTATATTTCGGTATTGTTTCAGATATGTACGTGGAATGAGTTACAATATGAGTTAATTCTCAGAAGACAAATTGTGATTATAAGTCTGCAATCACTATAATGACTCTAATGGAAAAGAAATATGAGAATTCCGCCTTACTTAATCAATTTTAATTGCGATTCCTGATATTGTCGGGAGAGATCATTGTTCGACGTCATTTATCATTAGATGTTCTTGTTGCAAAGTCATTTTAAATGAAACAATCTCAAGAGAGGGATCATTCGCATTAACGTCTGTGTTTAATGTCACCCTATGATTTACTTCTGTTTTCTGCGCTACAAGTATCGCAATTCACTTAATAATTGTATTTTTATTTCATGTAAAATTTAATTAACAACAAAAATGTCTCCATTAATGATGTTGGAAATGCTAGCCGGATATGATATTTATTTCGTCATATGTTTTTGATCAAACATAAAAACTGCATATTTTTTTCTAAAAGTAAAAAACGTTGATTAAAACTTAACAATTTGGGAGGGGGCTGACGTAAGTTCATGCATTTTACGTTATTTCAGCAAAATGACAACGTGTGTATTGTCCGTTGGAAATAAGTAAGCCATATGTATTGCCCAAATTGAAACCCTACAATGCTTAACTTGTGACAGTGAGCCACATATTGCCCTAATCCCATCCCGCAAAGCGTAGCCTGTACAAGAAATCAAAACGTTTTATATCAACCTCAACCCCACAATGCTTAAAATGTGGCTGTTATCAACACGAATTGTCGTTACCCCCAACCCCACAAGGCTTAATCAGCGAAAGTTAGCCTGACGTATAGCACCAAGCTCCAACATCACACGACTTAATCTGTGAAAGTAAGCCTTAAGTATTGGGCCAACCCCCAACCCGACTAGGCTCGACCGATGACAGTAAACAACACGCATTGCCCTCAAACCCAACTTCACAGGGATTAATCTTTTAAAATAAGGCAAATGTATTGATCCAGCCCCAACCCGACACGGTTAAACCTGTGAAAGTAAGAAAAACGAATTGCCCCAAACTTCAAACACACGATACTAAAGCTGTTAAAGAAAGGCAAACCTTTTGCCTTAGCACCAACCATACAAGGCTTAAGGTTACACACGAAAGTCACACATATTTCCCAATCACCAATCCCACAAGGCTTAACCTGTAAAAGGAAGCTACACGGAGAGTCCCAATCACAAACCACATACGACTTTTCCAGTGAATGTATGCCACACGTTTTTCCCAAGCCCAGAACCTCACTAGGTTTTACCTGTGAAACCAAGCCACACGTTTTTCTCCTTATGTCTTAACCTATGAAAGTTAGCCACAATTATTAATATATACAACACAAGGCTCGCGTATTGTCTAAAGCCTTACACAACAAGGCTCAACCTTTGAAAATTAGTCACACGTATTACCTTAATCCTAACCCCACAATTAACCGTTGACAGTAATCTACACGTATTGCCCGAATCCAAAGCATATAAGGCTTAACCTTTTAAAGTCAACATGTGAACGTAAGCCATGCGTATTTCCGCATCCTCACTCCACAATTCCTAACCAATGTACGTGATCCACAATGTTTTTTATTAAGTAACCCATCCCGCTACATGCCTTCATACTGTGTCGCATTTACCTATAAATGGCAACGTCAAAATCAGGAAAACAATATGAGCCTCCCATGTATTGAATCAGATGTTTAAATTTCAATCTCTTAACGTATTTAGGAGATTGATCTAACATCTAACGATACATGGTAGTTTGATCCACATATTCCATTAGAAATGTACACTTGTATCGTTATTTTAAAAATATATTAGAGAATGTATTCATAGACACGAGATATTACAGGTTTATAACGTACGTATTCATTACTTACAATGCTTTTTCAGAGAGCTGTGATTTGTCCGGTTATTCACAAGAATGTCTTTATAATTTAATCAATCGAGCGTCATAGTTGAGAACAAGTAGCGGAATATTTGTGTGATCAGTGTTATGTGTGGACTGCACATGGATTAAGTTATTCAAATCACGCTTGATTCATCCATTAATTCCTTTAATTAATATGAAAAAAAAAATCAAGAAACTTTAAAATTTGATTTACTTTTATTGCAACGTAATCGCACTTATCTGATGTTGACATCCAATTAATCAAAGCAACCCTTGGGAATCTTGGGAGGGTCCGTGTATATACCGTCTTTTCGTTTTTCGTTTTGTATTCGACACATCGAAATATGATAATCAACGCATAATAGTTCATATTCCGATTGTCTTATAACCGAAACAAAAACAAAATACGAAAACTTAATTAACTTCTTTATATCGTTTTTCGTTAAAAATGTACTAATTATAAAACAAAAACGAAATTGATTGCACGGTTCATATTTCGTTATATATAACGAAAATTAGTGTTTGAAAATTGGAACGGATTGTTTGATTACCGTTCTTGGTTTGAAAAAAACGGTAAACGAAACACGAAAAACGAGTGGCGTTTGCGGGATGTGTTGCTGTCTTGGGGAGGTAACTCATTAGTGGCTTTTTGTGATATTTTTTCTCCCTTACATAAGACTTAATCACTTTTTTCCATCAGCATGGCTTCTTACGCGCCTTTTTCGGGGAGGAAAAGACACGCCGTAAGTGACAAAGACGTGGATATTTTCCAGTTGTTTTTCCGGGTATTGTGTTTTTCCAAATTGAAATGATCATAGTCTTGACATCTAAATGTTTTTCAATGTACCGGTATTTCATGTCCATAAGTCGAATAGATAGGACTATTACAACACTTCTTGTTCTTTCCCCCTAGGCTATGTAAATTCAGTACTTATTTTACAAAAAGACTTGTTTAGTACTATTATCAGGGGGAGTTTCTTACATTTTAAGAGCTGTAATACCCCTTCCCCTGAGTCCCATATTCCTATTATTATTACCGCTTAGATCCGCATGACGTTATAAGGAGAAAAATAATCGGCGACGGCTGCTAAAATGTTCGCTATGTGTAATTTTTAACCTCACCTTACATAATAGAATGTTAAATTTGTATGTGTATTGCCAATATTGTAAGAAAGAACAGGGCAAAAGATGAATATATACAAAAATATTTAAATCATATGGAATGGTAAAGTGCAAGGTGTCTAATATATAATTTCCAATTCGTTCGATTAAGAGCATACATATAACATTTAACAACTGCACGGTGATATGTCTAGTGATTTTAGCTCTAAAACAAGAGTTTTAACCAAACACCTTATATGAAACCGTTTTGCGCTTGAACTGCATATAAAATAATTCATTAAACAACATGTTTAGTGTTCCGGAAAGAACGCTCAAGATAATAAGTTAATGCTAACAAAATAGTTACCTGACAATGAATTTATAACGCCGCTTTTTTTCTTTTTTTTTTACTTTTTAAACGTAACGTGACACAAATAAGACGAATATCATGCGTCACGCTTATAGAAACTACTTGCACGCGTGTCAATGTTCCGTCCGTTTTAGACCCTGGCTGTCTCCTTAAAAGAAACTCGAATACCATTACATAAATGCGTTTAGATTAAACCTATTTATTTTAGCTCGATTGCATCGTAAGCTAATTGAAACGCTCTTGAGTCCGTTTTCTGGGACTAGAACCAGTACTTGGTATCTTTGGGGGAGATCGCAAGAGCGCTCCCACGGTGGGGATCGAACACCTGACCTTTCAGTCGCTAGGCGGACACCATATCCACAACGCCACGGCAACCTAGACAATAAAATAAAACTAAAATATACGTGTATGATTTGCTGAGAAAAGGATATTTACGAGTTTCAGAGTTTATTTTAATTTATTAGTTCTAAAATAATTGTAAAGCATATTTTCTTTGAACAGAAGACGCGAAGGGCGTGGCGGGACACGAAAGGACGAGTATGTTAACGGGGCCCAGGTAATGGACCAGGCCTGGGCCGTCCAGAGGCAACTGGGCCAGCTGACTACAGGGAAGGTGGTGGTGGCCGTGAACAGGGAAGAAGAACGCGTCATCAAGAACGCGTTCGCTTGCATGATCTATTAAAGTACATTCATTTGTCGAAAAGTGTATTTTATTTGTTTTATACACATCCAGATCATTTTACAGTCCTTCAAAAAGTGGACATAATCTGTACAATAAAACAAAAAGGTTATTTAAATAAATTAAGTAATTTGTAACAACGTCAGAGTTGTTACTTATAAAGTATTTAAAATAATGGATTATACTTAGTGTTGATTTTTCTGTTATTTGTATGTAGTGGTCTCGCAAAGAGTTTCAAATAATTTTATAATTGCTATAAGCATATTTCTTTATCTTATAAAGAAAGCATCAAACATAATCATGCTGATATACAATTTTAAAAGAATTTAGTGCTTGAACCTCATAGCTTTAGGCATTACAATTTTTGCTCTGAACTTTATAAAAAATAGTGTTACATTCAGGATCAGTGCCGCATCCTACATTTGCAACTTGTTGCAAATCACTGGTTATATGCAAGATCTTGGTGAACACATGGTACGAGAGCCCACCGCCAGCCAGATACCCGAAGTGTAGGAGCCAGGACGGAACACGGCGTGCCGTGACAAGGCTGCATGAGGCAGTGCATGAGGAATTGTACACCATATTAATTGAATGTATATATTAAGCAACAATGTGGATTTGTTTTTCATTTCTTAAACAGATTTGGATAATAATGTAATACATAATTCGATTCGTTTCATTACTTGGTTAGAAAAGGTACGCTGACAAAAGATATTTTATTGTTCAATAATTATTGAAATGCATATACATTAAATCAAATCCAATGACTTGAAACAAAAGCATACATGTACATTGGTATCATAATATAACGTTACTGTTGATCTATTCATTCTTCCATTAGAATAGCCAACAAGAGCTGTGCCAAGACTAATCTATTTTTCATCTATTAAAGTGTACATTTTATTAATCAAAATAATAATATCAAAGGAATGAAACTGCGAAAGAAGATCATTCAGTACTTATCTCCCGAATTAAGCTGCGCAGCGCCCCTCGTTTTCCGTTTATCGTTTTATGAAATCAAGCACGGTATACGGGAGCAAGCACTTTGTTTCAATTTTCAAATATTGATTTTTGTATTAAAATTTTTGTATTAAAATTGAAACGAAATATGAATATGGAAACAAGTTTTGTGTTTTGGTTAGGTATTAGTAAAACGAAAAACTACATAAATGAGTCAATTTGTTTTTTGTTTTTGTTTCGTTTATAAGAAAATCGGAATATGAACTAATATGAGTTTATTTTTGTGTTTCGTTTTGTCGAATGAAACGAAAAGACGGTAAATACACGGACCTGGGAGCATCGTGTGGCGCAATGTTTCGTTCCGTGAAACTGTTTTTTTGCTGATGCAAATTAGAGAATATTTCTTTGATTCGGTGGCATATAATATTTTTGTATATTATCACGAATGAGGTTAAATCGATACTCCACCGTATCCAACAAATTGTATTGCTATTTGATTATTATTTTCATTTTGTTTTTTGCCAAAAATAGTTTACCGGCTATTTTTCACTTTTTGAAACAGTAAATTATCAGTTTTAATGTATTGATATTTTTCTATAAGACACCGGAAAGCATAAAATAAATCGGGGCATTTCTCAATGAGTTGATTAAATCAATGTGATTATGAACAACATTTTAAAAATATAACAAGCAGAAAAGTATTTTTACCAAAATACATGAATATTTAATTCCGCAATGAAAAACAATTCCCGACATATATCAAATAGCATAATTACTGTCAAAACAGAATGATTTGAATTGTGGTTTTTATTTTCATTAGGTTTAACAACGGAATACCATGGAATAAAAGCAAGAGGTGGCTTTGAATACGCCAATCAGTTTTATGTACAGATTTAGCGTTGAACAAACTTATCTAGGGCAAAGAACTATTAGAAACTAGACATAAAGGTCGTAAAGATCGCGTTTTGTCATATGAATTGGAATAAAGTATGTGTATTCCCTTAAGAAAACATAATACTAACTTCATGGAATCATTTATATATATTTGCATCAGTTATTGTTAATTTTATTTGATAATAAGCATAATTTGTAAATAACATAATCATATGAGAATAACAGATGGTTTACACGAACAAACAATAAAACTCAATTCCCAGATAGCCGCCAGATAACCTGTAAATATGTTTTTGGAAAAAAACAGTCTATTTCTCGCTAATAGGTTTAAGACCGAAATTCGGTCGGGGTTAACGAACCATAACTGTAAACGTAATGAGGTCAGAGAAACACATGTTTCCAATACCAATAATATAAGTCATAGTGCTTGAGTATGACGTAAACCAGGCAAAAGGTCAAAACAACTTGCCATAAAAGGGAAAACCTATTAATAACACACCAACGAACTATCTTACAGATATTCCGGAGATTGTCGCTTTATCACGATCAAAGCCTCCAAAATACTGTTATTTAATGCTATGTCTGCCTGTACAAAGTTGTCTTGTATTGCAGGTATTGGTATATGTAGTAATCTACATTTTGGATACATATTTTGTTGTTTGTATTATTTTACTAAGTAAGGCAATTTATAGTAAAGAAATAATATCAAGTGTATTTGGATTTTATTATAATAATTGATGATATTGTATTGTCAATTCTATAGGATTATTTGGTATGTAAACAATTACGTATAATTTATAATTTATACTTACTAGACCGCAGACTAATTTAATATACCAGGTTCTCAAAGATATATTTATTATGGTTTGTTATTTACTATAATGGAAATTACTGTGAAAATGTTTTATTACAAATTTTACATAAGATACTTTTATAAATTGTGCATGCATATGCATATGTATACTGTGTTAATATATATTTGATTACAAAATTGTCTTGTATTGCAGAAAATAAACTTTGGATCACCTTAGACAAGATCGTTGGTTTTGAATTAATTTCATCAACAAATCAGGCAATGAATATATTTAATAATTAACGCTGAACGCAGCAATATAAATTACATTTAATAAATAAGTAAGAGTAACATTCAGAGTACGGAATAAATCATGAAATATCCTAAAATCATCCAGAAGATCCTGTAAGTGATTAGTAAGAAATAAACATTAATCAATCATACATTTTACGGTATGATATATGTATAATGGTATTTATTTGTCAGAAATCCACGTATTGTGTAATAACTGAACATATTCAATATAAGTCGAGTATCTCCCTTCAGCTATTTTGTAATAACAATCCATGTAAAACTACTGACATTTATGATCATCAATTATAAATTGTAAAATAGCATGACTCTTTGGTTACTGCAATCAAACAGTTGAATAATTATGTTTTCAGGAAATTAAGTCTACGTTTGCATGTTTTCCTTCTTCATTAAACGTTAGGCAGATTAGTTGAACTTTGCGAAAATAAAAAATGCTTCTTAGTGTTAAGTTTGTTTTAATAACAAATTGTGTTGTTTCTTTAAATTTCACAATCTACTGAATAACATGCATTAACTTAATAAGCGTATTCTAGTGCACTGTATTTTTAACGTTCGAAAATATGCCGGGTGAATGTTTCCTGATTGTTGTTTTTGTGTCGGCGACAAAACTCTAATGACAATGATTGAGGATATTAACCTGTTAAATTTGTTTAGTTATGTTTATTAAAGCGTTTATATACTTTAATAATCATATTGCAACTCTTTAATTCATAACACCATTGGAAACAGACGTTCAATTTTTGAAACAGATTCTGGCTTTCCCAGATATTTGTTTTTGTGTATAGTGCATGAAATATTCTACTTTCATATTTAATGAAAATAACCACACGCAATGTACCTGGCTAAAGTAGTATGTCGTTCTTATTAAGCTGCTTTTAATAATTTAATAAATTGATGGATTTTTTCCACAGATATATGTTTTGTAAAGCTCTTTTGGTTTGATTAATTTTACAATATATGATAATAAAATTGCAATTTATTATTCATAACAAAACCTGTTACAATTTTAATAAACGCCTTTTCTTATATTAACTAAAAGATCATTCAATGCCTCAACGGCGCTGAAACATGTTCAGGCAGCGGTGAAAATGCCAAATCAATATTTATTTTGTCTTTTTTTAAAGATACGTTATAATTATAACCAAAATGAAAATATTAAACGACGATGTTGCCTTCCATAAGTCGGTTATTTTATTTTAAATATGTACTGCTGCATGTGTATCTCCTACTGTTATGACCTCATCAAACCCTATTGCAATGCGTGTTTTGTAATACTCTAATGTAATTTGGACTTAATTTCAGGAAAGTAATTTCCTTAAATGGCATAGAGTTCTCTTAACGCACGTTTACGAATTTAACCAATGAATTAGTGGACACCTGCACCTTTTTGACTCCATTATGCTTCATCTTACAACCTTCATAATCTTTAGAAGATGTAATACCGGCAGGTTTTTGCATTATTAAATACCTCGTTTAACTGCAGTAATGTACACATTTTCTTAGAAGGCACGTGATTATTACATAACAATTGGGGAAGATTCGTTTTAAAATACCGCGCCTGAGGCTGATATTTTGACATGATTCGGTATGCTTACATTCTCTTTTTCAGAGGGCTTAGCCGCAATTGCGAATGCTTGTATTTAACGATAATTCCCTTCCGTCTTCCGCGCCACATGGTATCGCGATATATGCTACTAATTCAGCCTATTCAAACTAATTGCCAACTGACAAACATGTCTCCATAATGTCATCTAAAGGGCTTAAACGGATATTTTACAGCGATGTGTTATTGGTTAATTTCATTGGATACGTCATTTTAAGGCTAAAAGCGATATTAGTGACTATTCAATGTTACCACGTATTAGCCATTCACTTTAAAAGAGTGTACTAAAACATAGCGACACATAGACATTATTGTTTTGTGCAGATTTGTGCTGTCCGAACAACGTATGTCCGAATATCAATATAAATTGATTGCTTCACTTATGTAGGACCAGACACTTGTGTCATTCCAATATGTGTTAATTTATGTGTCAAAATAAGTGCTTCATGCTAAATTTACACTGATATATGGTGCATATTATTGAAAGGTCAATTAACTAAATGTTCAGTAATTTGTCAAAATCATATTGTCCTAATCACTGGGCTTGTAACAGTCGTGCTTGCCTTCGACCTTCGGCCCAGGACGTAAACATATGTACACCATATATTACGACTCCATTGCAACCACCAAAACGGTCGTAAACCAATTAACGAACGCTGACAGAAACACAGAGAAGTGTAGACGAATAGGAGAGGCGACTTTAATGTTTGATCGCCAGTTTTTATACCAATTTCGCATCGCACCCATTAGTGTTTTTATTTGTGAGCGTTAGCTCACAAATAATGTAGAGGCAATTTTGCAAATCACTATGGCTTAACTACGCTAGGAACCGTAACCCGTGACTGCCTGTGTGGATCACTGCAGTAAATTTATGCAGACGACGAATGCTAAAAGCGTCTGCTCTAACCATCGCATGTGCCTGTTTATAGTTCCCTCTGTACACTACATAGTGTGTATGTATTCAAAAGTATTTAACAGCTTGTAAGACAACTTTGGTCAGTCTAGTGTTTATCATTGAAATCTGTACATATTGGCTGCTTTCAGGGAAAACTGGGCTTAATGCATGTCAAATGAGATAAGCCTGTGCACACTGATTAGCTGTATCAATGATTTGATAAAAAAACACATCTCGACCTGTGCTTTAAGACACACTCTTTATAAATGTGATTGGGGTTTGGTCATTTCAAACTTGCGATATAAAAAGCTATAATATAATTTTGAAAACTGAGTTGCGTCTAAGATTATACAACAGCGAACAAATTCAGTGCCTTCAGCGCTTTGATTATATAACCACCGAGTATATGTACAGTTTGCTATTGGAGTATGTATTCAACATACACTTTAAAAAGAAATAGACGCAATTGTAATGTTATAATTGGAACATAAGTGTCTTGGTTGGTAATTCTGAGGAGAATCGTGTTTAATATTTTTATTTTTATTTTACGATCATTGTTGCGTTTTGGTATGTTTGTGTTGGTCTTGCAATATTATCTTGTTCAAAGTACCAATATATTACTGTTTACAAATGCATCGCTCATTTGCATTTGTAGATACAATTTCACAATTAAGGTATCATAACTTTTTTATAATTGTTAGTTTGTTTAATTTATCAATCTTATCAGTGCTAGGTAGCATATGTCTATTATATTGCCTGGAAACTTTGTTTACTTTTATCATAAATGTAAAAGTGTTATTATTTGAAATGTAAAATTGAATCCTGACAAAATCATGTATTGGTATTATACTTGATTTCTTTAGTCCAATATGCTCAAATTTCGCAAGTTAAGAAAACCATTTACATTAATCAGTAAACAAATCTTTTTACCAATGCTTCTTTAAACAAATCCTATTTTAAGGAGCCTTTTCGATAGATTTTGCCCGTTAATGCTTTTTTACATTCGCAATCGAATTCTACTAATATTGCGTGTTTCATTTTTCAAACGGTGTTATTCGGGAAAGATGAACTTGGCAAAACTCACGACAAACTTTAAAAAGCCAGCGGCTCTAATTTGTACCATATTGTTATTAAAAAGCGATATTTGATCGATTTGAGAATGAAACCGTACTTTCGTCTTCCTTCGCAAGCCTCTGGAAATATGTTTGATGTCTTCTAAAACAATCAACATTCGCGTTTGCCGGCTTCGCACCTAATGACATGGAAACATTATGCAAACATTGGGGTTAAGCCTTTGCTGGCGTCCAACTTCAATGACAACAGAATGATCATCCCCCAGTTCATAGTTATGAAAAACATGCTCGTCAAGCGACACCACCTGGAAATTGGCTTATATAAATTGGCTTATAATAATTGGCTTATAATAGTTGGCTGTTCAATCTAACTTTTAAGCATTCATATTGTATTGGGGTTTATTGATTTTATTGTACATTGATGTGTTTGTTTGATTTAAATGATCTGGTACTTATCACATCTCAGAAACGTTGTTTTTTTTAAATCAATAACACATTTAATTCTTCTTCTTCTTATTATTATTATTAATGACAGGTTCCCGAATGCTAACATGCAACCACGTTATTAAAACGTTATAGAAGAATATCGCAGTGGCTAGTGGTTTAAACTTTACAATCGCAACTTCTGTGTTACAAGGTTGTGGATCGTAAATAAATTTGTTTCATTTGTATCATTTAACTTCGCTTACTGTAATGGCAAATTTAATTTTGTATTAGTTTTCATTACTTAATTCTTTCTAATTTGCTAAATGTGCATGTTAAATATTTTTCTCAATACAATTCCTTAGTATCATTCGCATCATCAGTTCACCGAGCTTTTGCACCAGAATCAATGATGATGATGTTGTTTGTTCCTATCATGATGCCAACATATGGATCACCTTTATTCATGGATTGTAGCGTTTTCTTCACACACACATATTGCCACACAATGAATTCGTGGTCATGTGAAGTTTAGAGGGAATTTAACACTTGTAAAATATGATTATGTACGCGGTTTTTTATTATGTGTTAATCCTATCATTATGTGCTTTTTTATATAAAGTGATTGCATTTTTCACCCACATACTAGTTAAGAACTATATTTTAAATTAAATGAATTTCATATTGTTTGCAGACGATCTTTTCATTTTGACATCTCAATGACGCTCAGTTGAGGTTGAGTAGGTGACAGAATAATAATCGAATGATGATTCTGTCAAATCGGTATGATAGAGCTGACACATTGCGTTCCATACATTTCACATTAAAAAATCATGATTTGGGATTCAAGCCTCAAACATCGCAGTAAGACGTAATGTGTACTTACCACTACACTTCAGATACAACTACAACAAATTATAGCTATAAACGACACAATTATTGTCCGAGCATCATATCGATCTTGGTAACATTAAATACATTTAAGAAAATACATAGACTTGTTATGACTCTTGACTTTTAACATCTAGCAATTCATGTAGAATACTTTGATCACCACCGAGCTATTTTAGGTATATACCGATCCCAGAGGACGATATTCAATTATTGACATACTGAGATCAAATGTTAATACAAACGTTATATTACAAACTATACTATATATTAATTAAGATAGAAATAAAGGTGTTTTAAAATTAAGATAACAATAAAACACACGCTACTTATTGCACGGTTCGGTTTCGGCAAGCAGCGGTATCACATTTACTAATTTAATGGCAAAGCAGTGGTAATACGCTGACATATAGTTAACTGCATATTGACTGTCTTCGGGTTATATTGGAGTTATCCTTGAAAGTTAGAACGCGATAAAACGGATAATATATTGGAGGCTGTTAACTTGAATGGCAATATATTACAAGTTGTCATAACGATTTTAATTAACGGGTATTATTTACAGAATTTCTATACGTATAGATACAAGGTACATCGCAATGTTGTCATATAAACCAGCATAACAATATTATTAAGCGTTCACTTTTCAATGGCAAAGGCCTCTTAGTCCGCATTTCTTAACCACCGTAACAGTTGTGTATCCTTGCCAATTATGTATGGTCAATTGTCATGGAAATAAGAAGCGTTTAATGTGTATATGTATATGTTACATTGTTAAGGTTATACATTAGCTCTGATAAATATATGCAAATGCATTGGATAAAAACGCTTGATAATGTACTTGTAATGCACAAATCACATTGGATACGTATGTCCTTTTTTAAGGTTGGACTACACACATCACCCTTAATATAAGAGTTATGTTGAAGAACAAAAGAACCTGGATGTGAATTATATGAATAATAAAACTTTACCTGATACATATCCTCGATAAAAAACATTAATAATCAACGGCATAAAATACCGTCGATTGTTGCTAAAGGCTTTTTGTGCCAAATCAATAACTAGTTAGTATTGTTATTTAAGGTACTTCACGTGAAATATCATGAATCAGATAGAGGTTTTATTTATACTGCATCAATTCAAGAAAATAACACTTCAATCATGGAACTTATTTGTCGTATTAAAAATTCAGATAATAGAGTATTTGTATTTACGCACTAAATGATTTGTAACGCGACCACATGCGTATAAAACATATAAATGAAACAAAATTATATTGTTTACATACTATCCCATTAATTTATATTATAATTTACTAGAACGGACGCTTTGGAATCGATTTACTAAACCCAACGGTGATTAACCTTTCAGCTTTGTGCTGCTACAACTTTGCATGTAAAGTGTATCGCACGGTCATAATACGAACAGAGGGAATCAACTTCTTTGAAGGCATTCCATTGCTAGGCAAACCATAAAACTATCTCCCATGACATTTATTTGAAAGATTGAATGCCATATTTAATGATGACGTTAAGGCCCTGTCACACCGAGGTAACGGACGAGAAACGGACTTAAAATTATTTTATCCGTTCGTGTCCGTTCTTATCCGTTTAATGTCCGTTTCATATCAGGTAAATCCGTTCCGTCCGTTGGGAAGTTTTGAGCATGTTCAAAATTTTCCACTTGATAAAACGGACAGAGACGTCCGTTTGATGTGCGGTCTTCATACGTTAGTTTACGGTTTGTTCGGAACTCAAGCGTTACACCTCCGTTACGCATCCGCTTTATGTCCGTTAATGTCCGGTTGTTACCAACGGACGGAACTTATGTCACCGAACATCGCCGCACAAGGAACGGATTGACAGGATATGAAACGGACATTAAACGGATAAGAACGGACACGAACGGATAAAATAATTTTATGTCCGTTTCTCGTCCTTTACCTCGGTGTGACCGGGGTTTAATACGGTAGAAGTCCGTTACTCGCAAGGTACGTACGTACGTTTTTCCCCGTTACATCACCGGTACTTGTGCGGTCAATGTGTGTTTCATACGCTTCACACACCGATTGCGAGAGTTTTGAGCGGCATAACAGGTAAATTGTATCACCGGATAATCAAAATCTGCATATTTTGTCCGTTTTCTCTCCGTTACATGTTCGTTAGTCGGTCTGACAGGGCCTTAAACCTTTTAAACATAACACAATTCAACAGTGGGTGGATATTTCAGTACAGTAATACTCTCCTCATACTTTAGACAAACGTGTAATGCTCAGCAGGTTAGAAAGCTTTTCAAAGATGATCGTATGACTGTCAAAAATTAAATGGACGAAAATAACAGAAGCACTTAATAGTTTGACCGAGATACAACTCAAAAAGTATGTATATATGTGAAACCGTTCTATAAACAGCTGCAGTGCAACCATTGAAGTTTTATTAATGTATGTTCAGAACGAGTACTTGTAACGCTGGTGTATATGGTGATTTAGGAAGATACCCGTTATATATTACTCGATATATTAGGATAATTAAGTATTGGTGTAAATTGTTAAATACTGATAATATTATAATGAAAACGATCTATCGACAAAGTATATCTGATTGTTCAAAAGGTTATTCTAATTGGGTATCACATGTTAAAAAGTTGTTAGAAACATATGGATTTGCTGATTGCTTTAGAAATAGTGATACTATTGATTATAAAGCATTTCCACATATATTTAAACAAAGATTGATTGATACTTATAAACAAGACTGGCATAGTTCTGTTGAAAGTAGTAATGTATTAGATTTGTTACAAAATTGTAAAAATTCTCTGTCATAGGAACTATATCTAGATGTATTGCCAAGTAGTCTAAGATTCTTTGTCACTAGAATAAGATTATCTGCACATTCTTTAAGAGTACAAACTGGTAGATTCGGTAGAAATAGAATACCAAGAAATGAGCGATACTGTCAATGTTGTAATTCCCTCGATATTGAAGACGAGTACCATTTCACTCGTATTTGCCCTTGTTTTAGCAATATGCGTAAGAAATATATTAAGAAACATTATTATGTACGACCATCAATGTTCAAATTTATTGAGCTATTGCAAACTGAAAACAAATCTGTATTGATTAAATTTGCAAAATATATTAAAGAAAGCCTGGAAATTAGAAACGAAATTATAAATGTTAACGAAAACTGATCATCCTCTTTACATGCTGTGTTATGTTATATTGAAATGTCCATTAATCCGTGTATATATGTTTTACTGATAAACGTGATGTTATAAATTGTTATATAATAATATGTGTATATGATGATGTACTATGTACAAATCAAATAAAATATCTGTTCTGTTCTGTTCTATGTTTATCCATTATATTTTCAGTATATAAGTTGTCTATTTTAAGGAGCCAGTGATATAGTGAATATTTGTTTCAGATTACGTTTGCGTGTTCTCCCATCAAACAAATTTCCTCTGGGGTTGCATCGTAACCCATGAAGTGTTTCTATACGCGCACAACATTGTTTTTAGTTAAATATCATGAAGCAGAAATGTATATTCTCGTCGATTGCATGTTGCTGTTTTTGTTGACACACTGAGAGGCTCATGTTGAGTCTGACCTTAAGCTCTGTTTATAAAAGTTAGTGCAGCTTGAATGTAAGATGAAATCGTAAAATAAATTCGGTAAACAGTGTTTTTTTTGGATCGTTCGTTTGTTTCTTACCCGCGGCGCGACTAATCAAATGTTATACAATACACATAATACATAAATTAAAATACTGTATCACAAATCATCATCGTCGTTACTCCCATTCAATCAAATAAGATATCATGCTTCTTGATCGACCGCTTGGGGTTAGGCTTAGCCTTACCCGGCCCCAACACGGTATATACAATAGTAAAAAGGGGACATCGAAATAATATAAACCATGGGTTCCAATGATAAAAAAACATTAGCTTGTGTTTTTGTCATTGTTGTTTTCTTTCAATATATATGAGAAGCTACTTATTAGATTTGTTCGACACTTCATTTATGTATTCGAAGCAGCCGAGCGCTGTGCTAAAAAAATAAGCTTGCGTCACAAAAAACAAAAATAAACAATATCGATGCTTGATTAAATTGAACAATGTATATATGGTAACGATGACCCTCTTCATATTACAATATAGTGTGCTGTTCAGATGCTATTTCCATAGAATCGCAGAACAGAATATAATACAAGCGCTTTGGTATATAAGTGTTGCTATTGGAAACTACAAATGAAGACAGGAAATCCCTACGAGGCTCACTATAATCCTCATTGACAAAACATAAATTACAGTTTCGTGACACAACTTTATTATGCGTAGGATTTCACTTGCTAATAGTTTCGTTTGTTAGATTGCGAGCACCACAGCAAGAAGTCTAACACGAGATGAAATAATGATAAATAATCTACCTTCCCAACCATTAAGCGATATGTTGTTACAATACATCGGCTCTTCCTTTTACGCAGTTATTATGTTTCATAATTCAGCAGCCATGTATGTCAATTCTTCTACACACATACCATTCTTCCTTGTATCTAAACAAGATTTATATAACGTCAATGTAAGTAATTCTTTATTTAAAAGCAAAGTATCACTTTATTTTATTGGACTATTAATTCATATTTACGTACCATATTACTGCTATCAAACACACGATACCTATATGCGGAAGACAGGGCTGAAACGGCGTACGTTTCCTTGTCCGTAAAATTTGCTTACTTAAAGGTTAAGTTCTCCTTTTTCGTTCAACAACATTCCCGTTATAAAACATGAAATAACAGGCGATTCCTAATTGCTGCCTGCATCGAAGTGAAAAACCTTTCTTATGATAAAAACGTCCAAATATTGTGTTTCACACAAACAGAAAGTAAAACGTTTATCACACACCATATGAAAAGGACTGTTCTTAAATGTTATATTTAAACTAAACCTTTTCCTAATTTACAAACTTTCATTTTCTTACACTACAATGTAGAAAGTTCGACAGAAGCGAATGTGAAGCATGTTGCCTGATCGTCTATTTTTAAAACACTGATATCTGATAATTGGTGTTTTTTCATTATTCCGTTTTGCGACAACTTACATCTTATAACTCCAATAATTTGTATGTTTATGTACTTTAAATTAATGCATTGATTTCTTTGCTTGGTGAAATAAACATCGGTGACGGTATTAGCTGACTAATGAAACCGGGTTATATCGACTTCATTCGTTAAGTATCGTTTTCTCTCGGTATATTGCCGGATAAGGTCGAGCGACGGTAATCTCAAACGTGACATAACTGAAATATCGTACATTTTGAATTTTAATGATAAAATAAAAGAAAAATGAGATGATCTTTCAAAATAAGCAAGCTATTTATACAAATAACGTTTAATTTATTTGTTACCTGTCAGTTAATTTTTTTTGTATTTTAGATTATTAAATATACAAATGCAAGCAAGCGTAAATCGTAAACACGGGGAGCAATTGATTCAACACAACAGCTTACTGAATTAAAGGCTCGTGAAAGTAATAAGGTACTATATACAAACGAGATTTATAAAGTGCTAAATGAATATAGTGTGTTTGTGAAAGACAGGAATGGTTCGTTAAGTCTCAGAAAATATCTATCACCACAAACAATGACTGTTTGTGCAGACTAGTGTGGTTGAACAACAATGTGTTGAACATTTACATCGTTTAAAGTATTAATTTTGAGAGTCCATTGAAGCACCATAGGATAGCCAAACAAACCCAAAGAAACGTCGTTTCTGTGATCGCCGAAAGCGTTTGATTTATCGCTTAGCATCACAATGGAGACTTATTAATTACGCCAAATAACAAGTGATATGGATTTAAATATACATACCTTGATATATTGTCTTATACTGGGAAGGTGTTAATTCATGTTCTGCAGAAAATAATAAAACAGCTCTGAAAAATTGTCATTAACCGATGCTTATTTGGCGTGACTCACCCTTTAACGTTGTTTAATATAAAAAAATGTATTTTTTATCATTCTAGTATTGCAGGAAAGGTGTTTTGATATTAGCCTCGCCTTTTGTGAGAGATAAATAACAACTCGACTCCCCTGAGAACACAATTGTTATTACGGTAGTCGAAGATTGCCCTGCAGTGACGGCTCTTTTAAATAATTGTTTACGTATAAACATTATATTTATGCTGACGATTATTTTCTGCACGTGACATAAACATTACCGTCTTGTCATTATTATCATCTTCTTTATTATTACGAACATAACCTCACATGCTGGTATTAGTTTAATCCCTATCAACCGCAGGAACTTCAGTCCCTTGATGCATCATCATTTTCAACTACACCGAAAACTGATTTGGTTTCGCCGTTTATGATCACAACATATAACGTTCAAGCATCAGGAGTTAAGGGAGAGCAAAATTTCCTGGAGATCATGCATAAGTATGACGAGGAGATGCGCAGGATCGATTCGCTTCTGTGCCAGATGAACAGGTGTCCGAGAAGCTGCGGAGCTGGGAGACGGCGATCACCACCTGTGAGGTAAGGATGTTTCAATATATTTTACAGTATCTCATATACAGTTAAAAAAAAAGAGAAAATGCTGCATGTGTCCGATCCAATCCAACAATCAAAATACGTGAGGTATGGGCTAATATTACATAGCGTTACTATAAATAGTAACAAAATGACGTCTTGAGCGGGCCGTTATTCGTATCTAGCGGGCCAATATAAATTATATTAGCCCGCTCAAGGCCAATTGTTTATACCTGAAAATTGTATCCAAAATAGTTTCGGTAATTTTTTCACTGTTTGGAACAGTGAATTATCAGTTTTAATTCATTAATATTTTTTATAAGCCACCGGAAAGCAAAACATAAATTGAGGCATTTCCCAATGAGTTGATAAAATCAATGTGATTATGAACAACAATTTTAAAATATAACAAGCAGAAAAGTATCTTGACCAAAATATATGAATATTTAATTCCGCAATGAAAAACAAATCCCCCACATATTTCAAATAGCATATTTACTGTCAAAACAGAATGATTTAAATTGTCGCTTTTTGTCATTAAGTTTAACAACGGAATACCATGGAATAAAAGCGAGAGGTGGTTGTGAATACGGCAATCAGTTTTAAATACAGATTTAGAGTTGAACAAACTAATCTAGGGCAAAGAACTATTAGAAACTAGACACAAAGGTCGTAAAGATCGTGTGTTGTCATATGAATTGGAATTAAGTATGTATAATGGTCTTTATTTGTCAGAAATCCATGTAATTTGTAATTACTGAACATATTCAATATAAGTCGAGTATTTCGCTTGAGCTGTTACTGATTTTGTAATTGCAATCCATGTAAAACTACTGACATCGCGTTTATGATTTTAATTATGATGATAAATAATAAATTGTAAAATATTATGAAATAGGATATTCTACAACGATGTGTAATTGGTAAATGCCGTTGGATACGTCATTTTAAAGCTAAAAGCGATAGTATCGACTATTAAACGTTACCAGGTATTATCCATTCACTTTCTAAGAGTGGACTAAAACATAGCAACACATACACATTATTGTTTTGTGCAGATTCTTGCTCTCCAAACAACCGATGTCCGAATATAAAGATAAATTGATTGCTTCGCTTATGTAGGACAAGACACTTGTGTCATTCCAATATATGTTTATTTATGTGTCAAAATAAGTGCTTGATGCTAAATTTACACTGATATATGGTGCATAATATTTTAAAGGTCAATTAATTAAATGTTCAGTAATTTGTCACAATCATATTGGCCTTATCACTGGGCTTCTGACAGTCGTACTAGCCTTCGACCTCCGGCCCAGGACGTAAACATATGTACACCCTGTATTACGACTCCAATGCAACCACTAAAAAGGTCGTAAACCGATTAACGAACGTTGACAGAAACAAAGAGAAATGTTGACAAATAGGAGAGGCGACTTTAATGTTTGATCGCCAGTTTTTATAAGTATATATATTTTAGGTATATACCGATCCCACCGGACGATTTTCAATTATTGACATACTGAGAACAAATGTTAGTACCAACCTTATGTGACAAACTATACTATATATTAATTTAGAGAAAGGTGTTTTGAAATTAAGATAACAATACAACACACGCTACTCATTGCACGGTTCGGTTTCGGCAAGCAGAGGTATCACATTTACTGAAAATGGCAAAGCAGTGATAATTCTCTGACATAAAGTCAACTGCATATTGACTGTCTTCGGGTTATATTGAAGTTATTCTTGATAGTTAGAACGCGATAAAACGGATAATATATTGAAAGCTGTTAACTTGAAGGGCAATATATAACAAGTTGTTATAACGATTTAAATTAACGGGTATTATTTACTGAATTTCTTTAAGTATAGATTAAAAAGTACATCGCATTGTTGTCATATAAACCGGCACAACAATATTATTAAGCGTTTACTTTTCAATGTCAAAGGTCTCTTAGTCCGCATTTCTTAACCACCGTAACAGTTGTGTATCCATGCCAATTATGTATGGTCAATTGTTGTGGAAATAAGAAGCGTTTAATGTGTATTATGTATCTGCTACATTGTTTAGGTTATACTATTTCTCTGAGAAATATATGCAAATGCATTGGATAAAAATGCTTGATAATGTACTTGTGTTGCACAAAGCACATTGGATACGTATGTCCTTTTTAACTTTTGAATACACACATCACCCTTAATATTTTGTTGCAGAATAAACGAACCTGGATGTGAATTATATGAATAATAAAACTTCACCGGATAAATATCCACGATAGAAACATTACTAATCAACGGCATAAAATACCGTCGATTGTTTCTAAAGGCTTTTTGCGCCGCATCAATAACTAGTTAGTATTGTTATTTAAGGTACTTCACGTGAAATATCATGAATCAGATAGAGGTTAATATTTATACTACAATAATTCGAGAGAATAACACTTCAATCATGGAACTTTTTTGACGTATTTATCATTCAGATAATAGATTATTTGTATTAACGCACTTCATGATTTGTAACGCGACCACACGCAAATTAATATATTACATTAAAATGAAACAAAACTATATTGTTAACATACTATCCCATTAATTTATATTATAATTTACTAGAACGGACACTTTGAAATCGATTTCATTAACCCAACGGCGATTAACCATTTAGCTTTGTGTTGCTTAAACATGGCATTTAAAGTGTATCGCACGGTCATAATACGACCAGAGGGAATCAACTTCTTTGAAGGCATTCCATTGCTAGGCAAACCATGAAAATATCTCCCATGACATTAATTTGAAAGATTGAATGCTATATTTAATGATAACCTGAAATAAACCTTTTAAACTTAACGCAATTCAACAGTGAGTGGATATTTCAGTACAGTAATACTCTCCTCATACGTTAGACAAACGTGTTATGCTCAGCAGGTTAGAAAGGTGTTCAAAGATGATCACATGACTGTCAACAATTAAATGGACAAACATTACAGAATCACAAAATAGTTTGACCGAGATACAACTCGAAAGTATGTCTATATGTGAAACCGTTCTATAAACAGCTGCAGTGCAACCATTGAAGTTTTATCAATGTATGTTTATAAATTATATTTTCAGTATATAAGTTGTCTATTTTAAGGAACCAGCGGTATAGTGAATATTTCGTTCAGATTACGTTTGCGTGCTCTCCCATCAAACAAATTTCCTTTGGGGTTGCATCGAAACCAAGGAATTGTTTCTATACACGCACAACATTTCTGTCGAGTTAAATATCATGGAGCAGAAATGTCTATCTCGTCGATTGCATGTTGCTGTTTTTGTTGACATACTGAGAGGTTCGTGTTGAGTCTAACGTTAAGCTCTGTTTATAATAAAAGTTCGTGCAGCTTGAATGTAAGATGACATCGTAGAATAAATTCGGTAAACAGTGGATGTTTTTTTTTTGCATCGTTCGTTTGGTTTTTTTTACGCGCTGCACGAATAACCAAATGTTATACAATACACATAATACATACATTTAAATAATGTATAACAAATCATCATCGTCGTAACTCTCATTCTATCAAATAAGACATCATACTTCTTGATCGACCGCTTGGGGATTTGGCTAAGCCTTACCCGGCCAACACGGTATATACATGAGACAACGGACTAATATCAAACATGGGTTCCAATGATAAACAAACATGTGCTGGTGTTTTTTTCATTGTTTTTTCTTTCAATATCTATGAGTAGCTACTTATTAGATTTTAACGACAATTCATTTATGTATTCGAAGAAGCCAAGCGCTGTGCTAAAAACATAAATTTGCATCACAAGAAAAAAAAATGCTTAATTAAATTAAACAATGTATATATGGTAATGATGACCCTCTTCATATTACAATATTGTGCTGTTTATATGCTATTTCCATAAAATCGCAGAACAGAATGTAATACAAGCGCTTTGGCATATACGTGTTGCTATTGGCAACTACAAATGAAGACAGGAAATCCCTACGAGGCTCACTATTATCGTCATTGACAAAACATAAATTACAGTTTCGTGACACAACTTTATTATTCGTAGGATTTCACTTGCTAATTGTTTTGTTTGTTGGCTTGCGAGCAACACAGCCAGAAGTCTTACACGAGATGAAATAATTATAAATAAACTATCTTTGTAATCATTTAGCGATATGTTGTTACAATACATCGGCTCTTCCTTTAACGCATTTATTAAAAAAAAACAGATGTAGTCACTATGGTTATCTTCAACAGGAGTATGTTCTGATTGAAAGCGATGTAGCAATGCGGTCCTACGATGACTTTGTACTCATTTATTTCTCGGTTGTTTTTCATTTATGTTCGGCAACATATTTTGAGAGTATTATATTTACAGATTACTTCGGTATACCTTTAATCTAAAGTGTTTTTAATTAAACTGCACATTTCATTTGTTAGAGAGGATGCGTTTCACTGCAAGATTAACATATGTCAATATTATTGTTTAATATTTCCTCTTTTTTTTTAATTGTCACAACAACATCATTTGTATATGTTTTGTAATGTCTGTGCTTGCTCATTGCTTTAACGAACTGTTTGTGTTGGTTTTGCAAGAGGATTCTATTTACAGTATCAATAAATAAACAGTAAAATTCTTAAAATCGCTGTGTTTACTTGTGAATAGATCTGGATAAATATACCCGTATCAGAAATTAGAAACCATAAAATAGAAATAAGGCCTTCAAGCGGTTAGATCGGCAACATGTCGTATAACTCTTGGCTGTTCAACCGTACTTTAAGACCTCATTAGCAGACTTTGCTTGTGTTCTTCATGATAACTATGAGTATGCCAGAAAACTAGAATAATGCCTCAATAGTTTTAGATGTTTCTCAAAATTGCTGTTTGTCTGATTTCTTCAACAACAAATCTATACTTAAAGCTGCAAGTTTACCAGATGTGTGTAATGTCTGAAGTATGTCATTAAATGCGAAATATCATTTATATACTAATTATCGGTGAACAGGGAACTTTGCCATTATTGGACAATAAACTTCTTGCAATCTGACTACTCTCAGGCATTCACTTTCAATAAATGAGACTTTTTTTGTGTTATTTATTTATAATGTTATAATCGAGCATGTTTCATCTGCCCATAAAAATAGCTTCATTTACGATACTTGAAAATCCAACGATTATTTTAGAATATTAATGAAGATTTTCAACGAACAAAGTATTGTGAATACATGATATTTTCTTTAACAGCATATTTAAATGAATGTACAATGACAGATCAAAATCCAGCTAATAATGAGTGGTAATCTGACCCAAATCTTCGATTAGATATGTTACACTTTCAATTTACGTGTTCTTCAATGATGTCCGTGATTGGATTTACTTAATCGAACATTATTCTCAGCATGATTGTTAAACTGTAAGTCACACAATAACTGAAAATACTTCTCCTGTTAACGTTGATCTTCATTGTTATTCGTGATTGCTCGTCGAATGAAAAACAAAATGTGAAAAACGTATATTGCGATGTCTCAATGTAATTTGATGAATCGAACGTCGACGTTGTGTTCAAGGTTCGACTTTTTTAAAGGTTTTTAACAAACAGCTTTATGACCACAATTTTAACGATACGATAACGAAGACGCCTAAACTTCAGAATAAAGTAATGCGTGTAATTGATGATAGCAATCAATCTACTTATTTACACCAGTCTTGGAATCAGGTGGCGGTTTACAACCACAACTCTGTGGTTCCTAAAGAAACTGACGTTTAAGACAGATTGTCGGATAAATATATTTTCTTAAGACAATCATTTTAAAATTATTATAATGACGGCTTTACAATAACATTTCAATTAATGGTAAAACATTATGAAGTAATTTTAGCAATATGGCGTGGACTCCGATCGATGAATTGTGCATGCCCACTGTGTCGACCTTCAATCCTTTAATCGCGCATAAGCAATAACATTATTTAAAGAAAGTTCACTTAAACACGTTTTTGTAGTCTACGTATACCGAAATCCCCATATGTAGTCCATTCATAACAATGTGCCCATTGTTGCCCAAGCACGAATATGAACAAAGTTTACTAATTTCCATGGGTAGTTTTTAAAGATTGATCTTATACCTCGATTAATTTCGATAACCGTGTTAGGTTTATGTTTAAGGTTATCATATACGTCAACATCAATGAACTTTAACCTCAAGGTACCTGAATGAATATGCACTGTTTGCTTGCCCTTCTTGTAGAATAGATAACTTTGGCATCATGTTCAAAGCGGGCCTTAATATCACCGACCGGGTACACGACCCCCTCCTGGCTAAGACACGGTAATCCACCGAGCTCAAACTCGCAATGGATCAGGTAAATACGGACATTAAAACGATATAATGAAGGTTTCTAAGATCTGCGCCCGTTTTTATCAAGCAACTGTTTTACGTGGGGCTTAAGAATAACGGATATCGTTGACAGAAAACATCAAGGATAAAAACAGGGATTATTATCATAAGAGGTCGCCGTGGCGTAATTGATATGGTGTCCGCCTAGCGAACAGTGGGAGCGTTCTTTAGACTCGAGAGTGTGTCAAATAAGCCTACGGCTTTCTTAGCAATTGACCTTAAATAAATAGGTTTAAACTTAACTAAACTATCTTAATTTAGACGTTGATTTGCTACAACAAAACGAATAGAATTGTTATCTATAACAAAACAGATATTGAAAAGGACTGATACAAACTTCAATGTGCCTTCAACAGGTAAAATGATTCATAACAGGGTTTCCGTAATTTCAAATTCAACGTGTTCATGTTCGTAAAATGTGACGTTCGTGTTGTCCCCGAAGCCTTGAATATCTTACTAATAAGCTGAGCATCATATTGTCGTCTAATGGATACTAAAAGGAATTGGAATATCCACCCTTTGTCAGATTGTGTTACGGTATACAGATAACATTCAATTTCATCAGCACTCAAACATGTTCATTAGCCGATGCTTTAGGAACAAAAGTATTTCCCCATTAATAGTAAGCGACGCACCTTGTATATTTGTTTATCTTGGTTTTGTCTTATACCACAAGAAAACTGGTTTCATCGTTTGACTCGCATTGATGTGCTTTTAAGAATATCGATTCCCCTGAGTGCATAATGGATGTGTCGATATTCTTAAAGTTTCATTCTGTGAAAGCTCGTTAAAAAGTATCTTTTCCTTTGGTGGCATTAACTGTGTTCCTACGCAAAAACTCTTAATAAGACTACATTTGAAAATAGGTACAAATGTGTTAGTACGATTCATTTAAGAACATTCCGTATTTATAAATTTCATCACATCTAATTGATTTTTTTTAGGGATCAGTTTTTATTTAATGCATAGTGATCCAATTATGTTTTTCTATAATTTCACATAGTTTGTTCTCAGTAGCCTGAGTAAGGACTACTTTTTTGAATTTCAAATTAATTTAAAATATATATTGATGCATGCAAAGTCAGTTTTTTTTCTAATTTAATCATCGAACACGTACATACAATATATGTAAATGATCATAGTGAAGTTACAAGTCACAAATATGTTTTAAAACTCAAAATAATATAGCTAATAATTAACAAGGCCTGATAAATAAAGTATTAAAATCAACTTAAGTTTGTTTAATCATGTATTATTTGAATGGCAATTTTTATATATCGATGTTTATTTCGATATGTTCACAATGAATATTCTAAATCAATAAAGACATTTCTGTTTTCCTAAGTACATACCAGAAACCAGAATAATTTTTATTCTGAGGTATGCGGTATGATATGCGGTCACGGCTCCATTTTGACCAGTATAGTATTATAAAGAATTTTGATTTGTTTACGCGCTCATCTGAGCTATAATAATCATAATCAATGTTTATTATCAATCACTATATATCTTGTTTATGCATAGGGAACAGACGTAGAGACAATTACTACAGAAGAGCATTTCCATGTACATTATATCATGGCACTGTTGCCAATTTAATGCGAGCCGTCATAGTTACAACTACAAATGGCGCGGCAGTAGCCGACGCGTATACCCACGCCGCATAATTTTTGGTTGGTAATGGGGCCATGCAAAGTTGAGATTGACCGTATTGTCATAAGAGAAGTTCAGTATCCATTAGAAGTGATACGATGTAGAAATGAAGAAGTTATAGTAAAAGGCAATTTTGGGTGGGTGTGGCCTATGTGGGCGGGGCCCTGGGGTGGGTAATTGGGCACGAAACAAATTTTGGTACGAAAACAAATTTGGGAACGAAAAAACAATTGGGTACGAAAAAAAATTTTGTACGAAAAATTTGGGTACGAACAAAAACTTGTGGGTACGGGGAAGTACCGTGTTGTCATACGAGATGTTCAATATTAATTTGAAAGTCAATTGGCGAATAAATTAAGAAGTTATGTTTAAACCAAATTTTGGGTGGGCGTGGTCTATGTGGGCGGGGCGCCCCAGGTATGGTAATGGGGCCATGCATAGTTAAGATTGACCGTATTGTCATAAGAGATGTTCATTATCAATCTGAAGTAAATCGGTGTAAAAATGAATAGGTTAATGTAAATTACCCTAAAAAATGAGTGAAAATCTCTGACCCGGCCCCACCCCAGCCCCCATTGGTCACTATCTTCTCCAACATTTTTAGCACTAGAACCTTGAAACTTAAACACATGGTAGCTATGATCATACATGTATGTGCGACAGTGCACTATTTGAAATTTTGATCTGACCCCTGGGTTAAAAGTTATGGGGGTTTGGGTGGGGGTCAGAGATTTTCACTCATTTTACTAACCCCAACCCCCATAACTTTTGACCCAGGGGTCAGATCAAAATTCAAAAATAGTGCACCGTCGCACATATGCTCATAGCTACCATGTGTGTTAAGTTTCAATGTTCTAGTACTTATAGTGTAGGAGAAGATAGTGGCCAGGACGGACGGACAAACAGCGCAAATCAATTCAATATCCACACGCTTGGGATAATAAATAATGGCACTTATCGGCGCGAATCACCGTATAGAAAACAAAAATACAGGACAAATATTTTACACTAATTTTGGAAGATAAATTACTTAACGAGAATGTTAATTGCTAGTATACAAATACATGTTCATGAACGGATTTAAATGATGCATACTTAGTTTTATAAACGTAGTCTATAGTACCTTTTTCAACTTTATTACCTATATTATCTTTGATATTTCGGTATTTTTTCAGATCTATACGTGGAATAAGTTATAATATGAGTTAATTGTCAGAAGAAAAAAGCGTGATTATAAGTCTGTATTCACTATAATGACGCTAATGGAAAAGAAATATGAGAATTCGGCATAACTTAATCAATGTAAATAGCGATTCCTGATAAAAGTGGGAGAGATTATTGTTCGCCGTCATTTATCATTAAATGTTCTTGTTGCAAAGTCATTTTTAATGAGGCAATCTCAAAAGATGGATCACTTGCATATACGTATGTGTTAAATTCCATCCTTTGTTTTACTTCCGTTTTCTGCGCTACTTGTATCGCAATTTCTCTTTATAATTGTTTTTATATTTCATCTAAAATTTAATTAACAACTAAAATGTCTGCATTTATGTAGTTTTAAATGCTAGCCGGATATGATATTTATTTCGTCATATGTTTTTGAACAAACATAAAAAGCGCCTAATTTTACCAAACAAAATACGTTGATTAACACTAAACAATTTTTTGGGGGGGGGGGGACGTAAGTTAATTCATTTAACGTAATTTCAGCCAAATAACGACTTGTGTATTGTCAGTTGAAATTTTCAAATATGATATTAACGATTAAATTACCCATTTTACAGATAAAACTATTTGCCGTGCTTGTATTACAAAGAAAACAATATATTGCGTGTAATTATCAATAATTCTGGTTCTTGTATTCAAAAACGTAACGATTCTGTTCAGTTGTTGCGTAGTTGGTTTCTGTGCATCAGCAGTTAGATCTCTCTAATGAAGGTTGTCTGCATCCTCAATGCTAGGTACACCTAGTTCGATCAGCTTAGCGAGCGGCATCACGTGTAGTAGGTAAGACAACTGTCTAAACTATCAGCAGCGATGAAGTGACAACACTGTGGATGTAATATGACATTGAAAAGTACTTACGGTAGCCATGGCTGTTTGTGTCAGCTGACCTGGGCAGATTTTGTTAATGGTGAGCTTTGTGATCGCCTATTGTCCGTCGTTCATTTTCCGTCGTTCTTCGTGTGCGCCTTGCATCGTGCGTCGTCAATATGTGCCCTGTGCACACTATAGATGCTACATTTATTGCCCAATATTAATGAAACCTTGTTCGAAGATTTGTCTGTGGGATATATCTGCTGAGGTCGAAATTGGGTAAAGTGAGTGTAACACTAGATCAATAAGTCACATTCAAGAAAAAGCTTGTGAACACAAAGAGGACACATGTTTAGACAAATCTTTCCAATTTTCATAAAAAGTATGAAGTTCGGTGCCCAATGATGTTGATTATCCAAATATATTTAGCAAATGTCAAAACAACCTATATTGCCATTCCCAAATATAGTAACCACTTAATGAATCGACCGTCACAGTTGACATAAAATAGTGGCATATTTGGTAAGCATTGTTATTTCTGTACTGCACATGGATTAAATCATTCAAAACGACGCGCGATTGATCCATTACCTAAATTAATACCTTAAACTATTAAATTCATAAAAATGCAGAAACTTTACAGTAGGTTTACTTAAATTTACAACGCAATAAAATGGAATACGCTCGGTAGGTGGCTTTGAATACGGAAAACAGTTTTTAGATTTAAAAAAAAATATGACAGAGAACTATAAGTTAGTGCGTATAAAGCGGGAAAAGTTCGCATTTTGTCGTATGAATTAGACTTGCGTCTATATAAAGGTCTATATTGGCTGGAAATTCCCGTAATTCGTAATTACTGAACATATTCAAGACAATACTGTCCCTTCAGACGTTTGAATGTAACTGATTTTGTAATAAAAAGCATCCATATTTAATTGTACAAGAGTAGGAATTTCTGGGAACTGCAATCAAACAAATTAATGAATATGTCTACTTTGCACGTTCCTCTCCTGAGATATGATTTTCAACTATAAATAAAGAAATTACCGCTATACACATTTTTTGCTGTATCTAGTATATTAGTTCTTTCAAGTTTTTAAACATGCGAAAACAAGAAATGCTTCTTAGTGTAAAATTGATTTTGATAACAAATGTATCTGTGTCTTTTAATTCTACTGGATTAGCATGTAATTACTAGCAGCTTGTTCTAATTCGTTTTATTTTAACGTTCTAGAATTAGTTGGTTTAGTGTTTGCTAATTGTTCTTTTTGTGTAAACGACAAACATCTAATGATTGACGATGTATACCGGTTTCCTTTTTATGGTCCATGTTTTAGCGTGTAGATACATAACTCATTATAATGCAACTCTTTAATTCCTTACACGATTGGTAACCAACGTTCAATTGTTGAATGTGATTATTCATTTATCCGAAATGTTTTAGTGTATAATACTTGATTTATTCTACTTTATATTTGATGCAAATATCCGCACGCCTTGTAACTGACTTAAAGAGTACTTATGACGATACGTTTAATCATTCAATCACTTTAGGCCCGGGATTTTTTTCCTTACCAATATGTTTATTTACAGCTCTTTGAAATTTAGTTTGATTTATTTTTACAACAGGTGATAATAAAATTGTAATTTATTATTTAGAATAAAACATGTTACAATGTCAATACACGCTTGTTTCTTATATTGTTACTACTACCATTTAAATATATTCAGTCAACGGTGACCTAAACACGATTGTGTTACCTATACGAACACGCAAAATGAACATTTCTTTTGACTGGAGCTTCTGGAGTTTCACTTCTTCATATTGTTATGCCGATACGTTGTAAGGCTTACCAAAATTAATGTATTAAAGGAAGATTTTGGTCTTTTTTCAGTTGAGGAAATTATATATTTCGTTTGTTTGAATTTTAATTTTAATGTGTTCTAAATCATATGTATATCCTACCCACATAACCACATCACATCATATTACATTGCCTGTATTCTAATATTGGTATATAAGTTAGATTTTAATTAAGACAAATCGTTTCTTTAAATGGCATACAGTTTTCTTTGCGCCCGTGTTTTAGTAGCTAATGCATAAGTTAACACATTAACCTCATTGACTCCAATATTGTTCATCATACTATCTTCATAATCTTCATAGATGTGATACCGGCAGGTTTGTGCATTATTAAACACCTTGATAGACTGCACTTATGTACGCCTTTTCTAAGCACTCACGTGATAATTTCAGTACAATAAGGTAATTGTTATGAAATACGGCGCCTGTGGCTGAAAAATTGACATGATTCGGTATGCTGGCATTCTATATTTTAGAGGGATTACACTTAATTGCAAATGCTTGTATTAAATGCAAATTCCCTCCGTCTTCCGCGCTGCATGATATCGCGATATCTTTGACTAATTCAGCCTATTCACACTAATTGACAACTGTTAAATATGTCTCTATGTTGTCATCTTAACCGGATGACGGATTTTAAAAAAACCTGTATTTGGTACACTTTATCTGATACGTTATTTTAAGGCAAGGTAAGCGATATACCTGTTTTTGAAAATATCAGCGACTATTAAACGTTACCAGGCATTATGCATTCATTATCTTAAAGTGTACTATAACATAGCTACACATACGAATAATTTGTTTGTGCATATTTAAGGGTGTCCGAAAATACGGGGGTCGGAAAATTCAGATACGTTGATTGCTTAATTTATGTAGAACAAGACACTTGTGTCATTCAAAATGGTATTGTAGTATATATAAAAGCTTCAACTCTTATAAAATAATGTTTTATTAATCATTGAAATACAAGCCGAAAGAAAAATAATCCATATTATACATGTTACTCACTGTTATCCTGATCTCGTATTACCATAAAAGCCGGACTAATTTTGTCGTCATTATATGTCGTCATTACAGAGCATAGTGTACTGTACTGTTTATCCATTTCGACATTTTTCAAAAGGTTGAATGATTGTATAATAATAAAAATAATACATCGTGGCTTGAGATATTTCGCTGCAAACTTGATGCTCCGCCCCTCGTGTGAAACGCCGTAACACAAGGTACTCGTCTGATACATACTATTGGAACAATCGTTGTCCGTATACATGGATATACTTAATGTTCAGGATTTTAGCTATTCTTTGGAGACATTTCTATCTAAATTCCTCAGCGATTTAAATACAATTTAATATGTAGTGAAATCATGTCCTGTCATCCCAAAACATTTCTAAAAGTTGTTTACTAAAGTGACGTCATTCATGGTCCATGACGACATTTCATTTAAACGTCGTCTTGCGTTTGGTGAGTCAAATAATTAATAGATCATGCAAACGCTCAGTTTTATAAAGCATGTTTAAGGTTTTAGAATTATTATTAACATCTTGTAATATCGCCTTATTTCGCTTATGTTCGTTTCCCTGAACGGTCTCCGAGTATTTACATAAAACTACGATGATTGATTTAAAAAAAACTATATATACGTTCTTATTTTCAACGGATGATACTAAATGCCCCTACGGTGTCAAGGTAAAGCATACGGGTTTGTATTCAAACGCCACTGGTTTGATAACCGCGAGAGGCAAACTAGTGTATGAACGTTTTTTTATGACATTATAAAAACGATCAAAAAACAAGAGTGAACAAATCAATTAAGTTCCCAAGTTAAAATTCCCCGTGCCTTAAACATAATAGAAAATGTGCTTTAAATTCAAAAGTTTTAAGGTCACGACTGTTTTGATCGCTAAGCCAAAGTAATATAACATGTTTGAATTTTCCGATTGCTTAATTTCTGAACTTTATCAGTGAAAGGTACCATATGTATATTGGATGGTGTGGGAGCTTAGTATCCATATATCATAAATCTTAATTTGATATTCTTTAAAATTTAAACTTGAATCTGGCTGAATCATGTCTTGTAATAAATATTGATCTCTTTAGTCCCAAAGGTTTAAATCTAAGTTAAGGAAACCTTTTGCATGAATCTGTAAATGAATCCTTAGCCATATATCGCTTTAAACAAATACTGTTCAAACGAGCTTTTACTATATATTGTGTCATTACTGCTTTAAACATCGGCTATCCACTCCTACTAAAATATTGTCGTCTCAAGCACATGGTTCAAGTGATCAAGTAAGTCACTGTCCACCATATAGATATCTGTGTTTTTCAGTCTTCATACGGTGTAATTCAGAAGTGATGAACTTGGCAAACTAATAAAAAAACGCTTAAGCTTCCCCTAGAACTTTAAAAAGCCTGCCGCTGCAATTTCTACCATATTATTTTCCAAAGCAATATTCGATCGATTTGGGAATGAAACCGTACTTTTTTCTGTCTTCGCGTGCTATAAATAGTGAACAATCGGGAAGCCCGTTGCAATATTTTGTATGTCTTCTAAAACAATCAAAATTTGCTTTTGACGGTTTTGGATCTAATGACCTGGGCCCGTATCCACAAAGATCCTTAGTTATTTCTTAACTTCTTTACTTAAGTTTGATGAATATCCTAAGGCAAGATTTTTCCTTAAATCGTCATCCTCAAAGTTCCTTAGGGAAAAGATTAGGTAAGTTTTTGTCTCGTGCTTATTTTTTCCTTAGTAAAAAATAAATGGCCTAAGGAGTTACTTAAGTCTGTTGTCAGGGACATCCCGGATTTCCCTACTATAAAAATAGCATCATGATGACGTAATATCACATACCGCGAGATTTCACGGCACATAAACATTGCGGTTATCGATGTCTACAGAAAATCGGTTGATTTATATTTTGCTTTTTAACACACTTTGCGTGTCAAACGGATTGTTTTATGAAGTGAATAAAGGGAGTAAATTTTATTACATGCATACAATGCTTGTGAATTTAATTCGGATGAATGCAATGTCTTATTTGTCATTACATTCTGTCGGCGGTTTGGGTTTTTTGGCGGATCTTAAAATAGCACTGAAGCAAAACCGGATGTTTACAGCAGACGACCACTAAGTTGAACTGTCAAAATGGAAGAGAAAAAGAAGAGAAACCCGAATTTTTCTCTCCAAGATTCCACTTTACTGGCTCAGGTAATGGGAGAGACACATTCCGGTTTTGCAGACTTGGGCATGTCATCCCACAAGGTGGACAAGGCGCGATTAAGTAACCATATGTGTAAACATTTTTTTATGTTATTTTAGACACAAACGACAGATTAATTTGTTAAAAAATGTCAGAGAGCTGAATGTTATCTGTATGTGAATAGAGCCATTGAATTATGTTAAAAAAGTGAAATGAACAATCAAATAAAAAAAGACAAAACATAGAAATTAATGTTAGCAAATATAAAGGAATTGTTTTAATGGATCTATTTTACATATGATGCCTAATGATAAATAAGATTTCATGAATAGAACCATCGTTAACAAATATTATTAATAAATCCGTGAATCACAGTAACTTAGGTATAATTTATTGTATATAAATAAATAAAAAAGATGAAAATGTATCATTTTTGTTTGATAACAGGAATCAGTAAGGCAACAAAGAGGGCACTTTGGGGGTCTGTCGCAGACATGTTTTATGCCAGTGCCCGATTCCAACGGGACCCAGCCATTTTGGAGAAAACAATGGGAAAATCTAACACGAGATCACAGGAATGTCTATATGGATTTCCAAAGGGAGATCTATATGACAGATACTAATACCTTAAATATTAAACTCATTGTTTACAAATTCCAACCAGTGACAATATAAACTCTGTAGTTAACAGTTTATTGCGTTTGTTTGATTATGAATATGAACTATTTTACAGGTAACAGGACTGGTGTAAAATATATTGTAATCATGTGCAAAATAGTTTAAAGCTCGTGTAATTTAAGTGTTCTAAGCACATTTACAGTGATAAAATTATTACATCTTATAAAGCGTTAATTTACGGTTAATAGTACTAATATTCGATACAATTTTGAAATTATTTTACCTGAAAGAGGATGTTATTTTCATAAAATAATGTAAACAT